>JARQTH010000304.1:1543091-1647607 GCA_030142595.1 Trachelus iudaicus
GAACTATACTGGATGCGAAGGGAACTGTGTTTCTTTTTTGGGATGCCGGAACATGAGATGCTAACTTCACAATCATTCGAGAATCTTGTTATCGCAACTAGTTTACAAGGAACGTAACGAGAGCGCTAATACGTAGTGACACGAATATTGTCTAGTCCCGTCGAGTCTGTTTAGATTTGACGTTAAGTTGACAAAAGGGAATTGTGTTTACGGTAGGTATGATCGACGTCGCGTTAAACAGGACGACGATCAAATAAACGAACGACGATATTGTAATGTCTCGTCGATGGGAGCATCAGGAATGAAAAATATGGATCACCGATGGGTCTTCGTTCGGACTTCGGAACACGTGCTTCTCTACGCAGGTAATTTGGGATTAGTGAATTTTAGAAAATGATGTTTCGTATTTTACATTTAAAAGTTACGCGCTTGGAATGGCAATCAATACTGTGCACTTGTTTGTAGCTTTCAGATGGTAAATTGTACGTATTTCGTGAAAATTTAAGAACTTGGACAGACGTGTCTTGCTTTGCTGATTATGAACGAGTGAATGAGATTCGGTATACAGATCATTGGCATGAAATCATAAATCCTTCGTCGCACGTGGTTGTACAAACATGACGAAAAAAAAAGTGAAAAAAAAAGGTGGCGTTGCTACGCTTCCAAGAGCGAAAGAGAGAACGAAGCTCAACGTTCATGAGTTTTCCACAGGCAAAAGTTCACGGTTCCTGTCGCACCCTTGGTAATTTATAAGTCCATAAAATGAAGACGTGTTTACGGTACACTTCATCGGCGTTAACTTAATATCCCGACGATAGGATAAACTGTTGTGCGGAAGTGTAAATCGGGATGAAGCTGGGATTCGCAAAGCTTTAAGAAATGGCTTTTGCTGTTTTGACATTATTTAAGAATCGGCAAATTCGCTTCAAGAGATTGAAACTCGGTAAAGGTATGGTATAGTGAATAATGAATGACTGTGGGTGGTCATGAGTGTCAAGTGTAGCTACGTCGAATTGATTGGATTGCTTGAGTATCTATCGTCGGGTCGGCAGGTTTGAAAGTCACCGAGGAAGGTGGTACGATCGGCGACGTAGCCATTGCTGAATGGACTAACCGAATCTCATGAATACAAAATGTATGTATACGCGGGAGACACGAGACTTCCCAACTGGCCGTCGAGTAAATTGCTTATCGAGGCGTCCAAGGGAAGGATTTCGAGGAGGTTCTGGTACGTGAAATTAACTTCCCACGCTTAACGATATGCAAAAGCTCGATGGGAATACGTGAGAGCTGGAGGAGATGAGATATACGAAGAAACTTTGAAGGACGCCGAAGCATCGGTTTACGCATTTGCGTGTACCGTTACACCGTAAACGGATAAAATTTTTAGAGGTCTCCGCCAATGCAATTTATAGGAGATCGGATTAGATCATATATCATGCGAGTACAGTCTGCTGTAAAGGGTATAGAAAGTATGAGAAATCTATGACATTATCATGGGGGAGTTGGATACATTGGAGTAATAGTAAATTCGTGCAAGGTCATCTGAGATAGGACGTGGAAGCGCTATGAAAATGCTCGTAAAAGCGTATTAAATGCATTAAAAGAGTATATATAGATATAGGAATATTGGTCGGAGAGCTTGAAACATAATAGCAAATGGGTAAACGGCGGTAGGTGACAGAGGTCGGCGAGAAAATCGGCTTAAGAATATTTCGTAGATAGATACTACTACGTCATACTTTACAGACCTTCTCTCGCTTTGAGGTACACAGTGTTGGCTACGATGTTCTCCAACTCCATCAATTCCAGCTTGATCGAGTTTTCGTGGCCGAAGTAGAGAGAAATGCGGAAGATTGTGCCACGCGTGAGGAAGATCGCGTACAAGAAATAGTAAAAGAAGATGTCGTAGATGCTGGACAAATTGAAGAAGCGTGGATGACAGGAATGCGTGCGAGGTTCGTACTGTGGGGTTAATCACCCTGTCGGGCACTGGGAAACCAGCTCCCATCTGCGGCCCTGGCCACCGCAAGGGTAGATCCCTTTTTCTTTCTAAAGCGATGATCGAAGGGATGACGTTCCCCGTTAGTCCTGGCAGAATGTGCGATCCGGCCAGGTTAGTTGGTGTGCCACGTGGTGCTGCTGACTATGAATTGTGTAGTAAATTCCTTCTCGTAGTTCTGATTGTTGTGTTGTCAGCGATCTCCGGTGTTTCTTCTTGTGCTTTCAATTTTTGCCGTTACTCTTTAGACTGCACTATCGTTGTCTCACTTTTACACACACCTATCGATACTGCTTCTCTTTTTATCCTCACTCAATTGTTCGTCGCAGCACGTTTCCCTCTGTCCTCTGCTTTCCGCGCATTCTGAAAATACGCGTTATACATGGATACCGTGATCAAGAGCGATGGAAGCACCATACTCAACGCAGAGAAATTATTTGCTACTTTCCCAACGGTTCCCTAACGGAGAATTCGCAAGCGTCTACGCCCATTTTGCGGGAGGCCAAGGTAATATGTCATTTGTATGGGAAGACGGTGATGGATTGCCTTTTCCGATTACTTACGAAGGCAGTGGAGACGGATACTTTTTGAACATCCGGTGGATTGAGATGTGTTTGATGTATGTGGAGCAGGTGTATCATGCATGATAAGGGTAACGTTGCATCTACTGTTACGTAGGATGCATCTGGATGATAACCTCCAAAGAAGACGATTGTTCCGACAAGAGATGAAAATGTAAAGTCAAATGTAGCACGTATATGGATGATCTTTCATTAAAAAAAAAAATAAACTATGTAACTCTATATAGTTGAATGTAAAAAATCGTTAATTTATGAAATACTTTAAGAGAGTTCATTGACCTCGAATTCTTAGTAAAGATGATTAAATTTTGCGAAAGTAGCCGTAACATCACATCAGGATATCAAACCTAGACTCCAACAGAGCAGAATTGGAATTTACTCCTGAACACAGAGCTGGAATTCCATCGGACGATGACGAGCGTGCAGGACAACACAATGCAATTCACTCCCCTTTTCTCGTGGATGATGTACACACAATACACGTACTACACGCGTCTCTCAATCTGTATACTCAAACGCTTGAGATCACCGACCGAGAATCTATATGTAGGGAATGAGGAGCGGCTCTATACTAGACTATTATATTATGTATCTAGAATGTATCATCCCATAGGAACCGGCGTGCCACAACGTGGCGGTACTCAACCATAAGATGTAATACAAAAATAGGCACTTTTTAAAAGACTCTTGACGCAAACACAATATGATACGAGTAATTAAAATAGGTAAGAAATGTATACCCATAGTCAAGGGGTAAAAGACATGACGAGGAAGGGAAGATCGTGCGCTTCAGCTTTGCCGTCAACTAAAGGAAATAGGAGTGATGAAAGAGTAAGAAGAGATAGAGCGGCACGTCACTAGCAGAAGACACTATTCGAACGGAAATGGGCGTAGATACTCTCTCCATGTACAGAGGGGTAGTAATTATCGTACGTACTAGTTTCGTGAGACACCCCGTATATTCGACGACACACTAGGCACCCGTGTAGGCACACCGACGAAGCGCAATGGCCGACCGCGTAGCAGGGAGCTTCGATTTTTCGGCGAAAACTATGGAAAACTCAGCCTTTCCTGACACGGGAAAACTCGCGATCGCGTCCCACGTAAGCTCTACTGTTAAGTGTATTCGTGATTAGGGCTCTGGTAGCGATTCGCGAGTGTTTTCCCGGCGGTTTTTCCCGAAAACGGGAGAGGGAGACTGTGCGTACAGAAAGTCCGGTGTATCTACTTGCTAGGCCCGTGCACTATGCGAGTAGGGGATCAAAACGAAGTGGCATGCTCGGAGAGAACGAGGCGCACCAGAGTGGGAACGGACGTGGTGGAGGTAGTCTACGAGCAAGACAGAGTCACGAGGAAGCGCCCAAGCAGAGAAGAGACGAATTGATACTAGGCGCGGAGGCGTGGGGAGACGAGGGTATTGAGAATTCACCATCTGGCGGCAGACTGTTGAACTATTGGCGCTCAACATGGCGCCAGGCTAGCCGCCAGATTCGAAGGAATCTATGGCGGGCTTGTAATCAGCTAATAATATTCGAGGGGCGGTTCTGCGCTGTAGCTTCTTGTTCTCGTGGACTATGCGAGCATATATATTTCTCGTTGTAGCTGGTAATCGTCAGGAACGGCTTAGTGTACAATAAAGTCTATTATAAGTCCAGGAAATTGGCAATGATTTCGTCGTTAAAATTACGACAATCGTTCAAGCTGACACTTTTGCATCGTCATCTGTTACAGTGGTTCGATGTCCTGCGGCTTTCGAGGTCACAGATCCAAGGATAGATCTATAAATCGTAACGAGCTGATTTTTAATCATAGCACCAGTTTCTTTCTATTTCCAAAAAAAAAAGGTAATCATTAATTCACATTTCAATACTTTTTTAATAGCTGCTTGCCCAGTCTGACAACCAATTTCGTTTAAATACACTCAATTAGACATTTCAAAAATTATAGAGGTATTGACAAAATGGAAGGACTTCGAAGGAACTATACTATAACCATTCGTCATCGAGAAGCCTTTCTAACTTTCGATGACGTATTAGTTCGGACCGATAATCAGTTATGGCACTACAGTTACGATCCCCCTCTCTCCCTTCACCATTCTTAAGGCCGTTGGGACCCCTATAGAGTCTTATGGTCCCATTGGGCTTACACCGCAGTCTCATGCCCAAAGCATGCCGAGAATGCACCGTGGGCCGTTTTCACTAATAGCCAGGATAATTACTTTACCATGTACACCAACAGTCTAATATGGTTACGCATCGACCAAAACGTCTTACACTCAGCTGTTAGACTAATTATATATTTTTTACACACATTCTCAACGCCGCAAGGGTCACGATCAAACGCCACCATACGAAGATAATGACGAAGAATCACCAAGAAGAGGAATAAGAAATAATTAAGGCCAATGCCCGATCGACACTCATATCCATTTTCGTCGTTCAAGAGATTCTTTGTAGTACCTAATACACAATAATTACAGTAATAAAACAACAATTAAATAAACAATTAATTAAGAATTTCTTTTACCCTTTCATAATGTTCTTCAAATTGCAAACTTTATCAGCGATATATCTTATGATACATTTTTTATTAATCCTTTTGTTTATATCATCATATCTTTTTCTAAGTTATTTCTGTCTGTCTTATTTATTAATTATGCAAATATATTTTATGTAGTAATGATATTACAGACCATAATAATCTTGAATTTCTTAATATAGTTTCTAGTAGTAATGTAATGACGATTGATATCAATATCTATACAGTTGTTATTTATACAGTCGATCTTTCAATCGTTTGCCTAACACTCGATACCCGCTTTGGAAGACAAGCAATCGGCGATCGGTCGATGATTAATTCAACAGCGATATCGCGACATTAATCAATCGCAACGCTCGAGAGTCCAGGGCTGTACGCTCAGTTGTGCAATATCGAACGGTACGTCGAAAGTATCGAATAATGACCACACACTGACCGCAGGAGGATCGATGCTGTTTCGCACTTTCTATATCTGCCGGAGATCCTTATTTTCCTTCTCTTGATCAAATTTCAACGGCCGCTTAACCCATTAACGCCCAAGGAACATTTTATTTTTTATTTCTTTTCCTCCCCGTACCCCTTATCGAGGACAAGAATTTTCACATATTTTATCATATTTCAACAGAAAGTCTGCAATATCCATTTCTGGCATTTTCGGGCTGCCCCTTATTTGCACGGGCGTTAATGGGTTAATACTCTTGACGATTTTAAATAAACGCTTGTGCATTGTCGCAAGGCCTTGTTTAATTACACTGGGTTAATTAGTTATAGGTTTGAGTTGACTTTTATTTTTGGTAAGCATGAACTGTTATGTAAATTTTGTACATTTTATTTTAATTTGAGAAAAGGGACGGGCAAATAAGGCACGCCTGGTACGGAAGCTAAAGGGACGAAAGTTTTTACAACATTGCCCGAAACGTGACTTTCCTGTGATATTAGCTTAAGGAAACTAAATAAAGACGAGATAAGATTGCTCCATTTCTGTTTATGGTTAAAAAGCACTTTAAGATTTGCTTTTATTGAAGTTTCAATATCGGCGGTATATCGAGGTTAATTTGAAATTCTAAAAGCGGAAGCGACGTATTTCACCCGGAAATATATATGTAATCATTAATTAGCGCGGCTTTTTATGATTCGTACTGAACAACTAATCCAACTCAAAATCTTGAAAGAAAATTTCGAGTATCTTTCGCACGTAGATCTGAGGTCTTTTGCTGGCAGCTCGTTTGCCACTCTACTTCAATTTTTTTCTGTATTTTTTTTCAGACAAAAATAATCCTTTCAACGTGAGAATCTTCTCTTCTTTCCCGGCAGCTATCGTGCTTGACAATCAAATATAAGCGTGTCTGTGAATAAGAAGCGACAAGCGAGGTCAGATATTAACCTCAAACTGAAAAAAAAAACATAGTAACGTTCGGATAATCTCTATTTCTCATCAATTTCCAGCATAAAAATTTTAATGAGGATTTCTGTCTTTCGAAATAAAAAAGAAATAAAATAAAAATGAATAAATGTATTCTCTTCGTATAATATAAAAATCATTGAAAACAAACGTAAATCCAATTATTCTTATGGTAATATATTCTTTACGAGGAATACCGTAAAATCATGTTATACAATTTTTTAACTTTCAATTATGTATTTTCATTAAGATTCATATTATATTTCTTTTGTTCGAGCTACAAATATTTAGAGGGATTCAACTTCCTGCGAATCCTCTAAGCGTCTAAGTGAACATGCGCACGGGATCTACATGCGTGACTACGTGACGATCGACATGCTGCGTAAACTTCATCGATTGGCCTGAGAGCAGTAGAGGAAGAGAGAAAGGCGTAAGAGAAGAAGAGAAATACGAAGAGCAAAAGGGAGGGAATAAAAAAATTGGACGAATTGGATGAATAAAAAGACATGCAAAATAGTTGAAAAAAATGATCCAGAAGGCTCGTCGAACGTAATGACGCCACATGTTGTTCGTGCGTGAAGTCATCGCGTTGGATCATACGTTATATACGAGATGGAATTGCTATGCGTAACTCCAGAGGAAAGATATTACACTGCGTGAGATGGAGAGCACGTAATCAGTTGTCTGCAGTACATAGGGCGAGAGCGAGCGAATCGGCGAGAGCTCGTTTGAAAATCGCGGCTAAGAGTCCCGCGGCAAGATCCCGTTGATAATTTGACATCAAGTTTAATTGAAATGACACTTCATTGTGAAAGCATACCGGCTGATTAAAGAAAATACTTGGAATTATTATTAATATCTCGTTAATTAAATTCGCAGTTTAATTTTGAAAATTGAACAATTTCTTATTTGGATATCGTATTTCAATCTACTGTACATTTATTAAGATTCGTCAAATAGGGGTTTAGGTGATGATTGAAATTTGCAACAAATAAAATATTGGAAATTGTGTTACGTCGATCCTTTGATAGAAACTGAATTTACGAGCTTGTTTGACTATCATAGGGCTAATCGAATTTTGCACAGCCTAGTTTGCAAATTTCAGACAAATTCGTAGTGGAGAGTATGTGCAAACTACGTGGGACAGTGCTTCTCTGCTTCGTGATAATTTTGGGTCTGACAGTACTTATCGATGGTAATAATGAAACGCTTTCGCGAAACCGCGCGAAGAAAGCGCAAATGGTGAAGAAACTGAAGAAGGATCTGCGAAAATTGAAAAAACAGGATGGCGCATTGAAACTGATAGGAAAAAATAGAGATTACGAAGGTAGTATGAAAATTCAGAAAAATTAATTTTTTTTATATTCTTATCAATTTCCTTTAATCTTAGATATCGTTAATTCAAATCTTCATATCTCGAGTCATTAAACGTCTTAAGCGATGCGATTAAAATTTCACGATAATGATAAACTGTAATTAACCGAGATTAGGATTCTTAAAAATGTTAGAATTTTTACAAAGACTGTACAACTGACTTTCCAACAGACCTATAAATCTCAGGAAGAAATGGAGCGACATGAATGACCGTTTTTATCAGTCGTAACTTATGGACATTGTGTCACGTCGATTAAAAAGGGGTCAAACTTGCGGAAGATTTCTGTCAACGAGTGTATATCTGTCACTGCGATACGATTTGCGTTCTTCGTATTCATTGGGATAGATATCCAAAAAAATCTTAATATGCAGGTTCGATTCTTTAACTTTTCAAGAATCGGCAAAAAATCAATCACTCGTGTGTATTGTCGTGTAAGAATAAATGATAAGAATAATCGCTCGAAACACAGTAATAATTCACATATGTGACATATCACTATGATCCCTATAAAAAATTACTTTTTCGATGCAATATAAAAATTATGCAAGAGACAGTTCATAAATTTTCATACATATATTTCCCTCCAATTGCCAATATGCCAATAAAAGAATAAATCATTATCCTCCCAGTAGAAATGAAATTAGAGTATCATTTGAATGAAACGAAAATGCATTTTCGTCTGACAGGAAACGTCGAGATTCTCCACGATGGTAAATGGGGTAGCATTTGCGACGATGAATGGGATTATTTAGAAGCTAATGTAGTGTGCAGACAATTGGGTTTCGAAGGTGCCGTAAAACCAACGACAAATGGACATTTCGGCCAGGCAAGAAGTACGATATTTATTTTACGAATAAAATTTTTTAAAAATTATGCCTAACATACCCGAGCTCTTAGGACGTTTTTGGATGGACAATATTTATTGCGACGGTACCGAGGCTGAGTTAGCAAAATGTAGATTCGACGGTTGGGGTACGTCGGATTGTGAAAGTAGCGAAGCAGCAGGTGTAATATGCAAACACGAGCAAGAACCGACTATAGCTCCACCAGTCAAAAAGAAGGAACCAAAAATCAAGATCAAGGATATTCACCAACAAGGAATTGCAATACGTCTGATGGGAGGTCGTATACCTACAGAAGGAAGAGTCGAGGTGAAATTGGGAAACAGTGGTAACTAAATTAAAAAAATATATATCCAATCAAAAAAGTTCCAATAATTCAATAAATTATACAATCAATCTTCAGATTGGGGAGTAGTCTGCGGCGATGGATGGTCCCTATTCGAAGCTGGTGTAGTTTGTCGTCAACTTGGTTTAGGCTATGCATCGGATGCTATACAAACGAATTTCTTTGGGGGTCAAAAGATGCCTATGGCTGTCAGTGGGATTCAGTGTCATGGAGATGAGGCGAGCTTAGCACACTGCCTCCACGAAAAGACAATACAGTGTCCAGGTATGAAATTTTGTAAATTCCATTATTTACATGTCAATAGGTTATGCCGCTGTGAGTATATCGGAAATAAATAAGTCTGTCAAGTTTATCTATATGGTATTGCATAATTCATAGCCATGAACTCTGATGACTGATCTAACATATTTTATCTATCAATAAGTCATATGTGCCAATCGATAACGTATTATCGATTATTATTTGTGTATATATAAATATAAATATATATATATAAATATATATATACACAGGCATGGCTGAAAACGTGGCCAGTGTGGTTTGCTTACGCGACATGGCTGATCTCGTGTTCGATCACATTGAACTCATGAGAACTGCCCATCTGGAGGACAGGCAACTCTATTGGCTCCAATGCGCGATGGAAGAGAATTGCGTGGCGTCCCAGGCTTATAGGATCCAACGGGAATCCGACAACTGGCACCTGGAGACCAGGAGGCTGCTAAGGTTCACCGCAAGAATTCTAAACGCTGGGACAGCTGATTTCAGACCGGCTGTACCGAAGCACCTCTGGGAATGGCATATGTGCCATATGTATGTTATGAGGACTTTTTTTATTGTCTGCCATAAGGTAGGAGCATTTCTTTTTTGACGATGCAATCATGATTTTAGGCATTATCATTCGATGGAGGTATTCGCTACTTTTGACATTATCGATGCCAATGGGACTAAAGTGGCTGAGGGTCACAAGGCATCGTTTTGTCTGGAAGATAATCAGTGCATGCCGGGAATCGAACCCAGGTATGTCATTGCAATTTTTTTTTTAAATTTGAACTATTAATACTATGCGATAATCTGCAATTAGGTATAAATGCGCCAATTATGGAGATCAAGGTATATCGGTCAACTGTAGCGACATTTATAAACATAACATAGACTGCCAATGGGTCGATATTTCGGAATTGGAACCGGGACAGTATACGTTTAAGGTAAGAGACTCGTTTTTCGATTTTGATAAAATTTTAGTCACGAGATTAAAAAATTTTTGATAAAACTCATTCGATCATTTCAACGTGTCCTATATTTAATTAATCATTGTTTGTTATCGACCGTTATCATGTATCAGATCCTGAACGTCTTCCGACTGAATAGACATCGATGGACCACTAATCAGCATTGATTTGTCTATCATTTATAATTCGCACTTGATGATCAATCATGCATACTCCAAAAGATCCTTTGGGGGTCATTAAACCTTCAAAGGACCGTAAATTTACTCCTTTTTGTAATGAAAATTAACCCCTTCGAAAACTGTATGATATTCATATTACACAGTACAGGCTCCTATGGTCCATCCCTTTTGAAGATAGGCTAGTCATGTACAAGGGCACTTCATTTTATCAAAGGTTCTACAGACAAGATGCATAATCCTATTTCTAGGACACGTACTAAACCCTAGTCCATTTTGTTGTGTTACGTAAAATTCTTCTGGCAAAGTTCCTGTCCTCGCTCTAACCGCAAGAATGTATTTGAAAATTTTTTCCGAACGATTATCTTCTTAATGGCTCGCGATAACGTTGAACAAGTAACTTCCTGGTCAGTTTTACAAAATTGTAAAATGTCTTGAAATGTATATTTTGTTATTCCTAAAAAAAATATGAGGTTTGCTGTCAGCGACTATAGTGGAGAAAAAAAGTATTATATTATATATCATTCTAATCGAATTTTGTGATTACGAGATGCTTAGTTCGTGCAATGCTTGTCTGTGTCACTGATATAATACGGGTTAAGGTTAAGCAGAATAAGATTTGAAAAATAGTACAAGTGAACAATGTGGATCGTGAATATGTTTCGTTACAGTCAAATTTGAAAATTTATTAGACGATCGTTATAAGGATTGAAAATTCAGGGATTAAAGTAATTTTTTAAATATTCATAAATAATTGCTGTATAAGTTAACATGGTAACGTGGAGGCTATAGTCGGTCGATTTGCTACGAAACTTAAGGAAGCCTTTAGAACGTTTTAAACGTTAATCGAATACGACGTAAAGTTAATGACGTTCATTGGAAACGAAGTATAAGGATACGTTTAAGTTGTGTCATCAACGAAAATGCCATTCCAGATCAGCGAGTAAAATTCATTCGGAGACATGTAGGCATTAATATTATAATTCGACGAAAGAAGAGCAGGAGAGCGTAATAGAAAGAGAGAAGAAAAATATAATAAAAGAAAGAAAAATACTCATCTAGTAGTACACAATACTTCGTATTATATTGATTACGCGAATTGTATATTTTTACATGAAAACTTGAGTTCTGGCTATTTTTTTCAAATATAAAATTGATTTACGATTCTTTTCTTAATATTGACGTTCCTTTGATATTTTTAGATTTTTATAAATTCAGACGTCGTCATATGAATATACTGGTCGTGTAAAAATTTTATTTTTTCAATTCGTACTGCAAATTTATATAATTAGATTAGCATAAATTTTATCAAATTATTTATTTAACTTTATTTAATTATTAATTTTTCATCATTCATTTCCATGTATCGTGCATTTTGGCATAACCTTCTAACTACTGTGGTGGTCCCTTAGAAAATATTTCTAATTGAAAATAGCGATAATTAATCGATAATTTGACAGGTGGCGGTAAATCCGGAATTCAAAGTGGGCGAGATGACATTTGACAACAATGCCGCAACTTGCAAATTATTATATACAGAAACATACGCCTCTGTGCACAGTTGTGTAATGGAACGACCATAGATTTATTTTGAGAAATTCTATAACAATGAATAAACGATAATTTCAATAAGTAATCCTCCCTCTTACTTTACCCTATTTCACTAAATCCCGATACAAGCATAAGTATACAAATCATAAGAATAGTCTTACTCTATATATATATTAAATAGGTATGTCTCGTCGCAAAGCATTGCAATGGCATACAGTCAGCTGTTTGCATGTTGTCCCTGAGAGAGATACCTATAGCAATATGGTAATCTAACGCAACCAGTAGCATAATAAACGTATACGAGAACGTTTGATCTAATTAAAAAAAAATCATTATTTCCAACTATTAATAATTTTGTTACCGATTAAAATTTTTTTTTTTCACTTCCCAAACAACCTTGAGCGTTTTCAATCGGGCGACCTGAACTGTCGATTAGGCATTGTACCTTCTTAAATGGCTGCACAATTCCAATGGCTAAACGCTTAATTCGTTTAAAGATGCTAGGCCAGCAGGAATATGGCTTCCGTAGTAACAACCCCTATGCAGTGTAACACCTGCCTTGGTATAGTCATGAAGGAACATCTGTTAGTCACTACGCAAGTTCCTGTATTAAATTTAGTCTCTCGATACTGTCAGACCGATCTGACGTATCGCGGTGTAAACTTGAAAAGGAAATAATAAAAAAAATTTCCTATAAAATTATTTGAATTTAGCGGGTTAATGACATATAAATGAAAGTGAGAGGCGAATGTATTTTGAAAGTGTAAAATTGGTAACGTGAAATAATTTATACTCGTATCGAATCAGTCGTTTTTCTATTTACAAAAATTTATGTGTCATTTAACGCGTTATTAATGATTCGTATATATCAATGTCGTTCTGATATATATGTTGTATTATAAGTCAATTGATTTATTGGCAAAAGTATACAACACCGTTATCCACCATTTGTTCGACTTATGCGGTGGAAAAATCCTTTGCTTTTAACAGGACGAAGTTTAAAGTTCCTAAGAAATAAAGAAGCTGAATATAATGGTGATTGTCATCCATTCAATGACTTTAGATTTAAACTTTTGAAAAATGTCACTTGTATTCCCCACGTACGTGATCCGGTGCTTATGTATTATATATTTGGGCAAAGTTTTGAGTGAAGCGGCGCTGGCGTGAAACGTCAAGAGGGTTAGAAATTACTCTAAAGCGGATATCGACTAAACAGAAGAAAGGGAGAAACAAACTACGCTTACTTCGAGACAGTTTCACTCGATCCATTTTCTTTAACCATTATTTCTTATGGTTCGTGATTCCTAACTTTGACTCTCGTCTGTTATCATTTGTCAAAGTGTAAAAATGTTCCGGAAGATCATACTTTTCCTGTACCTACTACGACAAGTTGTGACTATCGAGGAAGTCATGTGTTCCGGAAATCGTACGCTACTGGAAACGCCGGGTGATGCTGTAATATCGGGTGAATTAGCACGAATCGATATTTTATATAGTTTTGAAAAAATTGTTAGTATTAAAAAATTACAAATTTTGAGAAACTCATTTAAAGTAATGAATAAACTTTTTATTTCAATTTTTTGGTAGGTCGTTAATTGCGATTTAAGAATTTGTAATTTGGTTATTGACATATTTTCTTTTTAGTATTCGTCGATATGAATTATGGGCCTCACTGCAATATTTCTTCGCCTAAGGCATACCAGGAAGTTGCTACGGCACTGTACGTTGTGCAAACGTTAAACAAGTACGACTACGTTCCTGGAATCTTGCTTGGTACGTCAAACCCTTGTTACAAGGGTGCTTGTAAAACTCGTATTATAGAGATTCAAGTCTGTCACTTGTCGTAGAATTTCATGAGGATAAACTGCACGTAAAGGATACTCTGGGAAAGAGTTAGATTTTAGGTGAAAGTAGCTACTCGAAAGTTATTTTAACTCTAGTATAGAAGTTGGAGTATAGTAGTTGGAAAATATTAATATTGGAAATGTTTGACAGTAATGATAATATGGGAGTATTAGGGAATATATATATATATATCTATAATTGAAAAATAAATTACTTTAACATAAGCAACTTCAAGCATTACGTAAATGACTAGCAATGATTTATACACTAAAAAATTTCAATGTTTCCTGCCACTTGATATTCCAGTTTCTGATAAGGGAAAATTGATTTTTCACAGGAGTAAAAATCTTCGACACCTGCCACGACAAGATGGTGGTTTATAAGCAGGCACTTTTGACAGCCGTTGACCTAGAATGTGTCTCCCACTACGAGATGGGAATTCTCGTGGCAGAAAAATATCATGGAGTCATCGAACCACTGCAAAAATACAGTGTCCTACCTGTCAGTAGTTACAAAGATGAAAATTTGACAAAACCATTGTTAAATGTCATGGTGAATTTTCTAAGCGCGAGATTCGAAGTAGTTGATTTATTCGTAACGTCATCGCAATATATTCTGGGATATTTCCTCGAAGCAAGTAAAGACGCTGGAGTCTGCGTGAAGAGTTATCGAGAAATTGTAGAAGCAGACAACGAAACAGAAATAACTATTGTTCTAATAGGAACAAAAGACGAGATTAGTTTCTGGATAAATAATTTCGAAATCGAAATACCTGAAGCAACCTGGATAATTTTATCCCTCGATGATTCCAATATAGATGGTAAGCAATATTAAAATACCAATTCAAAGACACGTTAAAATCTCAATAAAAAATTTGATTAATAATTACTTTCAGACATTGCGCCAGTAGGATCCTATGTGATAAAATCTGAATCATTAACGTTCGATCCGCTACAAGATCCGTTCGATGATAACTTCCTCCAAACAATGGGTCCCTCGATAATTCATTCTCCATATATACTAAGCATAGGAAAGTCCATAATAGAATTGGCCCAGGTTCTACAAGATATTCAAAAGCGAACCTGTCCAGATGGTGGAGCCTGTACACTACCCCATTTCAATAGTTCGCTACGTAAAGAAATAAGTAATGCAGAAGTCTACGAAGCTCTTCACGTTCTACCAAAATCACATTCCATAAGATACGTAATAGTTCGGTACGTTGCCAGCGGAAAATCGATCGAGGTCACGAGTTATAAGATCGACGCAAGCAAGTACAGAATAAAAGCAGAAAAGAGTGAGACGAAGACATCAAAACTCTGTCTGGGAAAATACCTGAAGAATTGTCGGAAATGCGCAAACTTTCAAAGACGTGCGGACGCCAGAAGTCTGGTAAAAAATATTGGAAATCATGGTTTCCTCAAAGGAGCCGGATGGATACCGATCTGCATGACGATTGTTGTTTGCGGCACATTTTCCTGCACGGTCATAATAATCTTCATAATATACCGATTCTTCGTGGATGAGGTACTCGACGGGAATCCTACCCTGACCATCGTCCTCATCCTAGCCACCATCTTCATGCTTCAAACGGTTTTCCCATTTTGTATGGAAGACGAAGTGATGGGATCGGAACAGCTGAATGCCAGGAAGATTTTCGTCTCCACATTGTCGATCGGTCTGGCATTCTCGACGATGTTGTCCAGGGCTTTGTTTCTCGCATTTTCGACCGGAGGTCTCTTGACGAAACACATTAACGGATATCTTCAGGGCCTTATGGTCTTCTTCATGTTCGGTGTTCAGGTCGCGATATCGACCATGTTTTTTATCTTGAATAAAGAAGATTCAGCTGTTATCGTGAGAAGTTTGATTTTCGTGGCTTTGCTAGGTATGATATATTGTAAAATATTTTTTTATTTAAATTATCATCCATTATCCTTACAGGATACGATATATTTCTCCTGGTAACACTCTTCGTCGTGTGCTGCTTCATTACCCAGATACGACGTAATTACCGGGAGGGAAAGTGCTTCTTTGGCACAGTCATTGGTCTTCTGATTATTTGGGCCGTTTGGGTGACATGCTTCGTTCTTATGGAACCTGAAACCAGAGACACAGTAGTCACTTTTGGTATAATCGCCACAGCTTATCTCATCATCATCGGAATACTCATACCAAGAACTTATTACATGGTGATTCATCTTAGTAGAGACAAAGATTTTGCCCAGAGATTCGAACCAGCCGATTTGGGTCCTGATCCCAGGATGAACACCGTAGCAAGACAGGTCAGGATGATGCAGAGTCCTAATCCTGATATGTGGAATCAACCCGCTCCTGGATCTCTGGCATTTTTTTAAAACTGATAAACCATTTAATTCAATCAGATCACATTTATCTTCGCACAATCTAATCATCTATTATCTCACGTATGCAATACGTGTAAATATTTCTATTGTCCTGTATATAAATCGTCCTTTCTTATACCTCGACAAGCTTTGCTAAGGAAAATTGAGAAAATCGAAAGAGCTAATTTATTGTGGGTTTACCTCGGTCCCTTCCAATTCTTAACTCGTAGCTCGAGATTAGATTGCCTAGTCCCGGTTGATCCCGCCTATATACTTCCTAAGGTAGACGACCTCCAATGATTTTCGACCTTGAGAAGGGACCATCTTCGAGGTACAGTATCCCACAGTACAGCCTCCTTGTACTGTATTTATTTCCTTATTACAAGCCCAATAAATTATACGTAAAATTTGCGCAGTATTGATCCTAAAATAATTCTTTCCCAATAAACATCTATATTTAGGTCCTTTCGTATTCTATAAGAAAGTCGAATTTTTTTAACACTTTTTAAGACTCGGCTACCGTTCTACGACTACGTACATCCGACGGAAGGTATGATGAGCGTGGGTAACCTCAATCCTATGAGATACCCGAATTACTATGGAAACTCCAGTCCAAATCCTCGATATCTGACTCGATGCAGAAGTCCTGATACTAGGCGAACGCCAGGACACAATAACTATGGTTTCAGTTCGGAGATGCGAGAGGTTGAAAATTCTTACGTGGTACCGCGTGTCTGCGTCGAAAATCCTGAGGTGAGTTTACTTCATCGCTCTGATTCGAATTTGACTTTTATATATTTTCTCTATGGATTATATCATTCTGTCCATCCTGACAATACGATTCTATCAGGTGTTTTCAGGGATAAAAAATATTTTATTTGTACCATTATTACTTTGCTCTTGTATTTTTTATGACTCGGTCTGATTCTTATGAGATCAGATTAAATGCGATTAATTAGGTCATTTCGTTGGGTATAGGGACGACGAAGTCCTATCGGAAGGAACAGTCTCGACGTGGGATATGTACAACCTAGATATCCTAGAAGATCGAAAATAGTCATGGGGGAAAAGGATTGTATAGAGACTGATGTTTACGTGGAAGGACATTTGTCTCCTGGTCGTAGAGGACCTAATGAGAATTATCCATCGAGATGTTCCAGTCCTAAATTGGGGCAAAGTGAAGCTACCATTAGAGAGGAGGATGAGGATGATGAAGTCACGAGAATAACAAGATTTTAACGAGCATTCTCTCTTCTCTTCGTACCGCAGTGTGGGTATACATTTTGTCACTATGAAATAAAATATTGGAAATATTATTATTATTTTTGTACATTTACCCAGTTATACAAAAAATTTCATAATAGGATCATTGACGCACCGAGTAAAATTTGGTTTGGAAAAATAGAGTTACAAAGCTACGTTATATTTGTGATAACTCTGACAGGCGCTTATAGTATCACAGGAATATGTTTTTTCTATTATTTCCACCTGTCAGTATTATGTATCTTTTTTGGGAAAAAGGTGACAAGTGTAGTTTTCGCATGACCGTAGTTTCCATTCGTATCTATCAGAAGCGGACAAAAAAATACAAGTGAAACTACAATGTGGTTGGGAAAGATTCGTGAATGGTGGAATTGTCGCAGTTTCAGAGTCTCTCGAATTGTATTAAGCGTATATCGTAATTTAGCAATCAGAGCGCAGGTGTGTGTTTCAGAAAGCTGATGGGAGTTCCCGATGGAAATGTCCGGGAAACTTGATAGCCATTACCTCTCAAAGTCCGATATCTCATATTGAACCAGCGCATTCGTGTTTCACATGTTCTAATGTTACTAGTTAGTATTCTGATTGCGAACATATAGCTAGGACAGAGTTTTTAAATTAAATAACAGGAATTCGTAAATTCAAAGAATTATATTTTTATTTACTACGTCGCGTGCAATATCTACTTGACAGAAGGAAAAAAAAGAAGCAGTTTAAAAATCGTATATTATTAATATTGAACATTTTTTAAATTATTTCTTTGACGCTAACAATAAATTATGACGTGGATCTGCTGGGTCAGAAAAACATATGTTTTCTTTATAAAAACAAAAATGTTAACCAATGTCCCAGTGCGCAATGTCGGACGGGTACACTCGAGCCTGAAAATTTTGAAATTACAAAATCCGGCGGCCCGATTATTCCGGTCGATGAGGTCACCATAAACAGCCATAAAGTCGCGGGAGTCTGTTCGCCTAAGATAAGCTGGTATAATCGAAAGAAATCGAAAAGTGCAGCGATTCGTAAAACAGAGCTACAACAAAGCTGCACGTATACGTGCTCTGGTAGCGGACACAAGCTTCTGCGCAAGCACGTATCTCAAAACCTATAAAAGGAACGCCATGATCGTGAGACTTGTCAGTCATCATGTGAAATCCCTAGAAAATGCATTTTTCTAATATAAAATTTGATTGTATACGCTTTGTATTTCGCTGTTATTGAGAAACTTGAGACCGCCGCCATTTTGGAGAACTTATTTAAACGGCGTATAATTCGCTGTTAAAAGCATAATGAAGCCAATCTGGTGATAATATTGAGGTCGTAGTTGAAATATAACTGGTTTGAAGTTATCTCGAGCGCATAGACCATTTGTGGTAATATGATCACTGGAATAATGAGTTTTAAAAATCTGAGAAATTCCCGCGCGGTCCTCGTGACTGTGGTTTATCTCAGTCTCCTTTTGGATAACATTCTTCTTACGGTGGTTGGTGAGTAAAAAATTATTTCATTGAATTTCAAAAAAGAAAAAGAACTTACAAAAATTAATTTCCGAAAAAAAGTTAAAAAATAGTTATTCTGGTTGAACTTGTTTAAAAAAGAATTTTTACGGGATAAATCAAAATTATATTATTTCAGTACCTATTATACCGGATTATCTATGCACTTTGGAAGGAAATTCAACAATAGATGGCGAAGCCGAGGAAAGTGGCCGAGTGGGATTACTCCTAAGTTCAAAAGCATTTATTCAACTGCTTTTGAATCCAGCTGTAGGAACTCTTACGGGTACTTTGGGTTATGCCAAACCCTTATTTCTCGGTACACTCAGCCTCATGTTAGCGGCATTGCGTAAGTACCAAGAATAGGATAAAATTTAAGTAAAAAAAGTAGTCAAAAATAAAAATACCTAAAAACAAGAAAAAAATCGTAAAATCACATCGAATCAAATTTCCGGTGACTGTACAGCGTTTTTTTATCGACAAGAAATTGATAACTCATTTGTGCTATCAATTAATTGAATTCTATATAGTTCTAATTCTTAATTAGCTCAAGTATTAATTTATCATTTGCAGTCTTTGCCTTTGGACAGACGTACGAGGTCCTTTTCCTAGCAAGAAGTGTCCAAGGTGTTTCTTCAGCATGCATAGGCGTATCCGGCATGTCCTTAGTAGCTTCTCAGTACCCTGAAGAAGACAAAAGATCAAAGGTCATGGGTTTCGTTCTGGGAAGTATAGCCCTAGGTGTCCTTCTAGGGTATCCCATGGGTTCAGTCCTTTACGATTTGGAAGGAAAGATGGCACCCTTCCTATGGGTATCCTGTTTCGTCTTAGTATTGATCTGTAAGGATTCGACGAAAACCGATCGGCAGAACACACGTGGCATGTCTGTCATCTCAGGAAACACATAATTGCGGTCGATTACTGAGCCGTTATTGGCCTAGTTATATCCAGGGTTATTCAGGAATATTGCGTAATCTGAAGTTAGCTCATCCATTTGATTCCCATAATACAACCACCTTCGGGTTGTTCAATATTCCCAAATGACCCTATGGATAGCCAATAGCAGTTCAGAATTTAGGGACTTTATTAATGACGTAATTTTCTCTCCAGGTTTACAACTATTGAGTCTGGATTTTCATCCGAAAATCGAAGTAAACAAACAATGGATCATTACTTAGAAATACGTCACCGGGTAAATATTCTATAATTTACAGGATATTTACTTTCAGCAAATGGAGGACGACACCGGCTGGACCCATTTACTATCTAACACAAATATCCTCATAATATCCGGAGCAATATGGTGCTCGACCTCCCCAATGGCCATTTTGGAACCATGTTTACCAATCTGGCTAAGGACTCACATAAGGCCAAAAGTACAATATACGACCTATACATATATATAATTAATTAATTTTATTATTAAAAAAATTAAATTATAAAAGTTCCTTTTCAGAAATGGCAACTGGGTACTGCCTTTATTCCGGATAGCCTTGGATATCTCGTGGGTACAAATTTCTTTGGCGTTATTGCCTATCGTTATGGACGTTGCAAAACTGCTGTCTTGGCTATGATCCTCGTTGGATTTAGTGCCATTTTGATACCGTCTGCTGCAACAATGTCACAACTGGTGATTCCGCATCTGGGCATGGGTTTGGGTATAGGAGTGGCTGATGCTGCTCTGGTACCATTGCTGGCAAGTTTAGTCGATCAAAACGTCAACTATGGTCCCGTTTATTCCATTCAACAGGTGGCCGTCAGCTTGGCCTACTCTTTGGGTAAAATGACACGTTTTCTAAGCTTAAAGTTTCATATAATTCAGTCGGCGCCAGTTTTTTTTCCGAGCACGGGTTATTTAAAGCAAGAACTTTGCTGAGTGGCAAAAAATCGAAATTTTTTTTGACAAAATTCAAAATGGCTATCGTTACCTTTCTAAAAATTACCTCGATCTATTTTTCATTGTCTGATAAACACTATCGATGCGATAATCAATATAATGCAAATAAAACTATCTCTAGCATTTCTGTCAATGATAAAAGTTATGAATTTTACAATTCCATCATTTTTCAGGGCCCATCATGGGTAGTGAGCTGGTCCCTGCAATTGGATTTCCATGGGTCATGAGAATCGTTGGATTTTCAACTATAGCATACTGTCCCTTTTTAATTTACTTGGCACTGGAGAAAAAGAAGCCATTAGCCGAGGACGACAAGAAACACTACAGTTCGTTTCAACCACAATCCGCAAACTACGAACGTTTCTACGACTCGGACGATGGACTCTGAAAAGTCAAAATTCTCCGATCCAATAAATATCACTGTATTTCCCCAAAAAATGTATTCCAAAAAAATCTTTTATCATAATCATATACATGTTATAAATTCTAAAGCAAACCCTTGGAATAATACAAATGATCAAATGGCCAATGATCATACAAAAAAATCGTATTCACTCAAATTAAAAAATGTAATACGTATCAAATTTCAAAATAATCGATACGATATTTTAATCAATTATCCTAGTCCTGGAATTTCTATCGTCGATTATGACGTCATAGAGAAGCGTTATCTTCACAGTTCGACGCCATTACGTAACAGAGCGTTCCATTATCCTTGTATCGGCAAAGTTCCTCGACGTATCTTTTGTCCCGTTTGGAATACGTCGAAGGAAGATATCTTGGAGGGTGCCGGATGCCGTGACGGCCTCCTCTAAGTGTATAATAAGGGCTGCAAGGGTTTCGGGAGGGAAGACGGCGCCAGCCATTCGGAGGGTTGGTTTTGCTCCGTAGGACCGATTTAGCGAACAACTCGGTCATCGTTAGCGCAGACATTACGTTAATGACGTAACCATCGAAGTCGTTGCTTCGTGCGGGTTTCTTGTATACCAAGTGCCTAATAGGTTCCCACATACATCGGTTATTTAAATATCATATAATATTTTCAGAGAATCCCTTAAATTCGTATGTAAAATTTCCCGTCTTATATATCGAACGAGTCTATGGCATTATATCTATATATAAGGTCCTCTACCTATCTGAACTTTTTAATGAGGATGCTCATACGATTCCCGTAGCTCCTACTGTGTCTAATGTACAGTCATAGTAATTAGTATATTCACAGTGGAGCACGAAGTCTAATTTAGAGATTAAAGTTCGTTAAAAAATAATTATGAAAAGACATGTAGATATAATTACCTTTGGTAAATCTTATTTGTTATCATGATTTAATTTGGTTTATAGAATTTCTTCTGAATTCTCATCTAACAAGCACGCTGAATAAACTTCATCATAATGAACGATAGTGATGGGTGGTTAATCATGATTTGTTTCGAAGCACGCTAATAAGTGATGCTGTTAATTTTCTAGAGTCGTGATTGTGCCGACGGAGCTCTGGGAACACCCTAATTATTTTGAGAAAACATGAATCAACCCTTGAGGTAACTTTGCTCGGCGGAGCACGGTAAATTTCAACGGGATGCATCAACCGTAATTGTATTATGAATACACCGAGTACGTAATATCAGTCAGTGTGGAATATTGGGTATCTATTTTAAAATTGTTACTTTTTATACCTGTTTTTAATGCAGAATAGAAAACATCGATTCCACGTGAGAATAATATGCGCGAGTAACCTCAATATTATTTCACAATAAAAATCGGAAAAATAAAGTATCGGGTTAATTATAGATTATAGAAGATTTCAAGCTTCCGTTAAAAAATAAAAAATTTAATCTGTACTCTGTAGTAAAAAATGGAAGATTATAAACTCGGTGACACAACAGGATAGGTTCGCCAGATATAAACGCGTGTCTAGCCGTCCGCTAGATTGAAAAACCTTAAAGGGCTGGTGAGTGTTGCGCATGATCGAACGATCCCACATACTCCACTCGTTTATTGTATAGAAGATAAACGAGTTTCGTGCATATACAGAACGTCGCTTTCGTGTGTCAAAGAATCGTGCTGATTTTGAAAAAAAAGATACCAAAAAAATCCTTAAAATTCGATTTCGAAATTTCTAAAGGTCCTTTCCGCTATGCGAGACAGTTGGCACGGAATAATAAAAAAAATTTATATAAAACTTGAATTTTCAAAAAATTATTTTCTAATGATATTATCCCACCCAGTGAACAATCACACCGCGACAGTGGGTACGCACCGAGACAACCACTCCCACCCAAGAAGAGAACCTTACCCCGACAGCTTTAGGGGAAATTCTCTCTAAAGTTCGCACGAGACGCAGGGATGCTGTGTCCGGGACCATACTCTACTATCGATCTTGTAGCCGACGGACGTACACACTCCCGGCAAGAGGCACGTACACATTAACACAGACGTGAAAGCTCCTATCCAACTTTCGCAACCCCCACCGATGCCTGGCTTCAGTAAGCTCAGAGCTTTCGGCCGGTCTCCTTCCTCAGCCGTTCTTCTCTTTGTCGTCGGACGGACTTCACGACGTTCTCTCGTGCAACAGTACAAAGTCAAAATCGACCGAGTAAAACTGGATTTTATCCCGTGAAGAAGAACGTGGCCGAAACGGAGACGCGGACTGATTTAAATATAACTGATATATCTAATCCCGATGCAATAAGCGTGTCTTGCTGTAGGTGATCAAAAAATTATCAAACGCTGGGGTTATGCTATTAGGAGATTCACGCGAGACGTGCTGGGACGCGAAGTCGACTACCGAAGGGAAAACGAGATAATCATCTATTCGTGATATTTGATTTTGAATTAGAATTGGGATTCGAAGTTTCTATTGTACAGGTGGTGTGTATCAGCTTGTTATTATTATTCATGATTACCCTTATTATCCAAAAGCAGATAAGAAATTCTTTGTTACTAAAGAGACTGGGTTGTCATTGCTTAAGGATATCACGTTGTCACTACTTAATTATATATTTTTATTCGATATATCGAACTGGAGCAATCATTTTGGGGTGAGATGCTTATTTTTGTTTCGGGAAAAGAAATTTTCATTCCTAAAGTACGCGAATCAAGGCTATACATTCGCTATTGCTCATTAATTATCTGTCACTTTTTCTTACTATGCTTCCACCAATCAGGAGGATTGATTAGAAGATTTTTTATTGAATTATATTTTTTTTCTCAAGCGACCAAACTCGTTACTAGTATCGTACTACGTTGTACGTTATTAATATATATATTTATATATAGTGTCTGATGTATGAATGAAATATGCAGGGGATGTACACAATCGATTTCTTACACTTTTGCATCGGGGTATCGAAATGCTTTTTTTTTTAGTGACGACTAAGATATAAATATAGGAAACGTTCACACGTTCTTGTTTCTTCAAAAAAATGCCGCTATCTTCATTCGTATCGAATGCCTGAAGACGCCCGCGTCATACGGATATGAAGCCAAATTCGAGATAACGGTACAGTTATAGATTAATAAGACAACCACTTGTAAGAGTCAATATTAGATGTACTTATATAAATATTAAGAAAGAGCAAGTTCATACTATATGTGTGTGTGTATATATATATATTGATTTATGATAAAATTTTCATTGAATAGATTGTAGGAATTTTTGTAGAAATTTCAAAAATATCTTTTATACTATTCAATCTATATGACATAGTTATGTGTATCTGGTTCACGTTGATTAGAAATTTTTTGTTGTAATTTCTGTCTCTGTCATTGGGATAAATCGAAAGACAAAATCCCTGACAAATGGGATACGTAATAAAATTCAATTCGGCAACGGCAGACGTGCTTTCTTATAGAATCTTATCTAGAAATGCTTTCACGGGAATAATGGATGCCCGTAATTAAATTTCCAGAAGAAGAATCGGACCTCCGTTGTTTGTCCGACAAAGTAGACATGTAGCTTGGCCGTGGAGTGAGTAAAAAAACAGAGAAGAAGAAAGGATAACACACTATTAAGACAAGACGCGCGGATTGGTTTCGTTAATTGCTAAGGCGCAAAAAAAAGGAAATAAAGAAAAGACCAAAGAAGGGTCGTTGAGGAAAATGAAAGTAAAAAAAAATACGAGGTCTCATCGCAAGTGAAAATTTGAGTTTGACAAACTAATCACGTTTCAAGTACAAAGGATCCGCTGACCAAATGATAAAACAGGGTCGAGTGTAAATTTACCAAAGTTTCCAACGAAGTTGAGGACTCTTGTCAAGTTCGAAATTTGAATTTGAATTTATTAGACTTTTATAATTGACCGTGAATTTCCCTAGAGCGACGTATCTTTCTTTTTCATTTCATCCATCTCTCCATTCTCTCATCCCCATTGTCCCCCCATGGGAATGTAACAGGATTGTGATACATACACAAAATGTATAAGATCCTCTCGCATACTTGTACACCGAATAAAAGGTAGTGTCAGTTAAAATATTCAGAAACGCGTGATATTTTTGAAGGCTTGTTTGTCGTTAAAAAGAAAGATTTTTTTTCTTGCCACAAGGGTACCCAAATATCATAGTTTTCTCACTACAGTCAGCCTCTCGTTCATCGTTGCTGTTCGATTAGGTGCGGGGAAGATCGATAAGGCAAACACGGCCTAAAATAATAACACACATAAAAATATCGAGGAGTCAATATTTGCTCGAACGACACGAGTATTTGCTTAAGGCCTTCATAAATTCTCTGAAACGGCCTCAAAACGAATGGACGGCCCCTTTCGCGCGTCATCAAGTTTCCACAATGATATTCGCCGCTCGTGGCGCTATATTTTTTGTCTTTTACCATCGCGAGCTTTTGACAAATTCACGAGTCGCGGAAACTCTGGCTAATCGCATAATATTTGCAAGGGAGTAACGTAGGTTGCCGAGGGCTGCCTACGTCAGATAATGCGCGCACTCTATTGAGGGAACGAAGACATGGCAAATGTTTCAGGCATGTCCCAATTGAAAAATAATATTAAGCCAGTCTGACTACTAGCAGAGATACCCTGAGGACATTTTTTTAACCATTCAAGAAGATTGGGTGCGTATACGTGTAAATGTATAATGCGGTATGTCATTTGAGGTTAAATTCGTCCCATATAAAAAGGGACGGAAACGATTGCGTCAGATATCGCCGAGTTGAGGAAGAACGATCGACGCGGAGGGCAGGGGTTGCGAGAGAAAAAAGATTCAGTAAAAAAATAAGTGACGGGGTACTCTCGAGAAAGAAAATCTCATCTTGCACCTGGTGCCTACTGTATCAAAATTACGATCTTAAGACGGAGATAAATACGTACAGTTATTCAGTATTGCATCACCCGATGGTTGTTCTATCGTAGGAATCGATTTGACGGGCTAATTTCAGTTTGTACAGTATTCCTGAATAACACTATACATATGTGTATATACAGTATCAACAATAAAATTATGCCCACATTTTTAAGTATAGATGAGATTAAAGGGGCTGTAATCTATGTGCTATTTTTATAAAGCGCCCTGTCGGTAAGGTAGGAATAGGGAAAAAACTGCGATGACATTTTCTCTGCGAGACTGAATGCATTTAAAGTGCCTACGGCGTAAAAAGAGGCATATGCTTTGCCTTGAAAAACATTGGTATAATGTTGACGTTAGTGGGGGCTATTTGAATTTTAGAAAATAGGAAGAAAAAGGCGAGAGGATAAAGTTGGGTTAGGTCAGGTCTTCGTCGTTTTAAGCATCGATCTTTACTTACCCTTATTGCAGGCTTTGAGTACTTTTTTATCAGAGCATCTTCATGCTTCTCACGTCCATTCAACGATTTGAAGCTTATTTTAAAAGACCATTCCTAGGCGATATGGCGACCTCGAGTACGGAACTGGCATCATTTGTGAAGGGTACTAGACAAAAATGACCCACCCCTAAAAATCGAGAATTCGTTCCTGGTTAGTGACGTAGGTACGTGTATTGGATCTCTGAATCCTGGATTATTGAGTCACCCCATTTCTCGGCAAGTAAGGCAATAACTCCCCTTCTCTGTAAGGAGGACTGGAAAATGGGACACGAGCCATAGGAAAGTCGCGTGAGTTCATTTGGAAAAGTCCATTAGACTTGAGAATCGTTAGAATAAAATACGGGGTGTTAATGTGGATGGCACTTAACCGGTACTAAATAAGGGATGTAATTACTCGACGGGATTACATCATTGGGATAATTCTATTGGATAGTTGCAAATTATTCTGCTTGTGTTTCTATTCTGAAGTGACATACCAGTGACAATGTGTAACTAAATATTACATAATCGTATATCGATCAATTTTGCACAAGTGGATTATTATCTCGTGAATATAATGCTTATTCCCTAGTAATTTTTCCAATCAATAAAGAAAATTGGACGTGGACTTTGAAATTTAATTTTAATTTGTCAATATTAAAAAACTTGAACTTGCTCTTTCCAAGAGTCACAGTGCTTACCGCAGTAGGAGTTGAACCTTTTGAAAATAGATATAAAAAATAGAAGTGAAAAGACCATTGAAATCTCTTCACGAAGCCTAAATAAACTTAGGTCGTCCCAGGAGAAGCTTTGCCGTTGAATTTTTGTAGCTCAAAAAAGAATATAGCATATAATGATAGTGAAGTGGATTTAAGTGGAGGAAAAAACCAATTCAGATACTTGTATATAGATTTATGTGGTTCGTTTTCAACTTTTTTAAAATCAAATTTCAACGGATTCACACATTCTTTTTTCAGGTCTGAAGCACCTGTCAGTTGCAAAGGGCGAGGATATCGGGCAATATGTGAGGGCACGTGCGTACGCGTTTCTTTGCGTGCGTGCGTGCGTTAAGTCGTCGGGATTACTATTTTTTTGTCTTTTTCTGTTCACGAACAAAGAATCCCGAGGGACATTGATAAATCAATTTCGCCGCCCATAACAACAGTCGACGATCAATTGCCATCGAAATAAATAAAATGCGCTCTCGCGAGATTTTTAGATGATATGGAGGCCGAGGACGAAATGGACGAGGAATTGCCGGAGGCGGATGATCTCGAGGTGATTACAGGAAGGAATAAGATAATTTTGCATAATACATATACTTGCACCTTAAATTGAATTGGCTCAATCAAATCTCTGAAAGTAATAACGATGGCCTACGGGGAGTCTCAGAATTCTACAAAATAACATAATTAATTAAAATAAAGGCCAAGCCCATTAAATTGATGAATAATAATCAAGACTTAACGCTGACCATAATTTTAATTGAATTCAGGTAAATCACAACAATAACCTCGAGAATTTTGAGACTATGAAGATTTCGACGATGTCAAGATCCTCGAAGACTCCTGACAGGGAAGACAGTGCTCTGGTACAGTCCTCCCTGAACTCCGCATTGGATGAAAATGGTGATTCGGATCCCGCAAGTGATTCTTCAGAGATACAGGAAACAATGCGAGAGGAATCAAAACTAACCTTAAGTTCGAGTACGAAGACTGACTTGAAGGAAGGCGATATCAGCAGGCTACGTAGGAGCAGACGAGTAACCTGTCAAGATACGATTCACGAGTCCGAGGAAGAGGAAGGACTCACGATGGACAAAGTAGGAAAGTACGTATAGCCATTTGATAAGAAACCCATTCGAAAATGTATCGCGAAAGAAAATAAACGTCACTAGGAACATTTCGCCATATGGTTAATTGGATAATATTGTTATACACCCAATCGCAATATAGATACCTGGAAGCCAATCCAATCGCAATTGAAGTATGGTTACGGGAAAAGGCGAGTCCCGATCTACGTCAGAGATTACAAAATTCAAGTCTCGTGACGAAATCATCGACCTCGAGTCTTCACCAAGAAGAGAATGTATTGAGCAGAAGTAAGCGTAATAGCGTGACATCTGATCTTTTCCAATCATGGTTAGCGTCAAGTTCACCGGTGAAGAGAAGCAAGAGTCCTAACAGGTGAAGATATCTTGATTTACTGTTCCTAGTAAATGGGACTGGGTCCTGCCAGGATATTTTGGAATTTTTTTCTCCCCAGGTCATCCACGTCTCTCATGGGACGTAGAGAGGAACTGAATAGGCTCGACGAGGGTGACCTTTTCATGGAATTGATTCGTGACGTGGCGAATGAATTGGATATCAATGTCCTCTGCCATAAGATACTGGTGAACGTCGGTCTACTTACATATGCTGATCGTGGTAGCCTCTTCCTGGCAAAAGGTCCCCTCGAGGATAGATATCTGGTTGCGAAACTTTTTGACGTTACCCAGGATACCGAACTGGAGGAAGCTGTGCAGAGAGCAAAGAACGAGGAGATCAGGATCCCATTCGGGGTTGGAATAGCAGGATCGGTTGCGCAGAGTAAGCAGATCATCAATATCAAGGACGCCTATAAGGTTTGTGGATATTAATATTTTTATTGTTAACACTGATGAACTATATCTTACCATAGAAATGGATATAACTGTAGAGAGTTATGACTGTCCTAGGATCCGAGATTTAACAGCGCCATTGATATGAGAACGGGTTATAAAACCACATTGATCTTGTCCATGCCGATATGTAACTACGAGGGTGACGTCATTGGAGTAGCTCAGATCATTAACAAGACCAATGGTAGTAACGAGTTTACTGATAGAGACGTAGAAGTTTTCCAAAGGTATTTTTCATCAATGCAGAACATAACCTTAATTATTTTCCTGTTATACCTAAACGTTAAACTTGACTCAGGTACTTAACTTTCTGCGGCATTGGAATTCAAAATGCCCAACTGTTTGAACTCTCGGTTCAGGAGTATAGGAGGAATCAGATACTTTTGAACTTGGCCAGAAGCATCTTCGAGGAACAAAACAATCTCGAATGCCTCGTTACGAAAATCATGACGGAAGCAAAGGAGCTGCTCAAGTGTGAAAGATGCGCTGTTTATCTGTTAGATTTGGATTGCGGAGAAGCGGTAAGAGCCTTATACCCTGTGGATCAAGAAAAATAAAAAAAATTGATTTGAAATCTGTTAGGTTTGATTAAAAAGTATTTTATCGATGCAATTGCTTCGCGTCGATTATAGCGACAATTCGATAGACCGTACTGTACTATTTGAATACCATTGAAATGGAATGAGTTCGTCTTAACCAATAATTTAGCCTGATTCTTCTAAGAGCTTAAGATACGTCTGCAGACGGGAGGCAATGATGGGGCGGAGTTCGGGAACGGGAGGGAAGGGTATATTGATTTCTCAGACTTAGTAAAATTGATACCATTAATTACGAAATATAGCAGAAAATGACAATTAATTACAATTAATTGCAAGTTCAAAAGTGTGTGTATATTGCAGAGCCATTTGGAGAAAATCGTTGAACGACCTGGAAGATCAATTCAAGAAAGTCGAAAACCGTTATCTAGAAGAGAGGTAATTACAGTGGAATTTAAAAATAGAACCGAGCTGTATCGAATAAGATAATTATGTTTTAGAGTAATAACATTGATATGGAGGATATATTCCAGCAACACGTAAGTATATTGGATAAAGTTTGTCACGTTGCCATTATCAAAAAATTGACTTGGCGAGATGTTAAATGTAAGAATAAAATCCAAAAGGCATTTAGCATCATACGAAATAATGAACTAGGCAACCAGCGGCAACAAATTCACGATGGTATTCGAAATGGAAAACGAAACTCAGGAAGCTCGTATATATCGACCAAGTTCGAGCAATCTGTCGAGTCCCTTAGGACAAATTGCCAGATACGTAGCAACGACTGGACAAATTTTGAATATCGGTGACGTGGCAACGTGGTTGAAGAGAGAGGTCCTTGACGCCGGAAATGAACCAATTAGAAGTATTCTGTGTATGCCAATTGTAAATGGTCAACGAATAGTCATTGGAGTGGCACAGCTGATTAACAAGGTACAAAATTACTGAAAATTAAAGATACTCGATACTCAATAAATTTCTGATAAAATAGAAAGATTTAAATAATTGTCCAGGACAACGGAACTTCCTTCACGGATTCGGATGTCTCGATTTTCGAGGCATTTGCCATTTTTTGCGGTCTCGGTATACACAACACACAGATGTACGAATCAGCTTGCAAGTTAATGGCTAAACAGAAAGTCGCTCTGGAATGTCTAAGTTATCACGCTACGGCAAGCAACGAAGACGCCCTGAAGCTCACGTCAGATCCAATTCCTTCGGCTGAAAAATACAACCTTTACAGCTTCACTTTTATCGACTTCGATCTCAAGGATGAGGATACGTGTAGAGCTACCATAAGGATGTTTAAGCAGTGCGATCTCATTCAGAGATTTCATATACCGTATGACGTATTGTGTCGCTGGATACTAAGTGTGAAAAAGAACTACAGGTAAATTACTAATGGACAATCAGAATTGAAGTTTTAAAGCTTCAGACAGATTTTTGATAACCAAATAAATATTTTGTTCCATCCACATCTCACAGACCAGTCAAGTATCACAACTGGAGGCACGCGTTGAATGTGGCTCAGACGATGTTTGCCATGTTGAAAACTGGCAAGATGGAACAATTCATGACAGACATTGAGATCCTGGGACTATTGGTAGCTTGCCTCTGTCATGATTTGGATCATCGTGGTACAAATAATGCTTTTCAAACGAAAACTGAGTCGCCACTAGCGATTCTCTACTCGACCAGCACCATGGAGCATCATCATTTCGATCAGTGCGTCATGATACTCAATTCCGACAGTAATAACATCTTCCAGAGTCTTTCCATGGAAGATTATAGAAAAGTTATGAGGGTCGTCGAGAACGCCATTCTCTCCACTGACTTGGCCATGTACTTCAAGAAGAAGAATCGGTTCATGGAGCTCATAGAAGAGGGCGAGTTTGATTGGCAGAGCGAGGAGAAGAAAGAGTGTAGGTTTCATGTAACAAAAAGAGGGTGCCGTTTTAAAGATTATTGGATTTTAATATTTTTTTTAGTATTATGTGGTATGATGATGACAGCCTGTGACGTGAGCGCCATTGCGAAACCCTGGGAGATTCAGCATCGGGTCGCCAAGTTGGTAGCTGATGAATTCTTCGACCAGGGTGACCTGGAGAAATTACAATTAAATCAGCAGCCCGTGGCGATGATGGATCGGGAGAAACGGGATGAACTACCTCAGATGCAGGTAGGGTTCATCGACGTGATATGTCTGCCGCTGTACAGGGTCTTATCGGACACCTTCCCCTGGATCATGCCACTCTACGAGGGCACCATGGAGAACCGTAAGCACTGGCAGGATCTTGCCGAGAAGGTGGAAATGGGTCTGACCTGGATAGACAGGGATACCATTGAAGAACCCGTAGAAGAGTTTGTCTCTTCGGAACCCAAAGATATTGAATTCACGGTCACTACCCTGAACTGTGCTCATACAGACAAGAAGGAAGGTGTACCAGAAGCTTCCACGCACGTTCCAGAAGCCGCTAAATCATCCCTTGGAAAATTTGCGTCTCTTAGAAAGGGTGGCAGGACCTTGAGCAAAGGCGTCAGACACAGGTTCAGTAGATCCTTGTACGCCAGGAGTAGCTCCGAGGACACTGGAAAAGCCAAAGTTTTACTACCGGAAAGGAAGAACAGGAACAAGCTTTGCTTACTCATTTGACAACTGACGTCTGCCACCTTGGACAATATTCCTGAGTGACTGATGATTCTAGAGATTTAAGATCTTTGCGTGATTAAAAAAAGAAAAAGCCTAAAGTGGCTTTCAACCGAATAGTGATTTTCGTTACATCTGGATAATCACGGTTTAGGATTTTGGAACTTTTAAAAGTAATATTGACAGGTCGAAGGACTTATTCAATAGAAAAGCAACAGATTTTAATGATCAATCAGAGTATGCAGAACGATTAAGATTTTGTCTGATCCTTGTCAGTGCTAATATCCTAAAACGAACTGTCGCTAGATCTTGTTCGATTTCGCGATACAAAAAAAGTCGTAGAAAGAAAAGAATTTTCTAGAGATTAGAAGGAGCATAGAATAGAATATGGCTAGGCGATTAGATGGCGACGACGGCTTCTTGTCGTCCTACGAATTGCTCACGGTCGTACAGGTAAAAAAATTGAGACGAAAAAAAAAGCAAAAGCAAGCTACCCGATATTAGTGAATGTGGTGAATAGCAAGCAGAACAAACACAAGATAAAAATTGGGGCGATAGACGAAATGGAAAAATTGTGAAAAAATATGTTGAATTTTGACAATCTTTTTGTATAATTTGAATATACTAGGATAGACCAGGCGACACGTCGATGTCTTCAGGCTGAAAAATGGCGAGCCTCTTATCCTTAGAGTGAATTCGCTAAAAAAAAAGGAGCCAGTAGATCGTAAGGTAGAAATTAAGGTAGATCGTTATCCATTTCGATTCCCCATTTTACAATGTGATCTGCAAGGTCGAAGATGTATTTTTTGAATGTTCATCCCCCTCTAAAAGCAAAGTCCCTTTAGATACCCTCGTTCGATCGTTACTCCCTTGTCCTCGTTAATTATTATTGCCAATGGCGAATCAAGACAAAGGTTAGTCTCGTCGATCACTGTTGATGAATTTCAGCTATTAAGTTACATAAGTGAAACCTATTTCTAGTCTTTTGATATAGCTGTGAACATTGAGAGAACATTAAATGAGATTCAATAAAATTTTAATGTACATGAACTGTCGATGTATTTCCTCTTCAAGAAAATGATAAGACCTGTCGGAGAAAGTAATGAAAAAAAAGTACCGCAGAGTAGATTAAAATTGAAAAATAATAAGTGAAAAATTTTATGAAAGACCAATGGATTATCTACTGTAGATCTGCAAGGAATGGATTTACGCTGATTTTATTAATAAAACATTTAGAAATTACATTCAAACCATGATATCATTTATAATTATTAATTCTCAGTTATTTGGTCCTACTATTAAATTAATTATAACAATCTGTTACTTCTCAATAATCCATAGGTCGATAATGTTCTATTTACATATTATGCAATTTACTTGTTACAATTTTCGAGGGAGGCTCGTGTGATACTGCAGGACCTGGTGCACGCGACAATCTGGAGTCTCGGTTACATAACGGAATTCGCATGATCGACGTCTTCGGTGGCTTTTGGGGCTTCGACAAATAGAGAGAGCTTTCCTTTGTTTTTTTTAAATTTAGTTTCGTTCAATCGACCCACCTGGCACCGAGGACAAACTACTATACATATATGTACATATATGCTCAGGCAGTGACGCGCTGTTTCATGTATCTGTACGAATCCGCAAGTCGTCCTATCGCCACGAGAAATCATCTTGTTTTTATAATCAGGAAGAGGCGGCTATGATTGAGAAAAACTAGTCGAATTTCCTTCTCTTGCATACGTGAAAACTTGGAAAAATCTGTTTTCAACGATTCCGATACATTTGCTGAAATATTATAATATAGATTTATATGCTGGAATCATTTAATAATATATCAAAATATCGTGCATATAATTATTCAGGCAAGAATGGGATAAGTTGTCATGAAAAAAGAAAGAAAAACAGTCTCATAAATATACATATATTCTCTTAGTATATATTTTTTGAATGCCTTGTAAAAGAGGTACTTAGATGTTATGTTGATGTAAAAAAAGTTACTCGTAGTCTCATTGTTCTTTATTCCCATTGTCAAAGTGCACTGTAAGCTTGTATAGTCATTTCAAAATTGATGGACATATGAAAATAATTGCATGTCATTTTCCAATACCGCCCATTCCCGATTACAACTATACATCGTTTAAATTGAAGTGCCCTAATTTTATCTCCCTCGTACATCGTACATTTGCTATAATATTAAATTATCAATTTAACCTTTTTTCACTTTAATGCATTTTTTCTCATTTTCTTAGCCAATCCATGGATTCCTCATCGCAAATCACTTTCGCGAGTATTTTTTTTTGACCCGATTTGCACAGCGAATGTACATTCCATCTAATGTCCAACCTATGATCCTAGCAATTACAAATTAACAGCAATTAAGAAAGGATCATCACCCACTCGTACCATATATCATGATATAATAAAAAGATAACGATGGAAGCTATAACGTGGAAGGAAGAAGTAACAATTACGTAAATACCTAAGAACCCTGAAACGTATTCATCATACATTGTTATCCATGAAGTCATTGGGTATTCCGAAAAAAATAAAATAAATTAATAGGATCAAGTCGCACAATGGCGCTCGATACCACCTTTGCTAGAGATATGTTTCTTTCGTGTAATTAAAAACTGAATCTATTGCCCTTAAATATGCAATGTAAATGCAATGCCGACAAATATAATAGAAGAAATAATAATCAGTTAACCACGTTCTATACGTTTTCCACATAATCTTCTAGATACTTTCGTCGTACGTGGACTATTATAGAAAATTTGAACTAACGGCGATACCGTTGTTAAGTCCTTTTTTTCTTAGACGCATCCATGATAAATCATGAATCATGGGGGGATCGACAACGATAACGCTCGTAGCTAACGGGAATGCAGCTACGAAATGAGAATGAACTCTTTCACTGTGCAAAAGGCAGTGGTTCGCGCTTCACCAAATCTTGCAGGTATTGAACGAAGGAATTCACTGTCGTAACCAGAGTGCACGTCAACGGGAAATACCAGGAATACCGAAAAGTAAATAGTAGAAAGATTTTGTATTCCTAAAAGATGCCCCTAACGTCTCTTCTCTTACGCAATTTTAATTATCTACGCGGTAGCAGCCCAAGTCGTGACCAAGAGACGAAGGAGTCAATCTTCATATCGTGTAATAGTAAAACCAGTAGTCGTGCATGATATTCCCATTCACAATGACGTAATAGTAATAATAATAGTATGTAGCCACAGTAGTATAAGATCCTTAGTCGTTGCATGGAAAATGAACAAAGTACTCACGGTACCCCTTGATTCATTATCCCACTACGAGTTTGTTAAAACTCACCTCGCGCGACTCGCGGAGGCAGGCCAGGTTGTGATGCTACGACATCCTGAGACACTGTAAACGGCCTGTGGGTGGGTCTTTCTGATGAAATGGTGAAGGTGCGCGGGTCACATGAAAAACTCCGTGGATCGGCTAACATGCAGTCACGACGCGGGTCTATCCAGGACCGATATTTCTATTAACCTAAGACCTCGCGTGGTTGGGTCTGTGAGGAGTAATCCTCGTGGTCTGTACACTCTGTCATTCTGTTCATTCACAAATTTGGCCACTTTCCGCAAACATTTTTCATAATGCGTATCCGTGCAGATGTAGATTAGATAGGCAGTTAGACAGGCAAGGCAACCTTCGCAGTATGTCGAACAACTAGCACGTTCTGCCTCAGCGAAGTAGTTGTTCAATTGGTTAATCGTGTATTCAAAGGATTGTCTGTCCAGCTAATGAAATTAAAGAGAAATCATTTAATAAATTTATTTATATACTTTGTTAATGATACAAGCGATATCTATTTATTGTTTTAAGGAATTTAAAAGTAACGCAACACATACCCTGTCTCCAAGTTCTGAAGGGAATCTAGTTTGAAATTTGACCATAGTACCCTCACTGTAATCTCGTTGAATAAAAACTTTCAGGCAATTTTGAGGTGGCCCTCCTCCACCTTGACCTCGAGCACCTGACATGTCTTCCAAAGGTGTAAGAGCTGTGTGATTTCCCTGTGGAATGCAAACTTATCCATTAATTATGTATTGTATTACATATATTTTTGATGTCCAATAAATTTCGCAAGCTTCATCAATATACTATATGATAACATATCTGTAATAAGAATCTGAAATCTACAAGTGGTTTTTCATTTAGTACTCCCATTCAATAATTGCTTTATAGTTCAACAAAATATTATTTTTCATTTTTAAACTAATAAAATAATTGAATTTCATTATTACTACAACATAAAAATACAGCACCTTTCTTCATGCAACACTGACATGTCAAAACCAGTTTTAAATCAAACATGCAAACTAAATGTTTCCATCAAATAGACCAATTAAAATTAGCATAAGAATTTAACCGAACTTTTTACACAGAATAGGTATCTTTGCAAATGAAATAACAATTCCATGAGACATCTAACCAAAAAATAATTCATGACCCAAGGGTAATAAATGAGAAACTCAAAAAGAGAAGATAGTTAAACTAAGCATATAGAAAAGGTCCATTTGCTACTAACAGTCCCAATAAATAAAACAAGATAAACTGACGTGTTATCGTGACAAAGGGGATTGTAGAATCTTCAGGATTCGGAAATGTTTTGGCCAAGTTTTGACAGGATCCAGAATGAAAGACAGAGAGAGAGTAAGTGCGTGTAGTACGAACTTACCAGGGACATTTTGAGCTTCGTCGTGAACGCGGTAAGAAGAAAAAGCAAGCAATATTAAACCCGCAACCGCCGATAGCTTTGCACGGATAATACTCACTAATAATCAGTTTTCAGCTGAAATTTTTATCAAATAGATAAGGAGACACCGCGCTCTCCCATCGAAGGCGAACGCACGAGCTGGTCGCCATTAATAATGCGCGCACACACTACGCCTTTCTGCTCTCTCGTCATCATGCTCATCCATTTCTTGATCTTTTTTAAAATGAATCCACGCTTTGCTATTTATTATCTGTTCACTGAATTTGTAGGTTGCACTATAAACTGGTAACGAGTACAATCAAGAATGTGCCGCTCTACTTCATTTGCTACTTTAACTTTGTAGTAATTCTTGCAAATTGTATTGTCAAACTGCTTAGCTATAGTTTGTTTTGATATGCGACGATAATATTAAAATGTGAATATAGTTAAAGTAATTTTTTAATTGATTATTATCGAGAAAAAAATTTTACCTTAACGATGGACTTGTTGATGGTGAACATCTTGCGTGCTAAATGTAATATTTTATTCATGATATCTATAACGAAAATGTCTGCATTGCTAGCGCATGTCCTTCTTCGTTTCGCGTGAACTAGACATAATACTGTGTTGAGTGAAAAACGGTGTTATTGTGTTCCATTTTGCAAGTTCTACAATCGTTTTAATATATCTTACTGAGTGAATATTGTGTTAAAATATCATACTTACTAGCATTACGAGAAAAAGTGTTTAAAATTCGGTAATAAAGTTCAGGTACAAGTAAGTTTGTATATTATTGTTTCTCTGTTAAATTATAGTTTGTGACCCGTTAACACATTTCAATAAAGTTATTTTATTTTTGTTGTGATAGATAAGACTTGTTATAAAGTATCAATATAAAGTAGGAATATTTCTGTAATTGATTACTATAGTAATGATACATGCATAAGAAAGACTTGATCATAAATATTGAAAAGTTAGCTACGTGGGATTTAACTTTTGTAACCTTTTATTAACAATGATACAGCAGTTTTATAATGCTTTTATGAAATATTATTTTTTTATAATTGTACATTTTCGTCTGTATTGTTACAGGTTATTTCACGGTATGGACAGTCAAGTGTGTGGAGATGGTAGATTGTTGGATCTGATTGATGATGCTTGGAGAAAGGAACGGCTTCCAATTGATGAAATTATAGTACCGCAAACTGAATTACCTGATCCTGAAAGTGACAACGGCGATTCACATATGACACTTAAAGAACTTGAGCAAAAATGGAATAATCTTGCACTTGGCACACTTAGCGAAAACCATATGCATTCTCCAACTCCGTCTCATAATTAAATTTGTTACAAAAGTCATTGGGAGATATTTGTTACAGATCATTTATTTCTTTACAATTATATCAGTTATATTAGGTGTATGATAATGGAGTTTCCTAGTGTTGGCATTCGTTGCTCTGTTAATGTCTGCAAACAGTTAGATTTTTTACCATTCACGTGTCTCCATTGTCAGGAAATTTTCTGCAAGGAACACTTTAATGTAACATCCCATGCCTGTTCGAAATTCATTGATAATGTCGTATCGACAAAAGAAAATTCAGCTAATTACTGTTGTTCTCAAGATTCTTGTGAGCAAACTTCACCTGTTGAAATGAATTGTGTCAAGTGCAGATTACACTTTTGTCTTGCACATAGATACCATGGCTGTTTAGAAATTAGTGAGGAACAAAAAGCCAAAGAATTGGAAAAATGGCAGAAACCTAAACAGGAGTTTGTACAAGCTAAGGCAACTGTAGATCAACAAATTACAAACTCTTTGAAGAAGGCAAAGAATACATCCATGGCTAATAAAGTATGTACCTTTGAAATGAAGGATTTAGAGTTTCTGTAATTAACAGTAATGTGATTGCCTTCAAATTGTCTATATGTAATATATTGTAATAATTTTCCGTCTGCTTGTATCTAGGTGCAGTTAATGCGATTAAAAGGTCAAGCTCTTGGTCCAACCAGTGTACCATCCACAGAACGACGCTATTTTCTCATATATCCACCAATTACAAATTCTGCTAAAACCATTGGAAAACCAAAAGCTGCATTTGTCTGTGTTCGATGGTCTCTTGGCAGAACCATCGATGGCCTAGCAAGTATCCTTGGAGTACCAAATACGAATAACGTAGCAAGTGCAAAAAAACTAAGGTTATTCCATCATGTCAGTGGAAGTTGTGTGTCTGAAAAAATGGATGTACTTTTATCAGAACTATTGGACGGTTCCAGTCTTATTGACGGTCAAAGTTTAATTTTGGAATATTCTGATACAGCAGAAATAGATTCATCTTTATACAATTAAAAGTTATAAAATAGTAAAACAATCCTTATTTTACATCATAATATTGCATTAATTACAGTACTCTTTATTAACGTACATGAAATAACCTTTATTCTTAAGAAAAATACAAATCCACAATAATCCATTCCATAAAAAGTATCACAGATATGCCTTTGCTACAGTTAATCTCAGAGTTTTCTGTAGTACGTTCAATTGGAAATAACTGCCAGTTTTCAATAATTGATGAAAAGCCAACATAGTTATCAATATTTTTAAGTTCAGGTACCTATATATTAGCCAGACTCAACTAATAAACGGCGTGGTATGCTTGTTTCGAAGTTTATGATACAAATAACAAAGCCATGCCGAAGCTGGCACAAGAGCAAGACACGCCGGTATCAAGAAGAGACCAGAAAATCGAAATCTTCCCCAATCTTCATTACGACTGGAATTACTAAGTGGCGTAAAACTCAATGGAAGATACACTGTTAATTCAGCGCCCTGCATGGTCCACCCTTTATAATTAATGGCCAAACACGCATAGTAGCCAGTGTCTTCAATAGCTGGCCGATCAAAACTTAATTTCGACAAGTATAATTGATTACCTAAATATATTTGATTACTCGGCAGCATCTTCCAAACGGCATCCCGATATGTTATCGCATTCTCTTCATTGGACTTAGGGATACTACTGAATTTTCGAAACCAAACAACATTCGAATGGATATTGGAACGCACCCGGCATTGCAATGATACTTTTTGTTCGCCACAGCATGGAACACTGGCATTCCAAGGCCCTTCTACTATTTCTGGTTGATATACTGTACCATCTATCATGAAACAAAAAACATGTATGCAGGTAAATTAATTCACAAAACGGTATCTCTTCACGATGCTGGACTCACCAATTATTTCAAGCTGGAACATGCGCACTACCTTAAAAGTACGGTCGTGACGTATCGTGGTACACTTGTACAAACCGCTATCAGCCTTCGTAGGCGATTCTAAAACTAGTTCACCAAGATAGTTTTGATTTTGTACCAGTTGCCATTCAGTGTCAGTAGTCAGCGCACTTCTCACGACTTTACATGAAGTTTGATTATGTCCAGATCCACAAGGCTGAGCATAAGACAGAATTGAGAATATGATTACAATTAAATGATTGACTTATACCACTTATTATTTGATTTTCACTATGATAATAGACATCTGTTTTATAATTACCAAATAATGCCACTGTAATTGTCTATGCGATGGATGATGCGCTGTGGATTGACATTTAAGATGTATCTCTCGACCAGCACGTGCCTGTATTACTTTTCCTCGTGTATTTATATTACTGCCATCAACTAGTTCTTTACTGGCACCAAAATCCAAAGTTTCTGAATTGTGTTGGCTCTCTGCTTCTGACCAGTACGTCAGTAACGATAAAACTATATGGGACGTAACTTATGAGTATCTCAATGTTACTGAGTAAACATATAGAAGTAAACTGTACACATTATAAATACAAAAATTTGGATTTTTAAAATTGGGGAAAAAATTATAGGCTTTTACGACTCGTGCTGTTTCGAACACGGAGTTGTACGTGCTTCTTGATTTGTTTGAATTTAACATTTTACGATCGTTTTAAGCATCGACTGATACAGTCTCATGAGAGAAGCTGATGTACTATATAATTTTATTGCATGGATACGCAATAAATATTGTATATAAAAAATTAGGATATCAAAAACTTACTGGGAAACTCAGATTCCTGTCTAGGAACAGCAATGACAGCAATACTTAAGCTCACAGCTAAGAGAACTACTGCGCCCGTATACATTGTTCCTTTGAAGTATTCCCAAAGTTAAAAGTGCTGGTTTATTTCATTCCGACCAGGAGCAATTCTAATATTTATGATCTGTTTATTAGTCCGTACTCGGCTTGTTTGACTTTTGATATTTTTAGATCGTAGCCAGTGTGCGGCCCGATGTGACCCTCAAAGGAAATTCATATAGAATTCATAGACTATTCTTACTTATCTTTACCCTCAGTTATAACAATTCATATAATGATTCAAAAAAATTTCAATCGGCTTCGAAATTCACGTTTCATTTTAAAAAACGAACAATGGTCAACAGTAGCATAAATAGCAATTGTTGAAAATTAACAATCAGGTTTGTATCAAAAAATTCTCACAAAACAACCGCACCACCTACAAATATTTTCACTGCGTTACGTTAAGACACAATGACCGTACAAAAAATTCGTAAAATTCCATTGCCAAGTGCACACATTGCAAGCCGCATTAATTGCAAATGCCTGATGACTATTTTCCTAACCGAATACCATTTATATTTCTAGACCAAGTGCAAATATTTTATATCGAACAGCTCGATTTTGAACTCCGTACAAGTTTTATGGCCCCAAGCTGATTGACTGTAGGAAACGTAGTTCAACACACGTAGTTTTGTTGGTCCCCTTTCCCACAGATATCGGCTACCGATAGGGACAGATGGACAAACACAAGCTGGACGTTGATAAAAATTCATGCATGTGTGTTAGACATTATTGGATGAACACAAGCTACCGACATATAAGAAATATATTATCTCAGGTAGATAAGCTCCACTGTCCCTGCCGTGATATCAAACCCGGTACTCCCAAACATTGGCAACTATACGGAACATATATATATTACACGTTATATTCTGTCTGAATTGCCTATAAAGCAGAATCAAACTGCGGCATATCCGATTGACAATATTTGCTGAGAGCAAATCAATATGATTCTTTAATCCTTAAATCGACACATGACATACCACGCCAATTAAAATGTCTTATTTCTAAAAGTCTTGTGTATAGAGATGTTTTAATTAAAGTAAAGACTTCGAGCTCTAATATGGATTCTATAAATTGATTAACGGAATCGTCTAGTTTATTCGTAGTTTATTCACTATGGTGGCAAAAGGATATTACACTATATAGTACTTAAAACTAGGTAAGGTTCTACACGATACTATCACGTCAATAGTAAGACACGACCGTCGCGAAACACTATAGTATCTCTCGCATGTCCTTTGTTCTGATAAATCTCGCATATGCGAACAAAAGTTGATTTTTTACGATGATTGTACTAAGTTTTGATTATTAGAAGAAGAAAAAGTCAAGTTTCTTATGCAAATGGTCCCCCAACGTTTCCGTCTTATTAGCTGACACTATTTCAAACGTTATGATCACAAACATCGAACTTAGAGCAACGACTTAGGACGAATGTATACATGAGATAAATAATACGTAATATGGTAGAGATTCCTGACAATGATTAGTTCATCAAGTGTGAGCTGTCATTAAGATATCACATGCAATACCAGTGACCAGATAAGAACACTGTCATTCCAATGTTGAGTCAGTTTGTTACGAAACGATTAAAAATAATAGACAGCTTTTTATCACGTAACATTCTGGAAACTATTACGGTATTGGGTCTAATTTTCTTTGTAACAAGAATTCATATATTACGTTTTAGATTTTCATAAACGAAACTTTCGCACGTTATAATGTTACTTGTGATTAAAAGCTTATGACGTTGCGCGATCATAAATTTGATTGTTCTAGCCCAATTGTTCTTCTCGACGGTTTTTTTGCGAGTGTTCAAACAGAGAACGGAGATACTTTTTCTTTTATTTATATAGTGAGAATTTGCGAAAAACAGTGCGAAAACGGTCGTGCCTCGCTCGTTTACGTCAACTTGTTTTACATGTGTTATATCCGCTTGAATAAAAAAAAAAAAAAAGTAGATCAAAAGACTCAAATACCTTATAACGAACTATTGATCATAGAATCGTACTTATAACAATAAAAATTAATAAGTTTACGCACTCTTATTGTCAGATCTCGTTAAAAGAAAGAATAGCAAATGCACCGAAATTTCGCTAGAGATTTAACGATGGTCAGATTTTGGCACTGGAAGTTTCTTCGTTTATCGAGTTTCTCGACGAACTAGTCGTGATGCCAAACTAAAGCGCAAATTCATTTTAAGATGCTTCATGATAATTAGTTCATTAATTGTGCTTAGTGACCGTCTCAAGCTAAGTAAATAATACAATTGTTACTTAAAAGGTGTGCGTTCTTAAGAGACGTTAAGACGATACACACATTTAAATAATATCTGAAGGAAACAGAATATCATTATGAGTAAGAATCCATCTAAAGTCCAGGATGTTGATTTCTCTGACGCGAAATGCATTCGCGGGCTAAGTTCTTTTAGGGGAGGAACGGCACAGCCAACCCTACAATATTCAATAGGTGGCTAGGATTAGTGCATTGGACGTGTTAAGATATTTCACCTCGCGTCACTGAGTACGGGTGCTTTCATTTAAGCAATAAAAAAAAATACTTTAAAATACAAAATTTGTTAATACTAAAGAGTTAAACATACTCTATGAATTATCATATGTTGGACCTATATTTCAAACGCTTGTAAATATTAATTTTCGTGTACAAAACAAAAGATATATTCAGAATAATACCTCGTCGAATTAGACAATTAATTGGAAGCTGTGTTTCTTAAGTTAATTATTATGAATAAATTCAATAGTGTACCCTTCAATAGTGAACAGATTTTTCCTTAAGCAAACTCTCTAATACCATTCCAAATAAAATGACCAACGGACGAAGAGCGGTCTACAGTTGTCGCCAGCGAACATCTCGTCCATTAGACCCTTGTTTGCTGCTCCCAACAGTAAATCAAGAGGGAAGGGATGTTCACTATTCAGAGGGTTCGACCCTGAGTCCATTAACTATTGAGAGCCGTGATTGTAGAATAATTTGAGAAATACTGATGAGAAAATAAACGCTTCTTGTAAATGCAACGTAAAACGAAAATTGGGATTAATCTAGGTACCCAGGAGATTCTTTATAATTTACTCAGAGTGGTGACGCAAGAACAAAATATTTCCACAGATATAAGGCAATCGGTTACGTGATCTTTCATTTAAGTGGAAGTATACGAATTACCCTCTACGAAGATACGACTGAAAATAGTTCCTGAAGTACAGTATGAGCCTGATCAGAGAGAGAATGCAGAGGACATAGAGAGAGATGGCGAACAGGACGAGCAGTGCCATTCGAGCGTTTACACTGGTCTCGGCTTCCTGGCCTCGTATTTGGCAACTGGCCACCTGCCGACTGACTGAGGAATTGACTTGGTAGCGGTAGGTGGCCTGAGGTCAGGCTCAGGAGTGCCAGCGCGACTTCTGCAGCTCAATTTGTCCTTCCAGCGTTTTTGCCAAATAAATCACAAATAGTTGACTCAGAGCAATACCCAACGCAATTCCAGCTATAGTATAAAGGTTACGCTCTGCCCAGCTTCGCACAATTTCTATACAGCCACTTGTCCATACCTTCTTACTGGCCTCCGATACTGGTAGCATCTGAACCTTGTATCCGCACATTATATTGATCAGACCACTCTGTGAAATTTCAAACGTAAATATTACTGTCGAGGGCCCATTTCTTCAAATAGCCTAGATTGTATTTTCCAGTCTCTTTTAAGACAAATAGTAATTAAGATAAACTCACAGATATGGATGTTGCATTCATACAACAAGAAAAGGGTACACCACAGCGTTCTACACTAGGGCTAGAACAGTTGAAGTACTCATTTTTTCCCCAATCCATGTAACCCTCTTGGCTCAACCCACAGCATTTGAACTGTTGAAGAAAGAATGTTAAACTTATTTTTATGAACCCATTGTATGAAGCTATATTTCTTAATGCATAATTTTCATAAAATTTTATAGGTGAAGATTCCTACCTCTTGTTGGCCAAAATCAATAAAATTTTGAAGATCAGGATCTTCTCGATAGGTTTGAATGATTTTGTCAGTAAATGATTCTTCTAAAAGTGACTGCAAGGTATGTGGAAATACAAAGCCTACTATAGCGACTCCCATTTCCAGAAGGAAAAATACCAATAAGCAGAGGGAGTACTGTAATGATATAATTTATTAATTAGAGCCCAATGAAATATGATAATGCTCATAGATGTCTTATACAAATACTCACAAATTTGAGAAGACAAGTGTTTTCTCGGAGTGCTCCAACACACCCAGCAAAGCTGACAATAAATACAACCCCTCCAGCAATTACCATCACAAGAGAAATGTTGAGAACAACATCATAAACATTTTCCACTCTGACAGAACCAGTTGCTTGCCATTTATCAACAAAGGCATATAGACCCACTCCAATTAATAATCCACCAAAGAGCTGTATGGGGCAAAAATGGTTATTATTACAGAATATTTGCAACACTTAATTACTTACAGTTTAAACTTTGATTTGAATGTAATTCCATCATTAACGCATACTTCAAAATAAAAATCAAATGAAAAATATTTCTAAATAAGGTGTGGATAATGAGATACTTTTCTTATGAGCTAAAATTTGAATTAGTTTGTAAAAAGAAATGATGCTATATAGGCGTGGACCTTCCGGTATTAGCAGTTTAACACATTCTAATCATAATATCTTAATAAACAAATATTGGAAGAGATGTACTTACCCAAAAGACAAAATTGAGCAGAAATATCATGTATTTTACGCACGAGCTAACGTACGTATAGTTTGTTGTGCGTCTTCGATTATTCATTTTGGCCGTAAGTAATTATTTTTCAAGTATCGTCGCTTCAATTTTTCCAAGAAAAATGTTATATCCTCTTAGTCACAAACTATACGTCCACCTTCATGTATGAGCTACTACGCCACTACGATGCCCGTTATTTTCATTATGAAGTACCAAACATAAAGTTAACCGGCTTTTTGTTTATGTTTAATCGTTTCCTTAAGAAACTGAATTGTAAATCTGGCAAAACGACGTTTAAAATCGTACTAATCTGCAACATTCTTTGACAGCTTGCCTCGGATCAGCCATTACGGTTCAATTCCAACGTTCCATGTTCGCGCATCAACTTTCGTCACTTATCAACAATCAGTAATAGATGCGCGCGCACTGGAACTGGTGGCGCACATTTATGAATGAGGATCTAACCTTAGTTGTCGCGTACAATTCAAACCATTAAAAACATTTAACACAATTGATATCACTGAATTTCTTCTAATAACAGGTTGGCGTGCCAGAAAATATATTAAATATCTACCTATTATGACTGATAATGAAGAGGAAGGCAATACTATAATAAAGAATATAAAAGTCTTCGTAAGGATTCTTCCATCTGTAAATACACGTGAATCATGTGTAAAAATTCAGCCCGAACGCAATGTTAGATATAGTTTCATTATACACAATCTATTTCTCATACCTCGTTTCTTATATTTTGAAAAATACAGTTCCATTTTTTAATTAGATAATTTATGTAAAATGCTTGCAAGATGCTAAATTCAAAGATTCAAAAATAAAGGACCAAACCTATTGGAGATTTCCAACTGATGGAATATTTTATAATTCCTTCCAAGAAGACGTTTATCAAGGGGTTATGAAAGATTTTCTAAAAAAGTAATTAAACAAAGCAGAGATAAAAAATCGTGGCGAAATTAAATTCTATTAAGCGTTTTAGATGGTGTGGATGGCGTGATAATGACGTACGGACAAACGGCTTCTGGAAAGAGCTTCACAATTGGTGGCTTGAGAAGTAATTGGGAAGTAATTATTAAAGCCATATTTATTACATGAATTAGAATTAAAAAATGAACTAAAATAAATGGTACAAATTATATATCATTTGTATACAGAATAGAGGATTACTGGCACGGCTGTCAACTGATTTGTTTATTGAAAAAAAATGTAGGAAGCACATAAGTGATATTGAATATCGATTAAGCTTCATTGAATTACGTGGAAACAACGTTAAGGATCTTCTCACTCCTCAGAATGGGAATACTTCACATACTCCAAAACTTGATTCTTTCAAGGTAAAATTTTGTTAGATACACCATCATGACTAAGCCAAACAAAATATTTATACCTATATAGAATATCACATCGGTTCCCTTACGCAATGAGGAAGATACCTTAAAAATAATTTTTGAAGGTGAAGCACATAGAACAATCATAAACGGTTCTACTTACCCAAACTCTCATTTAGGAACTGCTATAATTACATTTCATATATCAAGTACCAGCTTAATCAAATCATGGGCTGTCGTGACAACATCAAAAGTAATATCCAATTGGAATATCTTTGAAAAAAATATTAAAGAATATTTCATTATAAATTTGCATATCAATTTAGATACACGTTGTTGATATGGCGGGTATCGATACAATTGGCAAACCCAATTGTTTTAAGACAGCCTTCGATGTGGGTAATGCAAATTTGGCTAAAACACAGCTGGAACAATTTTTTATATATCTTGGGACTTCTGAAAATATTTCAAAAACTTCTGTTGTTCGCACAAGCAATTTTTTAAAATATTTAGGAAATGCTCTTGGAGTTACTTCTATTATACGGTAATGAGTCCAGTTTTTTAGAAACTTACTCCAAAAATGACTTATAGTTTGTTTTGCTATTTATCAACCAGCTGTATAGCTCATATACGAGCAAGTAGAGAAGATCTTGACATCACTTTGTCAATGTTACGATTCAGTAACAAAATTGCTAGATTGCAACCTTTAAAAGTGAAATACAACATCGTTCCACAAGCATCATTAATCATTCAAAGACTTCAGAATGAAGTGAATTCGTTAAAGAGGGAGTTGGATATTAATGACATTTTTTTTCACAAGGAAGCTTTGATGAATATGTCAAAGGCTAGAGTTGAGCAAATAAAACAAGATGGCATTAATTTCTTAAATGGGACACTGCCTGATTTAACGCTCCTAAGTGTTTCACAAGCTCAAGTATTGCTGAGAGCTTTTAAGGAATTATATACCAAGTACCTATTATTTAATTATAATTCTCTGGAAAGTATTTAGGGGCTTAAAAATTATATGACGGATGATACTATGTGAAATATTTTATTATATAGGACTAATTTGGAAAAGCTTGAAGCGTTGAAGAATGCCGAATTGCTTGCAACATCTAAAAAGGATTCAGCACAACATCTCGATATTTCGAGTAGCTTAAAAATAACGAAGGTAACACTTGGTTATTAATTATTATTATTGGATAATTTGAATAATTGTAAAAACCAGATGGGAAGCATCAAAAATGTTTCTTCGTCGCAGAGTAATAAACTTCGTAGAGACATAGAACGTCTACATTCAAAAAAATCGGCAGCATCAATGGAAAAAATGAAAGAAAAAGTGGGCGACCTTCGAAAATCCAGTATGATCATTTTTGTGAATTAAGAACTTAAAAGAGTGTTTAAAATTAGCAAAATATTTAATAAAAATTTATGCCAGGTATTACTTTGGGGCCTGGATTACCTGATTCAGCTGATGCAGGTGATGCAATAAAAGCTATGAAAATTACGAGGTATGCAAAGCTTTCTGATGGTTTGGCCTATCCAGATTCTGCGATTGCTGATGAAATTAATTCTATGGTATCTCAAGTTAGTTGCAGACTATGTATATTAATTTTCATTAAAAATATTACAGTTAGTATTAACACGTAATGTAGATATATTCGTAAACAGCATATTATAACTTATCTTTATTAATAGGTACCAACTAACGAAGAAGCTTATTATCAGTTTATTAATAAAATTGAAGAGGCAGCTCGATTAAACAAAGAGTTACAGAAAAACGACGAATATCTTGCTGCGCAAAGAAAAACGTTGACAGAAGCGATCGAAAGCTATACACAGGTAAAACTTTCAAAATCACCATAGAAGCAAAAATCAAGAAAGAAATAATAATATAAGTATCTCAAAATTGATTATCTATTTGTACGCAGATTAAATTGAAATTGGAATTAACTCGAAATGAATTAACAAAAGAACAAAACCTCCGTCATCTTGAAGGAAATGAAAAATACGATGCAGAAGGAAGAATCTTGATATCAGAAATGGAAAAAAATATATTACAGACTGTGATGAATTTAGAAAATAATTTGAAAATTGCACAAGCAGAATTTATTAATGTTAAATCAAATATAAAAAATATCCTTAACAATCGGTCAGAAATTGAGCACCAATTGGAAACTGCTTTTGAAAAATTCTGCGTGACTGCATATCGCCAGCCAATACCAAAAACTAACACAACTCCGCAGAAACTTGAATCCGAAATAACCGAAAACAATTCGTCTGAATGCATGAAGATAAAATTTAATCAACTTCAACAAACAATGAAGCACATAATAAAAGTATATATATACAAATTTACATTGTTAATTAAAGATACTATTCAGTACAGATTATTCATTGCAAAATAATTTTAGCGGAAACCCACGACAAAGAAACCTTGGAACAATTACGCGACCAAACGACGATAACGAAGTCAATGAAAAATATCGTGAATAATGATAATATAAGGTATATAGATATGATTTTTCAAAGAATATACTGCACTACGATCGACAAAAAAATTGAATAAAAATAAAGTGCAATTTAAATTATCCATTGTAGATATATTTAAGTAGCTATAATTCAATGACTTACCGCATGGTAGAGCTACTGAGCAGTGGATTTCGTGTACCACATTACTGAACGCTTAATTTATCTGAGCGGCTATCGTTATTATTTTATCTCCAGTTCAGTGTACGTTAGGGAGAAATTTCGATACGCATGTAGAACTTCGAGTGTTAAACTTCTGTAGAACACAGACTTGTTATAATAATTTATTGCTCCAAGAATAACTTGTTATGTGAGATGTCTCAACCACCAGTTTACGTATGCAAGTTGTCGGTCGAGGAGAAAGAATTTGCAGCGGTTAATTTAAACGAGACTGATGCGGTTAGAGAGCTAAAAATCGAGGAGATCAGACAATGGATTTTAAGAAACAAGGATCTGTGTGCTCGTACAGGTAAAAATAATGTTTTTAATGATACGACGTGATTTCCTTTTTTATATTTATCTATTTGTACAAATTGTTGTCATTTGATCATTCCGCACTTTGCGAAATATCAGTCTAATCGAAACCTATGAGATATAGAGAAGCGCCTAGCTCGATAGAATGGACAGTTTTGAAAAATTGAATTCATAACCGTTCAATGTGATTTCATCTATTCAGACGACTTTTTTATTCTGCGGTTTCTACGGGCTTGTAAATTCGACATTGAGAAGACCAAGAAAAAGTTTCGTAATTACCATGAATTAAGAGCACGGAGCCCTGAGTGGTACAGTTATCGAGATCCTCTTCTACCGGAACTTCTGGAACTGTTCAATTTGGGGTATTTGCGGATTTATTTAAATTTTTCAAACGTACATGGACGAAAGCTTACAACATTTGTTTAATTACTAGGGTTTTTTTACCTTTGAGAAAAGTAGACAATGAAGGACGTATGGTAATCCTTGTCAGGGTAGCAGTGCACGATCCAATTAAACATAAGCAATCCAACGTATTCAAGGTTAGGATATTGATAGAGAGATAGAGAGACAAACAAAACGATGTGGATTAACTAAATACTGAATTTCAGGCTGGTAAAATGATCTTGGATGTAGCAATAAAGCAGAACGAAATGGTTTCTTTACATGGTGTCAAAGTGGTTTTCGACCTGAATGGCGTAACATTGAATCATGCTCTTCAATTGCCACCTAGCGTTGTCAAGCGTCTTGTGCATTCTTGGCAAGGCTGTTACCCTATGCGAATTCAATCTATGGATTTCGTGAACGCTCCTATTTATGTGAACGTGGTGCTGAACGTGTTTAAGCAATTCATGAGTCACAAGTTAAGAAAAAGAATTCATATTCATAATCAGGGACTCAAAGCAATACATAAAATAGTACCTACGAATATCTTACCAATCGAATATGGCGGTACTGACGGTACTCTTCAAGATTTAAAAGGTCTGTCTATCAAAGTATTATTTTCTGCTAGAAAAACATATATTACCCTATATTCGAATTGTTTTAGTCATTGTCTCTCTTTTTAACAGAATACTGGACAGATGTCGTTCAAGATAATCGAGATTGGTTCGCGGAAGATGACAAGTACAAAATGATTTTGTAAACATGAAATGAACATTCATAACGATGGGGCAAATAATATCAAGCAGTAAGGTAAGAATAGAAATAAAATAATTAGCACAACTTGTTGGTACCTTCGAATATTTTTTTTACATAGGATTACGGTCTTTATTATGTGTTTACAATATATATACATACTTATTATTATTAGCTCGTGCGTCAGCATACTTTTTTTTATATACTTGTATTTTTTCTTTAAAAAAAAAAAGTGTTTATTCTTCTCGTGTCCGTTTATTGGTACCTACTGTTTATAAATCAATTAATTAATGAGTGGAAAATTGATAGATGACTGGTGGAAAAAAAACTTTATGAATCAATGAATATTTCCGTGACTCTTCATTCTTTGTTTCTCGTAAAGTGCAATTATGTATGTCTAAATAGATATTTGTATTCTCGCATAAAGGTGCATTTCGCAACGAGTAGTGAATACGATAATATGATACATCAATTACAATATAAGCCATAATCGGGTAATCCATAGTCTGCTTTGCAGAACATGTAAAACATGTTCACTATATTGTCTAAAAGTCATTTTATTTTCTTCTATAATATCTTGACAGTTTTCACGCCATTGTACAAATTTTGATATCCTTCCCATTATACGTATATCTCGATGTTTAACAAAACTGCTCGAAAAATTAATTATATGCTTCGCCTTAAATTCTATTAAATGCTGTAGTCGTCATTTAATTAAACGTTTGATAAAAAATTCAATAAACATGATTTCACGCAACGTAGCTTTCCCGTCGTCGATATCATCGGCAGAATTTTTTAAATCGTTAAGTATATAATTCTTTACGTGGAGCGATTCGTCAAAAAAGATTGTTACTCTTATTTCGAATGCTCATTGACGCGCTCATTGTTTTCCCTTGATAACAGATGAAATTAAAATATTTCCTAACCTCGTGCATAAAGACTCTGTTTATCGTGCATCGATAGTATCGCACGATAACACTTTATCACGCGTCTGACATTCGACAGCAAATAAAATTAACTTTCGCAAAAAGTTTTTATCAGTTAATACACACGAAAAACAATTGTACCAATGTATTCTGATCAGTTATACTTTCGTCTTGATTGCATTATATGGTCGAAGCACCCGCGGAGACTGCAAGGTAAAGAAAAACAACGTTGACTCGCTCAAGTTAACTTCGATGAAGATTTTTGCGGAAAAAAACACCGTGACCCACTTTATTACGTTTCTTCGAATTCAACATATTACGATATATATTTATATGTACAATTACAATTAAAAACTTTATTTGAGGACGGATGATATAATCTTTTTTTTTTTTTTGCAAAAAGTGTAAGAATTCCTTCCGTTCGCACACTTTAATTGTTACAAGTTAAATAAAACATACTTAAGTCATGGGCAAGTATAATCGTCCTACACTAATAGCTACTTCCTAATAACTTATAAAAAAAAATACTAATTACAATCTTTTTTTATCCACGAGAACGAATTTACCGCAATGAACACCTCTAGGATTCACGATCCAATAATTAATCGAATGAAATTTAATAAAAACCATAGCCAACAATTATACAAAACCAAAACACTCGTCTTGAATCATTACGATAAAATAGGTAACTAGACAGTTGAATGATGTTATCGAATGCCATTAGTCGCCCGATTGATACAATAACAAAATCCAAAAAAGTTACAAGACCAGAGTTTCACCAACGTATTATATTACCAAAAACATATCCTTCGAACATAGCATAACATTCAAAAAACCACATGTTTTCCCATAACATTGACATTCTCTACCACGGATAGGAGGATGGTCCACAACGGTAAGATCGTCATCTCGCGAGACACTCGTACAGTTCGAGCGATCGTTGAGCACACAGAGACGCATAAGATAATACACACAAAAGCACGCAACGGCCCATTAAGACCGCCGTGCCTATGGATTAAGATCGATGCGTTGGTTTTGATTTTACAAGATAAGAAAGATCTTCCGCAAGATGAGAAGAGTTAAGAAAAGTCATATAACTCATTCATGTATCTGCTCCACCTTGACACCATCAACATTGCGAATAGCCGCACAGCTTCTGCGTGTCCTTAAATTTACTAAGAACAGCAAAGGTTGTAAAACAAACAAAAAAAGACAGAACAGCGTCTTGCCCTAAAATCGCAAGATGCTGGAGGCATTATTACAGCCAGCGTCGCCACTCAAAATTTATAGGCCCTTACGACCATCTAGGTTTGAGGTTTCGCTCTTCTCCGTCATCACAGTCTCAAGTCGGTTATCGATAAAGGGGATTAAATTTTGAGGATAATCAATAAAATAAAAATAATATAATAAAGGTAGTTCTCCGATAGCGCACGTCCGGATGACACCGGTGGTTCTTACCGACTGAAACTTTACCAAGGCTGGCAAGGATGTCTTCGGCATCATTGACCTTGCCAAGGATAATCGCGCGATCGAGTAAAGGACTAAAGTCGATCTGCGCGTTTTCCTCTTCCAATGCTCTTCGGTAAACATGGACTTTGCGTAGTCACTCTTTATAATTTTCACATACTGTACATAGGACACGCATCGGTGGTACGCTTTTGTTTAACCACGTTTGAACTTGAGAACCAGCATGCTTATTGTGAGGAAAACGACGATCCAGAGGATGGTGGAGATGAAACCGTTGTAGACGTCGGGTTCGACGATGGACCAACCGCGGGTGAGCATTGAACGTAGTGACGTGGTAGCCATTGTTAATGGTAAAGCTTGGGATATGTATCGCAGTATCGTAGGCATACCTTCCACTGGCCAAATGACGCCTGAAACATTTTAATGGAATTCTTTAATGTTAATAAGAAAAATATTAAGATATTGGACTGTACTATGTAAATAGATAAAAGGAAAAATATAGAACTTGTTTGATATCTACGTCGACTTGAAGTTTCTCTTAAATTTTTTAACTGTACGTTGGATTAGAATAATTCAAAAAAAAGTATTATTCCTTTTCAAGCTTGCGCGTACTTATGGCGTCGTTCATACTTTTTTAAAAATGTTCTTGCGCTTATCTAATGCTGTTGTCATGCTAAATAACAGATGATTTTATTGAGTATGTTATGCGACTCTGATGTATGAGCTTCGGATAAAGAATGTATAAATCGATACAAATTTCCGATGATCCGAGACGTTATTCGAATTAATACGAAGTTCGTAATGAACTTGCCTGGTGTATTAATACTTGATAACCTATAAAATCGACCTTGATCATTAGACAGAAAACAATAACGCGTATCATTATTATAATTGTCAATGCAGTATTGGCATTACTTACCACTGAGCAGAAGCGTCGGGTAAAAGCTGCCAAGGGCCAATTGAATGGCATTTCTTTCGAGTTCGCAAATCGCCGAAATCACAAATCCTATGAAATAAGAAAAGAAAAAAAAATCATTAACGTTTCTGATAAGTATATTGATTTCCCATATTGATATATAGTTATGTAATATGCCAGTATGAGTTTCTTTATACTTTACAGAATAGTTGCACGATCAACGAGACTATTAAACTATAAATATTTCTAGTGTGTGATTGGTCGAAGAGAGAACTGGCGTAAGAACTTATAATAGTTTCATATCGATCACTGAGCATGATCTGGTTCTTATAAATGTATTTTGTCCGAGTCTAATAATTATCATTGCATATTAAGATTCAAGAGATCTGTAGCAAATGAAAAGTAACTCGTAATTAGACTCTTATATGGTTTTAATGATATACTATTTGATTACCCAGGTAAGAAAATGAAGATTCTTCAAGGTAAAATACCCACCGAAACACATGCCGCATAGACCCTGAAGTATCGTAAGGATGATGACCCAGCCGATGTCACCTTTACATTTGACATCGAATACGAGAATCATGAAGATGAGGACAAGTGCGGTTTGGCCGCACATCACAACGAATTGTGTGACAACGTGAGAAAATAGAATTTCCCCAGGTGAGACACCAGCTACCCAGCTTCGATCCAGAAGACCCTCCATTCTCTCGATTATCAATGCAGAGGACGTCAGTGCCACAGCCAAGAAAAAGACGATGCTGTAATCAGAGTTGAAACATTAGTGATTTAATTAATGAGACACGGCGATGAGCTTTACTTAAGTTAAGATGAGTAAACTTACGTTAAAATAACACCAGGAGCTACGAAATCCGTGAAACTCGGTTCACTGGAACCATAAATCGGTTCTTCAAATTGGATGGGAACATCCGCTAATTTTTCGTTCCGTTCACAAGATTTTAACAGATCCTTAGCGAAGTCCCTGTACGAGTACTGAAGGTTTCTAGCTAACATGAGTCCAATCTGTTGATCTAAAAATTAAAATAATAAAAAAATAACTATAGTACATAATTTCGAACATAATAAAATTATTTACTCTTAGACGTAGCTACCGTTAAGAAAATACTTACTGGACATATCGAGCCAGACTCTAATTTCGCTCTGATCGAGCGTCTCGTCATCAGCATCCCTTCCAAGGACCATTCGCGCAACCAGAGCGTCTGTGAAGTTTTCCGTGAAGTACAAAGTACCCCAAGCTTGACCTTTACGCACAGCTTCCATCGCGGATTCAGGATCAGGATAATATTCCTGAAGAATCATCAAACTTTGAGTACTTTCTCTCAATCAAGACCATCATAGTCACCATTGCCACTTTCATAGTACTTACTTTGATCATTGTATTATTGTCGAGGAACCTGAGATATCGACAGCTCAAATTGGTGAAACTACAATTTTCCGATACTGGACAAGACATATTTTCGTAATTCATTTCGTGATTGACAATGGCCAATTTTAGTCCAGTTGGGTCTCGTCCAATAGCAAGACAAAAAAGGATGACCTGCATGACCGGCAGAGCAAAGATGAAGAGCATCACTCTGTAACGTGATAAGACGATAGGTTCGTTACGCATGATAAAATACTACGCATTGAAGATAGTATAAATATTGCAATAGTCACGTTCGTTAGCAAGACGCATCTACTAGCGCTCTAACAAATTCACACACGTATTCTTGTACATGACATTCCTACAAGATTTCCCATTTTTGTTACGGCTTATAAGAAAATAAGAGTACGCGAAATGAAATATATTCCAATGACCGCAACATCTGTACAGCTGACATAATTCCAAAATCGTCTAGTTTACGATGGAAAAAAAATTAACCTAATCGTTCGCTACTAACCCAACGTTTCTCCACATGCGCAAAAAATTTTTTTGCAACAGCGCCCGCATTTTCCCAGGACTGGTTATTTTATAGCAATCCGAGCAGTCACCGCAATCCTCGCACTCCACGGACGAAGATTCCCCCTTGACGCCTGGCAATGGTTTCCCGTTGAGCTACATGACGATGCGAAAGAAAAGAAAGAAAAAAAAACATGGATTTAGGTGAGAATAATTGCAAACGGGACGAAAAGCTTTCCTCGCGTCTCAATGAAACTCAGGATGATCTTACGTCGTAATGGCTGCCAACGCCATTCGTCGTGTCATGGATGAGAACTTCTTTACTCTGATGAAAGTTAAGGCCGACTACTCCGGACTCATCAGTCACGTACACCGATTCGTCTTTCTTGCCCCAGTTTAAGGATGCCTGTTAATAAATGATTCCTGGAATAAGTACACTTGGAAGCCACATACTGACTTGGAAATTCTTAGACAAGTATCGGTGACTACTTAAAGGATAAAGAGAAAGAAAAAAGGAAAATAGAGTCTAGCTAATAAAGTCACGGAACTCTTAAGTTCCTGACTGATAGACGTTATCAAAAGAAATTCATGAAGTATATCTCTTTGTTTGGCACCCGGATATATATTTATGCTTACCAAACTGATATTATTTGAGATATTTAATTCCGTGGTGGGTTGTGCATATTGTCCCTGCTTCCTGGAGAGTTTTAAGAACACATCCTCAAGGGATGGGCAGTTGTACATGGTAAGAAGAGTCCTGGGTGACTCCTCAGCTAATAATCGTCCACTCCTCATTAAACCAATCTGAAATGATAATATTTCATCTGATACAGAAATTTACGCCGTATTGGATATTACTAACTAGACCAGAGAGTCGTGCACGCATGTGCAATTTTCGCGATAAAAGGAGCAAAATGCACTCGGCACAGGTATGCAACGATATCGAATCGAGCTAACTGGTACCGTCCTACGTAAGCCGGTACCGAGCTGCGTTCGTTCACCATTGAGAGGGAACAAAAAAGCGAAAGGTAAAACGGTAAACTTAACACAGCCAGAGAATTTCATGCACTTTGCCATTCAATATTTTTTATCGTACAATCAACGAAGCAGAAATTTTTTCACGTTATTGTGACAAATCAACCAGTGTCCAATAAATATAAATCGTAATCTTCCAATCTTGTTGTATTTAATAAATGAAGGGAAAAAATTATATCTAGTAATTTTATATTTAAATTATTAGCTACGAAAATTTGGCAAATCATTGGACAAGCGTTAGTGTTATGTAATGCTTCACAGTAGCTTTTCACCTTTTAATAGATACCTCATTCAGTACAGTGCTACTGGATAAATTTATTTATTTTTTTTAGACAGTCAATTAGGCTAATATAATTATTTTTCTCAATCAGGGTGGCTAATAAAGAAGGAAAAAAAAACTTACCGTGTGAGCTTGTCGAGCCTCCTCAATGTAATGCGTTGTGATAATGACTGTCTTATTGCCGTCTTTGGTGATTTGGACCAAGTGATTCCAGATACTGGAATCGTACAATAAGAAATATAGGTGATATTGTTATAAAAATAAATCTGAACGTGGCCAATTATCTTGATGGAAAAATGTGAAACTATCGACAGTATCTGTTCGTAAAAGTTCCGCGCTGAAATGTCCTGGCGAGTATATTAATGCATTATTTATGAGACGTTATACGCAAAGCGGCTTTTTCAGGCTTAGCAATACTTGCACCTTGACACCGAATGATCTTGTGTTAAAAACTAGCAATTTGCGTGCCTCGCGCGTTATATCTTATCAATATCTGACGCAACAGTAACGTTTTTTCGTTCGATGCGAAAAAATTACCTAACGATTATCCCTTGTACCCATGATCTTTATTGTGTTAGGATTATACTTTTGAATTTCATTCATCTTTAAGTGTTCACGTGATGCCGTAGACATAACTAGTCGCGTGGAGCCGATAACTACCCGATCAAAGAATATGACAATTAAATAGCGTTAGTCAGCTTGAAAGGCATTAAAAATTGTTTTCATATAACAAATAATTTTCCCAATTTGGGAATTAGAAAATTTTACAGCATAGTGGTGATTAAAAATTCTTTTATTTTTAATTTTTTCGATAAACATTCGAACCGTTGAATTATAACCCACACTGGAACGTAAAATAGCCCACGTGAGCATCTAAGAATGACAGGTTTAATGATTTTAAAGAATCCGCAAAGATTGGCATGTTTAGCGTGTGTAAATTTATCATTGAATATTAAACCATTTTTTAATTCAGTTTTTGTAATTTTAAAATTATAAGAATCGATGAACATCCATGAGAAACGTCGGGCGATCTATTATATCCGAGTGACTAATTAAATATTTAAAGATTTCATAGGTCCTGATACTTGGATAAAGGAAGCTACAAGTCTGATGGAAATAAAAGAGAAAATTATTGCTGCAAATATTATTACAGTCGATGTAAAGCAATAGACGAAAAATGCAAGTCATTTTATTTAGTATTATTCGACTGGTAAAATTATAATTGATTATTTAGCCTACGAGTTTTATGAAATTTTTACATTGCGTGACTTTCCATCTATACTCCATTCACAATAATTTCCACAGTGAATATACAAAGGTCAGTAAAAATACGAGACCACGTAGAATTGGAAAAACAGACCTTCCAAAACATCTATTTTTATGTTATTTTCCAAGGGAATCACAATTAACGTACAATTACTAATCTACCTTTGAAAGTCCGTGATTTGGAAAAATTTTCTAATTTCCAGGAAAATAACTGACCGAATCGATAAGCTGAACGTTGTACATGATTAAGAATGCTCACATATTCCAGTCCCTATCATTCTCATAAAATCACCTAAGTAGTGCTAATTCGTTCAGCATATGAATATTCACCGGAACAGTAATACCTCTTACATTTCCTTTCCATTTCCTTTGCTTAAAATTCCTAAAATTATATCTTGGTAGAATAGCCCTCATTTTTCCATACGTGTTTATTTGTAAAACTGGTTTTCCCCGCGGTCGATCAGACAAAAATAATACAACAAGACGTGGTAGACAGAGACCAGCAACCATCTTGCGATGTCCAAAGTTCCCAATGGAACCTAGCATCTAAGACCAAGACTCTTGTTTTCGAATATTTAAATGATTCTTGCACGCGACAATTAGTCAGGTACGTTAAAGCGATTATGTTATCTATATAAATAGCTTTAAAAAATGACTCACCTTTGCCTCAACAAGGGATCCACACCGACAGTAGGTTCATCCAGAATTAGAAGTTCCGGGTCGTGCATGAGTGCCACTGCAAAGGAGACTCTCCTCTGTTGGCCTCCGCTGAATTTGCAAGCAAAAATTTATTCAACACTGCACTTTATCCCTTCGGAAGAAAATGCATTTTACATGGATTGAATTCAATTATAATATATAATCAATAGATAAACAGACAATGAAGATGAAATTAAGTTGGAAATACAACGAATTGATCAATCCGATGACGTCAAGTTATCGAGGATCATCCGAATGAATTGGCAAAATGCAAAGTAACTTTTACGAATTAAATTAATCTCTGTTCTATAATTGTTTTCGGAGTCTCACCTAAGATTTTTCACCATTCGATTTTGAGATGGCAAATCTAAAAATTGCAGTAAAAATCGAAGTCGGTCAACAATCTCAGCAGTGCACATGCCGAAGATCCAGCCAAAGTACATCATAGTCTCTCTGATGGTGAACTCTCCGTAGAGGGCTATTTCCTGGGGCATATATCCAACCCTTTTCCCAGGAACTCCAGAACCCTTCGTACCCGGTTTACCACCAAGTACCCAAATCTCTCCAGAGTTCAGGCGTCTTCGTCCGACGATGCATGACAGAAGGGTTGTTTTTCCACAACCACTAGCACCCAAGAGACCGTATCTGTTGAAGGAAAGTCAAAAGAAATATATGTTAGTGAAAATGACGTCACGTTACATAATTGAAAATTTCATAATTCATTTTTAGAAATGACATTGACAAGGACTCGTTGCTATCGTAAACCATTGATGCGAAGGTATCTAGTGAACCGTGTTTTTGAAGAAAGCGTAAAAAATCTTAATAGTACTATGTTGCCATCTAACCTTCCGTATAATGACAATTACCGACAAGCCAAGAATTCCTATCAAGACGTCACGTAGTAAATATATTACGCCGGAGAAAATAACCAGGTACCGTTCTCTAAGGACGTTACGGACGAGGTTACCCGAGAGCTTGCGAAATTTACAAGAAAATATTCTCTTGGAAATTAAACGAAACAACGTATTATGCGCATCCTCTGTCGATTTCTCCAAAATTCATAACCATCTTGTTTGCGTCTCGATCGCGACTTCCGGTTTGCAAAAGAGCGTTGATTTTACGTGCCCCTTTGCGATTTGCAAACTTCCACTTATTTTTTGGGGCGATTTCGAAATTATCTTAAATTCGTATAATGTAGGTACACGTAAGAGACAATGATATACAAACTAAATGGAGATTGACGTTCAATACGAATTTGCAATGTGCTTCGGGTAACAATGAATCGATGAAAAAAAAATTCGCACCACCCGCTGATACCGACAGTCACGTTTAATCATAAATTCGATCATTTCCGTCTTTCTTCAGCATCCGATACTCAGGTGTACGTGAAGTATCTTGGGAGAAATGTTTATGACGTAATCGAAGTTGTAGTGACCAGTAATCGCTACCACGGGAAAGGCGTTCTCTTTCGGTTGGTCTGGCAAAAATGAAAGTGATCTCGTGAAGGTCTACTCTCGTTTGCGTTCGGTAAAATATAAAATTATGACTTCGTAATTGGTCAAAAAAATTCCGTAATGAATTTCAAAATTTTTTACATTTCCTTGGTAATCATCGTACGACTAAATGCATCGTGTCTATTAACTAGATCGATCGTAAATGCAACCACGTGACGTACGAGTAAGTACCCGCTGGCGAAAGCGATTGATAAATTTTTTACGAGTATTCTCGAACTACGCGTTGTAGATACAGAAACTCTGCTGTTGTAAATGTAGGTGTTTCGGCGTGCGTATAGAAAGGCAAGAGGAGAAAAGACTCGTGCATATTTACAGTGTAGATGTACACGAGTGCCGCTTGGCTAATTATATAAGAAGTACCAAAAAGTTTCGACACGTTTCTTGAGACTAAAAATAATGTTCGCCAAGAAATTTCCACCTTACTACCGAAAACATGTCCGGCTTTCCAATTGAGTCACGCCAGGATACAAAGTTAACACGTGTCAGTGTCGATAGTTACCAAAAGGGAAGGCAAATTGCTCCAGGATATTTTTCCTTTGTAACGTGAATATGGGTGCACGTGCACTTGTCAGACCATATTTCATGGATCGTTCGTACGCTTGCACTGACTTAGAAATTTAATCACGATATCAAATTGTGACAGGTCTTTGACGATTATTTTTTTTATGCGATTGCTAATAATTTTTGTATATGATTAATAAGATGTCAATCTGTATTGCTTTAATGGATCAATATATTTTATTGATATTGCCGATTGTTAGTGTAGTCTTGATTGGCTGATAGAACAATTGAATTTATCAACGTTATCGTCAATTGAATTATTATTAGTTGTTACACGAGCTTTGTTAATCCAATTGGGCACGACTGTACCGATTATGTCATAAGCCCAAACATGGAGATTGACAGTCCATGCGAAGTGCACGAATCCGGTACTTAATAATTTGCACGTAACTCCATAGATACTTTTTTTTGTCGAACAGGATCATCATCTCGAATGAAAATAATAATACGATGATGATGACAGGTGCGTGCGATTCTTGGCGAATTATCGTGATACAAAGAAAAATTGTACAGTTCAAGGTAAAATTCAAGGAAATGCAAATAACGCTCATCAAGGTAACTGCACATTTATCTACTTGGAATGTCAGACAATTTTTTATTTTCATACACGAGATGATTGGATCTATAATAAGTATAGGTCATTCGATCGACTTTAAATATTCTAATTGAAGCTTTGTGTGCGATTTCCTATCAATCAATTTATCTGGTAGTTATCGATGAGTTCTCGTTCGACTTTATATGGCTTGAACAAATATTATTTGATTCAATCGATAATTAGTTCCATTGATTGCAACCGTCGGCGTTGATTCATTTTTGCAAGTAAAAAAAAATTTTTTTGCGCTTTTAAAAACTTGTTTTCCCAACAAAACATTGAAGCAGGATACGACTTAGGTACGTGTTATATCAATACGAATTTGCCGATTGGAATTTGAATTATCATAATTTATAAACTTTTTATTTATCTACAATCTCGATTGACGAATATAGACGCAACGTTATAAAGCATAATTTTTTTAAAAGAGCCACAACTATACGAAGGAGAATGAATCTCATTGGAGGCTGTGATATAAATACAGTCGGAATTTCAAATCTGTCATGAGAATTTAAAAAAGAGTCGTTGGAAGATTTTGCATGAAAATAATTAATACGCTAGTGAAAAATATTCTTTGGAGCAAGGATGCTTTCATTTTCGGTATTTTGCTAACAAACAGTATTACCGGTTTTGCCAGTATATTTTATGTAAACTCCATCTTATATCCACTATTGCAGATATTTCTTTTTGAAAATTGAAACCCGACTACACTCCATACCAAGATCCTTATTATTTCCGAGAACGTGACGTCCATGAAGCGTCGAGTACATTTGAAAATTTGCGTATTCATGTCATCTCCATGCGTACACATCATCCTCGTATTTACGCATAAATTGCGAAAGAGATATAAAAAAAAGCGCAAAAGCAACAAATACCAAAGATAATATTCCATTAACTAATGAGAAAAATGTATAAACGGTTAATGATTTCCCGTAAAATCCTATCCATATTTCATGTTTCGTTGTTGCAAAATATTTAATTTTACATTATGACCGCCAACCGCTTAACGATCTCTGAACACAATGGCACAATATCTACTTACATAGATCCTTTGGCTACTGTCATACTGAGATTTTGTATAACATGATTTGGATTCTTGCTACTGCCGTAAGTCTTAAAGGCGTGCCTGACGCTCACGGCTTGTTGACGATTCCAGGCTTGATTATTCAGTCCAGGAGTTGCAAGAACTGCATTAGGCGTTATAGTGCCGTCCATTTCGTTTTCCGTAGTTTGCATAGTGTGGATTGAATTTGAATTAGCAAGTACACCGTCGACTCCCGTAGTGATGTCGCTGAAAAAAAAGAACAAATAAAATCCAAGAATTACAAATTGAATCACAGAACAATAACCCAATAGATCTGCCTAAATTTAATTTACATCAATAAAAATGTAACTGGCATAACTATTTAAGGAACAATCGCAGCGATAAACATTAAATCCCCACTCGACTTCCTCTCGAGACACAAGTCGGACTTGAGATTGTATAAAATTAATATTAAATGCTTTTTTTTAAATTTATTCAAAAATCGTATACAGCCATTCCACAGATAAAAGATCCAGTCTAGGTGACTTATTTGCGTTAAAGGTCATAGGAAGGTGGCCCCTACAAAGTCTATTACCGATATACGGTCCATAGTCAATTATACGAGTACTTCTAACAAAAACGTCACAATTGTACAATCTGTGAATTTCTCAAGTACGAATACTCAATGTCTTTTCGAAAATTTGAATATCATAAAAATGTTACGCCTTGCCAAGTAAGACATACCATGCATTCTAATATATGTCAAGTATGCATCATGTACTAGGGGCGAGCATGCGAGTCTACCTTTATGCGAATGGAATCTCATAAATATACATGGACAGATACACATATGATTGTAGGCACGCGAAAAAAATAATAATAATATAAAACCGCTAAGAAATTTTATAGGACAATGAAAAGGCTCAAGGAATATACGGAAATCGTATTTTTAACTGTGCAAATGACAAAGGGGATACAAATCGATTGACCGTTACATTATGGAAGACATATGAATAAATGATAATATAAATTCGTCATGGACTGTGCGGTACAGTAATAAAAAGTTCGATGATACATTACTGTATAATCGTAAGGTAAAATTGAGTAGCCTCTGAAGAAAAAGTTTTTCAGTGCTAAATTCCTCAACTAAAATGTCAGCTTAACGTATCAAATATTTTCTATTGGAATTGTATAGGATTCAAAGGAATCTCGCCTGCAGCCGGCCGTGTATTCTGGATTGCACGCTGGCAGAAGGAGTCAGCAAAGACTGTTACGTAAACTCGCGGCTTTCTTTTCGCTGACGCTTAGTAGTTTCATTGGGCAACCAGTTCACATACGGGAGCACATGCTGAGTGTATTATGGCGGTATATGTAGCGTAGCTATGCATGTCCAATAAGAGACGATATATATGATGGTTTTCTAGTAAGAAAATTCTAGGGAATTTTGTACTAGGTGTATGAATATTTTTATGTATTCTTGTACACAGATACCACCGGCGTAAGAGATACTAAAATTTTTCCTCGAAATTTCTATGTAATCCAACATGATAATATATTGAATAATGTAAAAGAATCAGTATAAAAATTAAAAATTAGCATAGTCTTTAGTGTACACGCAATATATCGTTAGTCATCGCGTGTTACACCATTGCTATCTATTATCCTTAACAGTGCATCAAGATCGCGGACTCATATTATTTTCACGCTTCCACGCGATAGACATTATACGCCTCGTTCGAGTTGATAAATGGTAGAGTTGTTGTTAAATAGAAGGAAAAAAATAAAGAAAAAATATCTAGAAATTATAAAAGATTTTCTCTTTAAAAAAATCCTCATGAATCATCCGGATGACAGTTTCCTTCATATTTACGTTGGTGCGTAAGATTTTGTATTTACCGCCAAAATGTATCCGTGTCAAAGCGCTCGACGTCCGGTGTAACGTCTTTACTGGGAAGAGACCGAAACCAAAGGAAACAATTAAGCAATTTCCGTTACGAAAAAAATAAAAGTCACGCGAGAAACATAAAAAAGGATAAAAGTGAAAATATCCGCGTTAAGCAGTTTTGCGAAATGGACGTTAGATCTGGCGAATCCGAACGAATTATTTACCAATTAATCAACTTCGTTCTTTGGTAAAAAAAAATGAACCAATGGAAGCAGCACGGTTTCCGGAAAATTACGTCACGTCTACCTCCCTCTCGTTGAACGAAAGAAAATTCACATTCACGGATGATTGCAAGGAACGATTCTACAGAAGTAAGAGACTGGTAAATTTATACTTGGCGTAATCGATAGTTACGATATTGATTAATTACCGGAGTAAGTACCATCGCAATGATGTCATTCCGTTAATGCTAAATAAGTGGGAACGAGACATTATTTTCTCGAAGCTCGATTACAGGAAATTCGACGACTTCGTTCTTGTTGACGATCAATATCCCCCATATCGTTCGATAATAAAATTCAGCCAAATGGCAGTTCCTTACGACTACTTCTGGATCATAAAATTTGTCATTATTTAAATTTCACCTCTGCAGCGCATAGATGAGTGAATTTTGATAAGCCGCCTCGTAAAGTGCATTTCGACGAAATCACATAACGAAATCAGTTGAGTATCGATGCGGTTTGTGCGTTCGGATTACATGAATGGCATAATACCATCAGGGTACATCATATTTGCCAATATTAATGGTGCTGTACGTAATGTTGCTTAGTATTCGAAATTCGAAATCCAAGATGGCCGCGTAATGCTTGATGGTGTAGATTGCGCAAGATAATTCAGCATTCCGCATCGGAATACGACGACACGCGCTTACTTGACTCCCAGACACATGTGGAAAGACTAGCTTGAGTTATTCCTTGTTTTTAATGGGCCATGGTCAAGTCGAATTTTATAAAGGTGTCGGCCATTGTGGAATAATGCATTGACACCTATGGCTATTATGTGTAACTATTTATTATTTATTCTTATTTTCTTTAATCGTCTAACAGGACATTTGCATCGAATGATATATTCCCCTTTGATTTATCTTTTTGGCCATGAAATTTAGCAATTAATAACTTCGATACTGATCAGTTAGTCTTACGGCGAAACTTTAGTTCAAATGTGACATTTACTCTGTAGTCAATTATAATACAATAACCTGCTGAGAAATATCTGACTCACAGTGTTCCCTTCGAGCTTAGGAAAAACCCGAGAATGTCCAGATTTATTTTTTATTATATTTGTATATTTGGTCAGTCTGGGATCCTTAGCATTGCCAATGCCAAATGAGTGTCATGGTGGTTACAATAAAATATCTATACGCCACTTCACCTGAATCAATCTAAGGCGAAGGCCAGCGATATTTCTTTTGACCAATAAAATAATGATTCAAAAGATTTGAGGAAATAAAATATAACCTAACGACAATATACTGTTATGTTATATTGTCAGTTCTAGTCGCACTTTTTTTTATTGGAAAACTTATCATACCTACAGAGAGCTATTCAGGAGACTATTGTACCACCGATTCGAATGAACGAGCTAACTTCACTCGGTGCAATGTTCCGGAATAACCTTATATATCCGTAAGTGCATTGCAATATTTAATTAAATCTTGCTTTCCTTTCAAATTACTTTTTCCACAGATACTTGCTGATCGCCATTAATAAATTACACACTGTGTACAAAAATTAGTATCAAAAGTCCTTTCTAAATATCATGCCTCGTGGATAAACTGCAATCCAAGTCACTTTAAAAATAACACAACGCACCTGCGCGTGTATGAGAAGCGAGAGCAATTGCGCAAGTCAATAAAAAAAATCCTAATTATTTATGCCGTGTAAGTTGGTCAAGAAATCAAGTTCTGCCTCGTAGTATAAAATGACATCTACACAAGACCAATGACTACCATGGAATAGTATGTGATTTCATACAACGGAAGATTCCACAAAATCATGTAAGATAAAAAAAATTATTGATATAACAACTCAATCTGTATATTTTTATCTGACTGTTATGAAATTCCCGAATTACAGTCTCTAGGTCATAGGAAAAAAAAAGCAGTATCTACATATTATGTATCTACGTGGGTTGGCCCCTTGTGGTTGGTATCAAAATCGTGCATCCCGAATACCGGTCAGTCATGTTTACGTCATAGTTTCGTCCCGTATAACCAGCTGACCTACTAAAACTTCTTAACCAGACATTTCGTGGTACCACCTTCAGGAAAAGTTTCGACCGTCTCCCGACTCTACACGTAACACATAATCGTGCATTAGATTATCACCAAAGATTCTCGACCCGACTCATAACCCACTGGGATTATCCGGGACGACAGTTACATCAGGGAAGAATGTTTACCCACGGGGAAAGTCAGACGGTACGATTTTGTGAGCGTAATTAAAATCTCAATGCTTACGTCACAAGCCTGGACAATTTCTTTGAGTCAAATTCGATTATTGTGGTGAAAATATTTTTTTTAACTCAAATAAAATGTTGTTTGTATCGGTATGGTTGACTCTTGAATTAACGAGAATAAAAAAGCAAAGGACGTGATTTTCCATTGTGAACCTTTTGCGATTCATTTCACAAGAATCAATTTTATGAAAAATTGACGTGTTGATGATTAATCGATTTTTTAAATTTTTTCTCTTCTAATGAGAATTACATATCAAGTAGTAATAGATCCGGGTATTTTTCTATAGGCCACTTCATTACGCTCCGCAGACATCTCATTTTGTGGCTATGGCTGAATTAAAGTTTTTCTTTCGAAAGTTTGGTTGCGTGGCTTTTACGAAATATCTAACATGAGACATAAATAAAGGGTACAAGAAGGTATTACGAGATTATTGATTATGCGTATTTTAAAATCGTATGAGATTTGTATTCCGTATTTTCTTTTTCGCAAATTCTTATTGCTAGACTTCAGAGGTTAACCGCCACTTTCTGTTAACCCGTCAATCAATTGTGGGGAAAAATGAGGTCGAACGAAGCATCAGAAGTGAATAACGTCGTTTTCTTTAGCTAGTATAAAACTCACGATATTTAATAATTTTTTTACTCGTAAATCAACCTTTCGTAATACGGCGATCAGCATCGATTAAAAATTTGCTTACTTCTTCACTCGTGACGCTTAGACACTAACAGCCAAAATGAGGAATGTCAACCTTAGCGACGTTCCTGCTATTCACGAAGAACGAAACCACGTATCGACCAGTTGGCTGTTCGTCTTACTTTCTAAGGACTGTTATGGATTGCCAGTTACGTTTATTATAAACCGTCGACTGTCCAGTGAATTACTGTCGCGTATAGTATATACAGTCGATAAAGTTTATATTCCAGTTTTCTTTGAAGTACTGACTAATGGCACTGGCAGTAATATTTCCCGAATAAAATATTAATAATTTCCATGGACCATTAAGTACATGAGAAATATTGATCATAGTTGAAATAACAGCAAAATGGACGAAGCATTTTTTCCAGTTAGATTCATCGCAGCGTAAGCACAAGCAGCGTTTCACGGGTTTGTTATAAATTCATATTTATTTTATAGTCAAGCTCTTCCGCGATTTCCACACAAATAATTACCTAATTCATGAAAATACCGGTCAACGATCTCCAGTCGCTTTGTAGACACCTAGGGTTCAATTTCACGGTTCGAGGCGCCAAATTCAAATGCAGCTGTACAGGAACTTTCAGTGAAGGATTCAAGCTAATGACTGATGTTAAATTTTTCTTTTTCAATAAACGATATATACTAAAATAATTTAATTAAAATTTTCATTTGATTAATTAATGATTTTAGGTCAAATCTAATTGTAAAAAAGTAAGATTTTGCGGATTCGAAATAACGTTTTCGAAGGTCGCGGCGGAATTATTGTCTCAATTATAAGAGGTGACGAGACCGGCGCTAATGGACGATACTTTTACGGTCTCATGCTAACTTGCATTTTCCTTTGTGCCGTCTAGAAAGTATATTTCTCTCGGTCTTTCACGCCGTGTCAGACTATCTTGAGGCGATTTCTTTACGAAATTGTTTTCCCGCTGTCTTGCACACCCGTCTACCTGTTAAAATAGCATATAGGATTTCTGAGTACTATGTGGAAATGTACATAAACGAAACAAGAAATAGTAATTGGGTACTAAATTAATATAATAATTGTTATACTACTTTCAATGCTATATAGGAATTCCCGTCTAATTATTTGAAAAAATATGTAAATTTGATTCGCGCTAGTTATTCCTGTCGAATCAAGTCATTCCGTTACTGTAAAACTTGCCGATCCATTTCTCAACGTTCCTCAAGTCCTCCACGCTGGTTCCCTCAACGTTCCAATTTCCACAATTCTAACACCTACGTCATGTCAGACATTCGTCTACACGTATACATAACTGTAATACATATCCATAAGTACTTGAAAGTTTTTCGCGGAAACCGTTAAATCATTCAATATAATGAATAATAAAGTACGACGGACATTTTATCCACTAAGATAAATTCTCACGAGACTGAACTACTTATCATTCAAATTACATTGTCACATCTGACAGACAGTCGATAACATAATTATACCATACAGACAAAATACCTATCCTACTATACAATACCCTGTACATACAATTCCTGAGTATACCATAAATATTAATATTCACTCGATTTTTTAACTTTTCCATTCTTCACGAAAACTTTAAAAAATAGTCCCAATACACATAAATCTGCAAATACATACACGTACAATTGTAGATAAAAAGGTTGCACCCCGCACCCCTTTGGACGTTTCGCAAAGCGCAATTAGTATGATTTTCCTCAAAATTGGAGTCACTCCTTCTGCTCGTATCAACGAACTAAGTGTAATCCCGTCCAGTGAACGTCATTGAATGATGATTCCAAATAGAACGCACCATGGATTATTATAACGTCACAGCACACACAATCGAGCCGTATTACCGTATTAATCGTGAGAGACACGACCTGTCTCTTCCGTATGAGTGTCCTTGCAACGTGTAGAGAAGTCGTGTGTACCGACGGACGGACAGGCGAAGAGAGAAACGTAGAGCCAAACAAAGATCGCGAAAGAGGCCCTCTTCTACTTTCGAGTCCTGCCGCAAGACTGACCAACGAGAACCGACTCACCAGGTCCGTCAAGCTATAGCCTCGTTGTGTATTCTCCCTCCAACTATTCCTAAGCCTCCACCTTTTCCTCATGAACTTCCACCTCCACTTCTATACCTTTTGAGTCCCATATGGTCTGAGCCTTAGCATTTCCTTCGCCATAGCTATAAAGTCTACGACGCTCGACTTATAAGATCTCAGGATCTTACTTCCAAATTCATTAAGTTTGCTATATGGTTTCTTTGACTGACAGTTAAAAAAAATATTTAATGGAAAGTCCATTTCCTGACTAATTTTACTTTTAATTGATTATACACGTATTTGGATTTTGAGTGTTGTATCGTGAATGTAAGTTTCTTTTTGGGTCACGCTTTTGCATTGTTACGGATAGGAGATACTGTAATGAGTGTTTGTTGACAATATTTCAGAGAAAAGTATAATTAAAATGTATCTTAGTGCTTATTCGGGTGTCAAAAGAGAAACTAGAGAGTGCAGGTTAAGCAGGTCTTGATCAACACGAAAAGGTGTTGATGATCAATACTGTTGAAATTGTCGGTGTTTCAATGCCAATTACTGTACTACGTGCGACGATTTCAGCACGAGTCAAGGTTACCAGAGCCATAAGACACCCGTTGAAGCTGCAATGCTACTCGTATACGAGTTTGGCAATCCTTCGGCTGCCAACTGACGTAACTTTCTTGCAACGTCTAGATAACGTCCTTCGCTATCAGCCACGTTGATTTTCCATCCCTTTGTATTTGACAAATTTCACGTCACACGATGGCTTGTTATCTGTACCAGAAATCCTTCGAATTCGAAGGATACATCGAACCCGGAAATAGGTCAAGAACTAAAATTAGATAATTGCCAAATTCAAGGAATTATCCTGGGTAACGCAATATCGTTTATACCCGTGAAAGTAAGAGTACGAGTAAAAGTAAAATGCTAAACGACTTTACAAAATGAAGAAATAACTTTCTGTCGAATCCCACCAACGATATATGTACATCCCGACGTACCGGCTAATTCAATTGTTTCAAGATACCAGCTGAGAATTCTCAAGCTGTGAGCTGCTAACATTTCCTTATGTGAGTTAATCGAATTACATACTTTAACGCCGTAGACATTTGACTCAGCGGACTAGTAATCCCTCTGCCTTACCGACGCAAACAAAGGATCTATTGTTTTAAAAATTCCACGATCAAATTCCGCCTGCCATTTCTTCACGCTGACGCAGCAACGTTCAGTCAAAATAAAGCTCGAATCAATATATATATAGTAATCTGAAATCTGAAATTACGTTTAAAAAAATATAAGGAATCAGGTAGATATCTTTTTTATTCAACTCACGTTAACTTCCGGTATCTTTACGGTTATAATGTGACGTTATAATTTTATTATTATTCTTAATAACGACATTGGTCGCGTTAACGTCACCAGAACTAATGTCTTTACGCACGCGTTGTCTTATACGGTGCAAAATATACTCGTCTATATAATAAATGTCGATTTATCTACCGTAAACGAATTACAATCTCGCGTTGACTGTTGATTAATTATTGTTAGAAACTGAGGACTATCGATATGCGTGCGTTTAAACCGCACGGATATTGCTAGTCATTGGTGATTTCAATGACCGCGTCTTCGGGACTATGCTATACATATACTTTTGAAATAAATGTAGGTACGTCATACGATTTTTCTTATCAAGGATTTCTATTATCTTATACGGTACAAGAATTGTAATGCGTTGAACAAAAAATTTTTTAATTGACACGTGATCGGATAGCAAAAATTTTGTTTAATTCCGCCTATCGTGAATTGTTACAGTGACTAAATTTTGCAGGTCAGGCAAGTTTTTTTAACCAGAAATTTAATTATCGTAGCGTTACGATCATCCGCGGTATTTTGAAAAACAAGTCCGTCGAACGTCCTCGTCGTCGTGTTTCCCTTGACAAATAAATTGAGACTAATTTTGATTATATCAAGTAATACTCAGTGCCGCGTAACGGCACGTAAGTTACCGGCATTATTTTTTGTTCGTCATAAACGTAATAACGCGTACGTTATTGCGAATGATAAAAAGTCGTAGGCAAAGAACTGAAATGATTTTGCGGTTCGTCACAGTAAAGTACAGTGGTACGTACAGGTTCGAATTAGTTAAAAATAATCATGACCATAGTCAATCGTAGCGTTTTGCATTGACGAAAATTAATAACTGGCGTTAACATTGAATTTTAACGCATGCCCGTCAATGTCTGCTGGCTTAATGTATGTCAAGCATAATTTTCAAAATCACTTATTGTCGCGTTACCTGACGTCGGAATTTTCGATAGTCCTCCTTTTCAAAAATGGTATATAGAAACACTCGTAATCTGTCTGTGAAGATCAAAGAAATATTAAAATTTATACACGGCGGCCATGACGTCTGGGGTCACCTCGGCTCACGTCAGCAAGTACGACATGACGAATTAACGTGACGTCACTAGGACTCAGAGAAAAAATTGAAATTTCAATGCACCAGTATCGAGGCGAGAAACGAAATTTTTGAATAGTTAATAATTAGTGGCGAATAGCGTACATATGTCTGAATATATTTAAATGAGACGAGAGTCGAGTGTATTCTCTATTTTTAAAATCAGCATGTAAATTTCGAAAAATACACAGGAGAAATCTGCGATTTCTCCTCAGAATTTCATGATATCGTACGCGATAAATTTTTTGCATAAATGCATCGTATAAACTCTGCTTGTTCGAGTGTCAGTAAATTTTTGAAATTTAAAAATTTAAATAATTTTCTTTTTTCCCCTTATTTTGACCCTAAATAATTCTTACCGTACGGTTAAACATCATTTAGCTTCTCTTTCAATTTATTTTTTTCAACCGAGTTCTTAAGGTGAAGGAGACGTCATACGTCAGAATATACATCAGGCGTCATTTGACTTGTCTAATTAAACAGCCAATGGTTAAAAGAAACTTCTGCATGATCATAAATAGTTTATTTCTGAGGGCGCTAGATATATCTTTGATAAAAAACATCATGTAATACAATTTTTTTGTATCACGGTTAACGTCCACAAGTATCCATACCGAGAGTCATTAAGATCATGTGCAAATTAGCTGACCGGCAGCTCATCCTATGCATTGAAATCTGAATATTTTATTTTTTCTATCTTCGATATGTAAATTGTACGACAATAGAAATTCCAATATCGCTGAATAAAAGAACCTTGTTTTTATTTAAATGCCGTAGAAAATAATACTAAATCCCTATTAAAAGCTGTTAATTATATTTACGAGCTATGTTATTTTGGAAAATTAATATTCCATATAGGTACTTTAACATAGTCAAGCAATCGGTATAACCTGTGGATCCAAGATGGCTTCCAATGATCGAGACAGTAGATAGACAGACAGTTTTAGTTCAGCTCAAGACGTGGCGACCATAACGGTGGTCAGAACAGTCCGCACTTTCCCCATCATTGCGCAAGATGGCCACACTCAGTGACGTAATATCGGCTGGGTTAAATAACTATGTCTTACGCCTTATAATAAAAGAGCGCATCAAGCTTCTGTTCAAGGATCACTGCCAATTTTCGGTTTGTCGTAACAAAGGTAAATTTAGCAGACACCTAAAAAAGATCACAATATACCAAAAAATCAGTGAGTGTTCCACAGGATGTATGTCCATAAAATCATACGAGTCCAGGGACTAATGCTATAATACACAAAATTAATAAAATAAACGTTCTTAAATCTCATAAAGGAAAACGTAATTTCAAGCTGTTCGTATTATTCGTGCATTGTTGTTATTATTACTTTTTATACCGAGATTCAAGAATTACGTATATTCAACCTATGTTATCAGTATGCAAGACGTTTCTGCGTTCCGAAAAAATAACCAGTCTTAAAAACGCTAAGACAGACTCCCGCGAAGCTCAGAGTTACAACAGTGGGGTCGTAGAAAGGCTAAGCAGGTAGCCATACATATTTGCACAGATAACTTACCACAGTCATACAAGAAATACACGCAAGTCCGTATAACGTTTCCAGCAGGTTTTCTGAATATTTTTAGACGAACTCGCAAAAAAATCGTATAATTCAAATATTCCCCTAGCCTTTGTATTTTTGCACGAAGAACCGTCCTCACGAGAATGACTTACGTATACGGAATATAAATGACAAAGATATTCTCCTAACTCAACCATTACGTTTACGCGACGTTCTTATATATGTAGAGATCTAAAAATACACTTGTATCCTGAATCAGTGTAAATCAAAGATAAATAAAGCCGACGTGACATCCACCTGATATAATCGTTGACAGAAGACTTCTCTCCAGCAAGACCATCGAATTGATAGGGAAAGCGTCGGTGACGTTAATGTTCATCCACATGACTTTGGTATTCGCGAAGGAATGCGATTTCGATAGTTTCCGAGCTCGAGGCCAATCCGTTAAGTTTATAATAGTTTCAACATCGATCTTTACTACGTTTGAAAGATTTCTAGGGGATCTACCAATCGAAAATTATATAATTTCATCAGTCCTAATGTACCTGCCTGACTTAGCTGTATATATTTATATCTATATATATATAGACCTTACTACGCGTGTCTACGACCTTCGAACGGTAGTCTCATATCGATAGTGCGATCGATCGATCAAGTATCTAATCGAGGTGCTTGCTTATTATCGATACTCGAAGAGGGGAAAGTATCCCAGTGACCCAGTATAGTTGTACCCAATGGGACTAGTACCTACTTCACGCTTACCTCTTGCAGTAAGCTTATGCAACGGAAGGAACCGAAGAGACGAACGAGTGTCCTTGACTTGTTGGTTTACGAAGGTCGGAAAATATATATATGAAAATTGAGAAAAGAAAATATTATAATTCTTTGTAATACATGAATTTATGTATACGATATATTTGCGCGATACATGGACAATGGTATGTAAAGATCTTTGAAATGGTTTTTGAGGTTAATGAAGGCATTTTTGAAAGATGTCAAGATACTGGAAATTGTCTTATTAACTGATTCGCAAATCGTTGAATGACCTTGGGTCAACCGTAGGAAAAGCTTGACGAGTTACCTTCGCGACTTCTAGACCTTTATTGAGCATCGAAAGAATTGCGCTTAAATATATACGGAATATAAGTGTCAACGCTGGCAGGGAGGTCGCCCATTGTCATAGTACGGAGTTACGAATTGCATTCTAATCACCGAATTACGCGAATACGAATGTTACAGCCTCGGTCAATGGCGTTCAAAATAATTTTGCACACTCCTAGTCCACGTTACAATAGAGGAATATATATATATATTTATTTATATAATGGGCACGTGCTATTCTAAAATCGGATATGTCCTCCAGCTCGTGTACATTGGGCACAGGTTGATTGGAAAGGTCTAAAGTCTAGGATTCGCACATCTTTCCTTAAGAGCTAATTAGAATGGTGATTACAGTCATTGATAATCATCGAGCGAATTGGCTCTGGCTAATCGTTTTGAAATCGCTAAACGATTTCCTGCGCTATCTCATTGCGTACAATTAGACGGGCTCAATTAGGTATCCACATCCTCCTCTCCGACCAATGACTAATGACTGGCTTGCCGTAAGAATCAACTGTAAAACTATTGTTTGCATATGCTTATCATTGGTTTGCAAATTTTTCATTGTGCCAAGAGTTCATCGTTCATTATTTTCTGTCCTTCCAAGCTGCGTGGAAAGTCGATACAGAAATCTAGGTTGCCGACGGTATAAAAGTTATTGCGTGTCCTCTGCCATTGCTTGCGATCTTCTTGGAAAAGCGAAAGTCGCGGATTCTCTTTTAAATGTCGATTCGATTACGAAGCTACAAGATAATGTCCATGTCTTTATATACGGATTTGGTATAACTATCATGAGGGTACAGTTGTAATAATGCGGATGCCAGTTATCTAGTATGGCACAAGACTCGTGAAAATTAAATTACGAAATATAACGGTATACTAAATATTCGCGAATGATATCGCAAAATACGAAGATTTCGTATAGATTGTGAAAATGATCGATCCGATGTGTTATGTAAATCCCAGGAAGAACGCTCGATAGCCATCATCGATATTTAATATCAATGACAATGATAATACATCACGTACAAAAGGATCTCGTATTCTTATATGCAAAGAGTCAGTTCGACATAACGACATTTCGAATCGTTAGGGCGTTCAAAAATGAGAGAGAAGTTAAAACGTTTATTTCCAGGTCGGTAGTAAACATTTTATAAAGTTATGAAAATAATGGTCCATCGAGCCTTGATAATTTATCACGATATTAATTCATTTCCTAGTCGAGAGATCGCACGTTTTTTATATTCAAGAATCTATTACGTATTTACACGCTAAATATACCTACGTAATGAAGAATGTTTCACGTGTCTCTTTCTCAAATCATCAAAGTGTCACATTCGTCAATCCTGGACTTTTAGAGTCAACTAAAGTCGTACTTAGGTATCATGAAAGTCACAAAAATAACATAACCATAATGACTCCTAGTGTGGGAGAAGCTTCGTTAAATTCAGTCAAATATGTATATTCGATACACGTACGTTATCTCGAATAGTGCTGCCACCTTTTAGATTCTCCGTTCAACACTACCACGTTACGCATGACCTCCTCGGTAGGAAATGGTCAGGAACCCGTCTGATGCTTGGTCACTAGAGTCAACAAGTATTCTCGTTTACCATACGCAGCCCACGAGAATCCTTAGCGTTTATTCAAGATGGGGCGCTGGATATCCCTGTCAAAGAAGCATACTCAGCTTTTATTTTCTCTACTGGGATTCACAATGACACAGCATAAAACGTGCATATTATTCCGCATCGTGAAACTAGTAGAAGCAGCGACCTCGTACCTCGAACTTCGAACAGACTCGATAAATTGCAAACTGCAAAGATGGAAAGTAACCCAAGCTATAAGTTGGTACAGGCATTCATACGTAGGTCGAACGAATACGTATTGATATGTATATGCGCATGGACACGTATTATATCGCAGTTGGTTCTACTATCGCCAACAGATTCCTCCCGTACAACCAACCAACTGCGTTCGGAATCTTTTTGGTTGGTTTACGATCCAGTCAACGCGTACAGGTTTTGTCTGCATTCGTGCCTTTCACTCTACGCCAGGAACCCAGCAATGCAAGCTGCTTACCGGTGGATGTTGCTACTTGGCTGTCGGCTGTTGCCGACCACTTTCACGCGCGGTGTCAACCGGGTTCACCGGTCGGCCGCCATAATAAGTTAATTTTACGAATTTGATTGGTGGAATGAAAAAAGGATTTCTTTTTTCTCATTAAAAAAAGGTGCTTATATAAAAACAAGAGCTTGTATGTGGAGGGTCAGATTGTTATTAATTCTATGGAAGTCGTTGACTTTATAAAGTTGGTCTAGAATTTAGGAATTTTAAACTTCTGTGGCATATCTTTACTGCTCTTAAAGTTTTCGCACTTGTATGGTATTCGATCTTTGTCAATGGAAAATTTTTACGATTTGCGTATACTATACTTTACATGTTTACTAATGATCCTACTGACTAAGTGATCTTTCTTTGCATGCAGTATGGATGGTTTTTTGAATATTTTTGCCTTTCGCAGTGAGATACTTGTCAGGTCCCGGAACATTAGTTATCATAAACCGACGATCTGTATTCGCTGTGAATTCTTGTATTCAATGCTCTGATCACGTTCTTGAGGTGGGCTCTGCCAGTCGTCCTTGTAACAGGTTACAAAACTCGGAATAACACTTTGTCAGACAAGGACGATTCCACAATTATTATACGTTACAGATATAATTCCACTGTATAATATTCATTAATCACTCGCCGTGTTATTAATCACTGCTTATTCTCAATTCGTTTAATTTTCCTTTTTCACCGCTTTTACCATTATAATAAACACAGAAACGGGATCTGAATTGATGAGCTCATAAGTTGTTTCAGAAACGTTAACGTGGACTCTTATATCATGGAAAATTTACACATTCTCGAGATTAACCCTAGACTGTACTCAATCTCGCCCTTGCGTAATAACTTTGATCGTTTTATCTTGCTTTCAACATCTAACCGCTTTCAGTGCGTATTTCTCAAGAGCATGCCATTAAGCAGGAATCCAAAGACTTTAATTATAATTTACGTGCAGTATGCACTGATCCATAAAATATCATATTTCGCTGTTAATAATTAAATTTAATATTAAGGAATCGATCGAATCATTTTCCCATACTGTTACGAAGGGTTGATTTTGAATAAATTAATAAATAATTATATATTTTTTTGTATAATTACTTACCTCGTTAATCCATTACTCCAACTGAACATCTTCCTTATTTTCTCGCTTTGAGTCTCGTCCTTTCCAGTCATTTTTCTTCTTATCTTGGGGCTTCTTAAAGTTCCATACGACGTACGCCTTCCCAACGAGTGAATTTCGCGCGAAGCTCTCACAAATTAAACCCACGTGATTTCAATGTGCACATATTTTTCCGGGCAATTAGAAACATACCATTCCCGGATAGCGGATCCCGTTCAGTGCAGAAATTACTGAAAGTGAAACCAGCTTTAGAGAACGCATCGAGGATTATCCTCTGCCTTTTCGAGAAATCTAATGGCCGATATTTTTTTCAATTAATTATCGGTACAACTAATTGTATTACGTAGCATCGTGACCAATTTCTATAACTTTCGAAGAGACTGTTACACGTTTGATCTTAATCCATATTAAAGAAGTTACATCAGCTTCCTGAACTCATGAATTCAATATAAACGTCATCATGATATGCAGTAATTAATACTTATATTTAAAGTATATAATTCTTTGCAGCTGTTCGTCGAGCTCTTCATTAAATATTATAGTTGTGCAAAACAACTAATTGGCCGGATGTTCAGATATTGCATCGTTGCCTTGCAAAAAAGATATTTGAATTAATAATCCAAGAATCGAGACTGACTCGTGCGATAATCGATGCATTAAAGAGAAGCAATGCTACGTGCCGTAACGTCATCCAGTTGGATCAGTTCTAAGAGGAACTATTAGAAAGTATCTTGTATATCTCGTTATTCCTACGTCATTGGATAAGTTTGTTGAACTTCAACCAGGAATTAGTTATCGTTTGTCTTCCTTAAAAATTCAAATGCCACTATGTGGCTGACCTACTTCCTTAGTCAAATTCATACCGGAACTTCTTCTGAATATTAATATCAATGGTGTCAATTAATCGTTACTTTCGTATGCCGTTGTTATAGGTGCCTAGAATTGAATTTTACATTCTGTTATTACAAGTCATACTTGAGTTATTACGGATATTTTTCAATTAGCCACCATTTTGCATCATTTGACATTCGAAAAACTAGCAAAGTCGTCCGGCATTCATTGACAAGACGCTAACGTTATAAACCAAAAAAAAGTGAAGACATCCTTCAAATATTTTCAAGCTTTCTATACTTGCCACGAGTGCAACAGAGATCAACTAATATCTGTTTTCGTGCGTAAGACCGAGACAGACATACTAGCCAATTCAAGTCACCAAACATCTTTGTCAAATTCGTAATACTGAAATTACGTCCTCGAGCGTTCACAGTTTTTAAAATTTAGAAAATTAAAATAATTCACCATTACATTTCGGTAACGTATTCGCAAGGATTTCAAAAGAGTTGGCTCTATTATCCGCAAGTGATAAATTCCATTCTCACCAGCCGCGCAGACTAGACCATTAAAATAAAGCGTCAAGATTCAAGGCCAGTCAGTGGCATCCAATAGTCCACTCAAGTTCACAGGACAACAAGAATCCGTTAAGAGTAACGATCAAAGGGAAAAAAGGGGTCCTATCTAATCGAATAAATAAACTCTAATACCGTAAAGATGCGTTTTTAAAAAGTCACAGCAAACCGTTGAACGTGTGTCAAATGTAATATTGTTTTCAGAGCGCGTATTGTGTCACACGCTTACAGACGCCCGAACCGTCTAGAAGTGTTTCCCGCACTGAGGACTTCAGGTTGAGCAACAACACAAGCACAAGTTGAGGACATCCACAACGAGTATATAATATATATATATATATATATATATACATACACAATATATATATATATATATATCACGGAACGAAGATGTCCGTAGACAATTTCTTAGGATCAGTTCCAAGCGATGCTGCCCGTAAACCGGCTTGGAAGGAATTCAAGAACCAATGGAGGATCTTCAGTGATTCTGAGGAAGCTCCCCTTTCTTTGATTTCCCTGAAACACCAGGAGATCTTAGAGGCACCTCAATATCCATTTATGATTTTCCTGTACGATACGATTAACATTGGTCAGCGTCGCGAAGCCTTTGCTTTGGTTTTCTTTAACGAGAAAGGATCAGTGGCGCCCCCCGCACGGACTATTGTAACAAATGCGCGTCTTTTGTTTTCAACGTATTTTTCTCGACCAGGTAAACGCGTATGTATATAGTATGCGCGACTACGCGACTCTGCACCGAATGAAAGTGTAGTTTGCGATTCAACCGCGATCTTCGACGAGAGAACCTCTCCTTTTACTTGGAATAGTCCTTATCCCCACTTCGTACAACACTCTCGATTAGCTGTTTCCTACCTGGATGGCTCGATACTTGTTTTTACTCGGGGATGATCTCTACTCTTCCTTGTTTCAATCGAGTGAGATGACATCAGGAAATATGGATGATCAGATAAAGAGAATGGGTCGATTCTTGCATCAGTCATAATACACATGCATTGAAATCTCCTGTTACTTAATTAATTGAGGGGATACTGCAATATTTGATAAGGATGTTAAAACGATAAGAATTATCCACAATCGTATCAAGTTTTGTATTTTATTAGTCAATTTTAAATTCATTATCTAATTCTACAATTTTACGGTATTAATAGATTTATAAATATAGAGATACTTTATCAAACATTTTATACTGATCATGAGTAATCTATAACTATGTACACGATTACATCTCGTGATGTACCACTGTTTGTATTTCATACTCTAATTTTTAATTAATAATATCATTTATTCTTACAGACTAATCGCAAAATGAAACTTTTTTTATTCGTTTGGAATCTTTTCTCGCGATATTAATGTGACTAACGATAATCTCGTGCAGTCTCTTTTTATGGTGAAATGATGAAACTTAATTTAATGATAAACTTTAAATTTTAAAATAAGTTATCACTCGTTAACCAAAATTCACTTCTGCTTTATATAACCCCAAACTCTTACTCTGGAAATACCACCATCCGGAGCCATTGACACTTTTACGTGACTTATGGGACCATGCCAGATCATGTCATCGTAACAATATGCATGTACCCTGTGCGCCGACAACTGTAAAACATCACATACCGACACGTGTTATTATAAATGACAAATTGATGTAAAATAAAGATTTGTCAACTTCACAGCTATACGTTAACACATAATATCTCGCTCTAAGGAATGTTATAATATATATCCACATATGTAATTCTAGCCAGAAAATATAGCTCACCTTCTTGGGAGTCATAACAACTTTCCAATTGGCAGTTCGAATGTCCTGTCCCGGTGACGCCATAATACCTTCAATTTTTACGCTGTCTGGAAAATTACCCTTAAAGTGATTGGTGTCAATTTCAATTCGATGAATTTCGCCTACGTGTCCCAGTTTGAATATTGCCCATTCATTGCCAGGTACCTGTAACGAATGACAAGATTAATAATAAAAATTTGGAAGATATTTATTAAAATATAAATAAACAAGATATATCGTACCCGCAAAATGCCGGCATTGTCAACTTCTATAATCGGTGGTCTGTCGAGTCGCCTTGCAGTTTCCCAACCATCTCCCATATTGACTCCTCTACCTGGTTTAATCAAATTCCTAGGATGACCGTAATGAGCATCGCTGTATCCTTCACAAATACCGCCATTCTCACTGGCGATAAGATCAATCTCTTCATTATGATTGATGCTGCACCAATCAGGTGACGCGAAACCGTAAACGTGAAATCTTGCAATTCCACCATCTGGATATATATTGAGACGCAAATGAGTCCATATCTCACTGGAAAAAACTGTAAAGTAATTTCGTCGCGTCTCTTCATATCCGGCACCGAGTACTTTCATATCGATGATTGTTGTCCAATTCTAAAAAAAAAAGAGAGAGACATTGAAACATCAATTTATACTGTACGTATAAAATATTAGGCATGATTTAGGCATTTATTTACCTCTGTTTTAAGAGCAGACATTTTTTCCAGATCCCCCTTATTAGCTGCAGCGCCAATTACACCATTTCGCGCCGGAAATTTTTTGCTATCTGTTAATAAAAATGAGCACAGAGTCAGCCAAAGGAATCGAAATTTTTTAAATTAAATATATCCATTCTCACCTCTCTCGGAAAGCCGTGCAGCCTGTAGAGAAAATCTTGGTGCGTAGTTTCCAGTGAAGAGTGCCGTATCTATGCAAATACCTTTGATAACGGATGGACGACCCAAAGCTATGATAGCCCAATCATGACCAGTACAACGTTTCCTTCTGGTTTCCCAACCATCCATCCATTTTCCGTATTCCGTAAATACCCCTTCCTTCCAAACGGGTTCATGATCCTGAAAATCATTGGAAAAAAACATTCAACATAAACATTATTGAGACATTAGACTTTCAGATAACACGATATAACCTTTACATATAAGCCACGCGTATAACGTAAATTCAATTCGTCCACCCAAACAACGTATAAATTCTAAATTCATCTTTAAGATGCGTATACGGAAAATTCTTTGAAAATAGTTCTACGAAAATAGTTTTTCGAAAATTTCGAAGGATAAAAATTTTTTAAGAATTTACAGTAAAGCTTAAGATGCCTACCTAAGAGACAATTTCTGTCGTATTAATACATTTTCAGTATTTCATGTAACTTTTTATTAGTGAATCCAGATAACCATAGGTAAAGGTCATTAATTATCAAAATGCTAACTACCCACTGTGTATGTCCTGATAACTCGATGACCTTTAAGCGTTCTTTATTATTATTTTGTCTTTTTAAGTTTTCATCAAAACCCAAAATAGCATACTACTTTGTGAATTCTATCAGGAAATTGATACAGGTAGCAAAATGAATTTTCTGTCGTAATTGTCGTATTTGACTTACTTTGAGTAAATTTTCGGCATTGGCAAACCAATCGTCCGTTGCAAAAAGAATTTTTCCGCCATTCTGAAACATGAAAAATATTTTATTATACACACAACTGTAATATAGCTTTTAATATAATTTATAATATGTTTCACTTTTTCTCTATATAATATATGCTAAATCTTAAGGTCATTTACATTGCGTTCATTGAGATTAAAAACTATGGACGTTTCACTGAGCGTGAAAATGGACGCGGGATGTAATAACGAGGGACACGCACAGCTACGAACGCATACACTATATTTTCTCTTTAGTGAAATCATACAAAGAGCTAGTTCGGTACATGTGGATTCCGTATAATTAGTGGAAAAAGTCTATACAGATGTACATACTGTTTGAGGTACGTTTGCATTTGCTGTACGGTGTAAAATTCGAATAAAAATCTTTTACCCATATTGATAAGAGTGATTTCCATTTCTGTTAGAAATGAAAAAATGCCTTTGTTCATTTGGCATGTAAACGCATTATATGTGCATTGGGCTTTCGCTTGAAATTTTCTAACGTCGTGTACAAATAAAACACATTTGCGACAATAAGTAAATTCGATGAATATGTATACACGTTATTGTGATTAAATATGTGAAAACATAACTACTATTCGCGTGATGAAAGCCGTTGATATAATTTCTATGTATTTTCACATTTTTCTAAATAAAACATAGAAATCTTATTCTTACACTTTCCGAAGCAAGTTCGTTTAATTCCACAAACTTTGGAATCGTATTCGAAGTTCCTATAACCATTGTGACAGTGTAAATCTGTATTGTGAAACTTTGGAAAATTTCTCTTAAAACAGATATACAATGTTTGAAATATGCCAAGCAACCAGTGCACTCTCGCCAGTGCCGACAGATCTTCGACTAAAGTTTGTTGTGGATCGCCGTTTCTATATAACGGAAAAGCTTATCTTATATTCGTTATCTCTTCCTAACTTCAATCAACAATGGCGCTATTTGAAATACGAAATATACGATTAGTCCTCTGATTGGTTAATCGTAAACCAACGTCGCACCCGTTAAAATATCTAGTAAGCGTTATTTAACAAACAAAAAAATAAAAATCCCACAAATCGAAAAAAGCGACTCCCACACATTTGACGATCAGATATTTTTTAAGCAAACAAGCTAGTGGAATATTTCCCCTTTTTATTGTTAACGAATATTTAAAGATTCCACTACCGAAATTTTGTACTGGATGATTGTAAAAAGTTATTCGAGTTTTTATTTGTCGCTTTTTTTTTTCAAGAATGATACCGAGTATAGACTGTTCTATATGTATAATTTCTCGTCCCGCAAAAGTGCATCCTTTTTCCGCCAGGTGACACTGCTGTATCCTCTCGCGTGTAAAGTTTCCGAAGAATTTCACAAAGTTCCGTTGAAAGTTGCGGATGAGTCGATTTACACGTGAAGCCAGTGTGAGTAGCGAATGGCTCTTTTTGAATAACTATACCGTTAGCAGGTACCGATGCTAGGAATTTCTCGAGAAACACTACCGGCCTACTGGGACTGATTAAAGAAAAATATATTATCAATGCAGATGTGTTAATGACGTATGAGTTGTGAAGAAACCAAATTTTTAATTCAGTACGTAAAGAGTTCAACGATATTTATTATTCTTTACTGCGATTGACGTAGAGAAATAAATAAGTTTCTTACAATTCATGTAATCGCATGGCGACCATGTATTGTTACATTATGAGAAATAAAACTGTTGATGTTCGTAAGATATTGCAAAATGGCGGAAGTCATTGATTGTAATATTATTCGAATCGTATATTCTATTATTCGTATATTTTTATTCAGCGTATATTAACGTCGTACTGAATTTAATTTTTCTCTCCAAGCTAGTTAAATTAGGGCTCGTAGGTATGTATAAAAAAATTTTTATTCCTTCAAACAAATTCATTTAATATTCTACTATTTATCATACGTTCTATAGGAAAATTTCGGCGTGACTTTGTGATTTGCTTAATTGCGTAACTCATGGAGAAGGAAGGCAGTAGAGTGTATGTTTGATATACACAACTATCAATATTTACAACTTCATTGACATATGCTATATTTAAAAGTATACGCAAGTCGAAGCAATATTGCCTTTTATTGAGATATTAAGCAATAAGGCCAACATCTAACGGGAACGCTGCATTCTACTTCTATGTAGGAGTATTTTCAAATTGACGGATATGGAAGTAAGTCGTGCACATTAGTGCTAATTATTTCAAAGTAACTAAAGATATTAATTTCTTATGTAAAAATGCATTCTTGTACGTCAAGACATTTAAATGTATGTATGTATGAATATACTGATAAAAACTTTTATCATTTACCCAATTTCACCTATTTATCATATTTTACTTTTTATTTATCATACGATACTTAAAGATACTTCCATTCCTTCCTTTGGTAACGTTTCAATTGCACTTTACGACATGGTTTAGTATTGTTGAACACCATGATGTTGCTGCGTTAAATAGTAGATTATTTCAATACGTAATTGGCGGTAAGAAATGACAAGATGAAATTAGAATGTTCTAAAAATGGAATTGACGACAGGAATTGTATATGTCACAATACGATATTATATCAATTTCATATTTTCTGTAATATTTGAAGACTGTTTTTCTTAGATTTATCTAACTTTTAGGTATTTCCCCGCAAGTTTTAAATTGTTCAGGTTCTTATTCGTCCGTTATCTCTGTGCCTTGATGTACTTTCAAAGTCTTCATATAGTCGCAGCGTATATTTCCTTTCAGTAAGATAAAAGACTATCTTTTATTATCTGTGTATATATTTCCACCATGCTAAAATAGATTCAATCAAGTTAGTTTATACCGCTTAAATCTCGTTTCTAATTCGTTAACTCTATTTCAATCCTACACGGTGAAAATATATGCTGTGGTTAAACCGGTTAATAACAATTTTGGTGTCGTTTCATTGGCCGGAAATAATCGTCAAGTATTTGCAAATGATGCTCAGCTTACTTACATTTATTAATTAACGCTTTTCATTCAGTAATTAATCTACATACTTAAAGGAGCTACTACAATAAAATTCGTAGAAACGGTCGAAAAAATAGGTTCTTTTGTACAGAGGTTTTTTAAGTTTGTCATTCCAGTAAAATCATCAGCCTATTAATAACCTACTAAGGATTATGTATTTTTTAAACATTTTAAGAGCTTAAATGATTATATAGGATGATTAGTTGATATTATTATAACTTTTGGTACTGATAATGCTAAGTGGTTTTCCAGTAAAATGTATGATTAAAAAAATCTTTATTTTTTATACTATGCTGTTACAGGCAAAATTGGGCTTCCTTAGGCTGGGTGCACATGAGCGTCCACAGAGTGTTTTGAGAGAATAGTGCAGCGGCAAGGTGTCACGTGTGCATTACACCATTCTCCCAAAACACTCTGTGGGCGCCGCATCCTCGCGTCCATTTTCCGCTCATGTGCACCTAGCTTAAGGTTGGTTTCATACCTGACAATTATTTGAATCTTATTTTCATTTTTACTCTCATGCGACGCAATAATAATGCGCAGCTGCCTTAACTGGTTCGGTCCAGTTTTGCGATAAGTCCCCACTTGTCTTCCTTGTAGCGTGTGCCAAAGCCTTTTGCGCGATTTATTTAAACGTCCGCGCATAAAGTCACTATTGTTATTTTTCGTAGCTAAAAAACAAGTAGATATGAAATACGATATCATTAATGAATAACGTGAATCCAATGGTAATATCAAATTGACGTATCATTAATAATTCACGTTTTAAAGTCTTTGTGTTCCTGAAATTCTTTTATCACTGTATCAGGATAGTATAAAACGAATAACCGAGAATTAATAATCCAAAAGCATTATGAAACTGCAGGAGCAGCTTCCGACGAGGATTACAGCAATTGAACGTGAAAGGCAAAACCGCAAACAAAATGGATCGCGAAAGTTTACATAGACTAAAGTACTGCGGGAAGTGACGTTGACTTCAAGGTTCCCATTTATATTTATGTTTATTGTTATAAAGTTACGATTCAGGTCGTTTAAAAATAGTCCTGAGCTCTTTGACGCAGCCCATCTATATTATATTTAATCATTCTTTTTTAACTTTTAAGGAGACAATTCATTCAATTTGCATTTTTTATTGCGATTTTGTTTATGCGTCAGTCTTAAAAGGGAATACAATAATTTTGAATTATTACGTCGTTTCATTCGCTTGTATGTGTTACACAGTCATTACATACTATTTGACATTGTGATATCATGTGATTTACTATACTTTAACATGATTAACATGCATGATTCGCGTGTTAGCTAATTGCAACTTAGCTGTAACGAAAATAGAACGTCTGATCTCAATAATCGTATAAACTCATTTAATTAGTTTACATTCATTTTGAAAAGTATAAGTTAGGTGAACTATAATCAATGTGCACGCGTCTTTTGGACTTCAGAACTGCTTGCTTGATCGATCAGGCTCGATTTAACTGGTTTAATATGACTTCCACGATTATTAGATCAAAGGCCAAGTTTGATTTAGATAGTATATTTATATTTCATCTTAGGACTTCATGCTTTCAAATTCATTAGTTAATTTTAATGTTTTAATGATTAAACAATGCTTGTAAATATGTTATGTATTGAACTTGGATTGTAAATACGATTATTAATCCAATAATATTGCAATTCGTATTCTTATTATCAAGGATTTATTACTTGGATAATTATGACCTAAAATCATGGATAATGTAACCTTTTATTTTGGAAATTCTTTGATAATTTTCACAAGGCTTCTGACTGATTCTTCGTCTGTAATCATGACACTATCGGAATCTGCTGCATTTCCCATTTTGATCTTTGTGCCACTTGCAATTTTTCTTTTTCTTGCAGAGGCATGAAACTGGTTCGCTCCAGATTGTTTCTTTATGAGTGATAAGTTATTCCTCGTAATGCCAGCACCGGGCATTATTATAATTCTCTCACGAGCTTGTTTAACCAACTGCTCGATTATCCTTATTCCTTTTTCAGCCGAACTTTCTTGACCGGACGTTAGAATTCTTTCAAAACCAAGGTCAATGAGAATTTCTAAAGATTTATATGGGTCAGAGACTTCATCAAAAGCTCTGTGAAATGTAACGGGACGCGGACTAGCCGCTTTAATTATATCCAGACAAAATTCCACGTTGATTTCTCCTTCTTCGGTTAAAGCACCGAAAACGAAGCCATCCGCGCCAAGTTCCTTGAGTATTTTCAAATCGTAGAGCATGGACTCCATTTCATCATGCGAGTAAACAAAATTACCAGATCTAATTCGAATCATGGCGTACATTGGAACGGTAGAATAATTCTTAAGGAATTTGACTAATCCTGGACTGGGTGTTAATCCACCCTCCGATAAAGCCGAGCATATTTCGAGTCTCATTGCTCCTCCATTTATGGCGTTCTTTGCTGATTCCATGCAGTCGATACAGATTTCCATCTGAAAAAGTCAATATTAAATTTGCAGTATAGTCTTTCTACGTTTTATCGAATCCGCATGAATGCTTTCGATAAAAATGCGGATATTTAATAACTTTGACTCGTGTGATACATCGATAACACTTTTTATGCACTGTCTGAGTAGACGTGTCTATCTTCAGGAGATAATTACTGTACTCTGTACTGAACACGCGTTTCAGTCTCAACTATTCGACACTGTAATGCAGTGGCGCTGATGCTTCAATACTAAATGTTTTGTTTTTGTTACAAAGATTTTTTTATTATTATATATGGGCTTATAGCTTCATTATTGTAAATTTGAAACTGTATACACAATTTTCTCTAAGCATGTTATGTATATAAATTGAAATCGGATTTTAATAATGAGGATATATAGAAATGTTTATTATCATACGACATAACCATACTGCATTACTTTGTATTGAGTGCACGAGATGTCGAGTAATTAATATATACCTTACGTCATAAGTCAAGTTTGTCTTCCGTGAATGTATCTCTTAAGTAACAAAAAACATACTTACCTTTGCATATATTTGGTTTTATAATTTGTTTATTCAATTTTGAACCACAGAACGATTACGTCTGACAAAACACAACACGTAGTTAGCATGAAGTTAAACTAGTATAACTAACAGAATTTGCTCTTGTCATTATTAAAGGACCAAGGATTCGTAGAAAATATTTAAGCAGAGGGGTATAAATAATATACAAAAGGTCAATTCTCAACATAAACACAAGTTTTGATTTAATACTGACTAGAGAAATTAAGTAATTACAAATTATTATGACAAGACTAATATAGCAACATAATTAAGCCTAGTACGATAACTAGTAATGAACAAAATTCATTTTCTAGATCTTATATAAGTAAACGATATGACGCCATGTTACACAACAATATTAAATGCCAATACAAGCTGCTATTGGGTGTATACAAGTAATAGAAATTGGTTTTTTTCATTCATTAAAAAAAGTAGTACTTATGCTTGAAACTTTCTAGATCATTTTGCAATTGCGTTGTTTATGGCATAACTAATACGTCATAGTTTAAACAAATTGCGAACCAAAAATATAGATAATTTATACTGAGAGTCGTCTTACATTATAGTATTATGCTTCTTATTATGCAGTTATAATTATGCAATTTTAATATTTGAATACAAAAGCCAAGTTCGTTTAAAAAACTTATAAGTTACTTCTCTTTTTATTTCGACAGAATACTCGAGATTTCGCGAGCTAACATAATCTTTCTTTCTCGTTTGTAATCCAAAAAATGTATATGTATATGAAAATTCGAGTCATTATTGCTCATATTATATAAAAGTACTAAGTGCGTTTTACTAATATAGTTTATTTAATTAGAAAAAGAAACTAAATTTTAACTTTCTTATGGCTGTTATTGTAGTTAAATAATTCATAGTTTTGATTCATGAAATTAAATATTACAATTTGTATTCAAAATCAATATCATGGGTGGCAAATATTAATTTCATTGTTTTTCAAAAGTGAAAGATAAATGAGATAGCTTTTTATAAATATAATTGAGATTTCGGTCAAACCCTTTTTGCTTTAAGTGTGAAACGCTCCAATTTCGTAGCTGAGGGTTTGAAACTATCATTCTATATCGTTTTGTACTTCAAATATCGTACTTTTAAACAACTACCTTGAATGACTATTTGTAGGTGCTGTGACTTGTGTCGGTGATGTTGTATCCTTGCAAACCTTTGAAGTCATTTCAGCCAAAGGCTCCAATTCTTTGGAATTCACCAGATCGAATTCAGTGACAAAATAGTAAAAGTGTTTATAGCATGTATTAACATGTGCCTCCTGAAAATATTCAATATGAAAGGTTTAGCATTGATACTTGTAAGAAAGTATAAAATAGTACTCACTGCTCCAATAGTCACAATACGATGAAAATGATGTATATATACATGTACAAATACTCTGAATAGTCGAGTTAAAATTTTTCTGCAGAGAGGTATAAAGGTCTTTGGGAAAGGTACATCTGCAATGAAAGACAGTAACTAGTTATTGTAAAGAATAACAATTCTCCATTGTGCCACACTGAAAAGGAAAAAACATGACTCACCAGTTGATACAGGAAATATAGTTTCATTATTAATCTGAGCTTCAATCCAATCCATCAAAAGACTAACATATTGTGGTGCTGGCAGTGCTGTCGGTTTCTTGTACTTATCTCCATCTGCCCATAAGTATTCAAATCTTGATCCACCACTCATCGCAGGACATGATGCTGAGTCACAATATTCAGATATGGTACCATATATGAGATTTATTCTGTTAAAAAAATCCACCACTGAAAAGAAAACAATAATATTAAATTAACATCACTGCGTAATTACACATGAAATGAATTAGTAAAAAGTATAAATTTTTCTTACCATGCACTGCAATCCAATCATTTAAATCTTCACCAGCAGGTAATTTAACAACTGATCGCAAATTAATTCCAGAATTTAGAGAAGCTTGTGCTTGCTTATGCAGTGAATATCGCAGCGTTCCATAAGCAAACTTCTTTTTTGGTCTGAATGTCTAAAAACACGAAGGGATATAAACATGTAATATTTATATTCTGATACACTATTAATTCCCTTAAATAATGCAACAAAGCTAATCACTTTTATGATTTACTACTTAACTTTCATGTAATAAATGACATAGAAAGTAAATTGGTTATACTATAAGATTTTCACAAATATGAACAGTTATCTGCACACAAGCAACTTACCTTTCCTTTCTGGAAGAATTCAACAAAACCACTTAGTGCAGTCATTCTAAACTAAAAGACTGACAAAAAGAAGCCTATGAGAAATTTAACAAAGATACTAAAGGTAGTGAAGCGAGTGGCTTTATCACAGCGGATACAAACTAGGGTCCTCGGCCGGACATAAGTACTACATAATCGGAAAACATTGAACTCGTCGTCCATCCAGCTAATCGGGTGTCCATCCTTTTTTCCATCAGATTGTGAAACATCTTAGATGATAATAGAATATAAACATTCGAACAAGAAATAAAGCACACATTTTGCATTAATTTTATGTCATTTTATTCTTTGCCATACACAAATATCAGATTATGTTTGATAATAATTATTATTGTAATAATGATTCTTTTTGAATCGGATTACAGCCTCGTACAGTAACTAATGTTGTTTAATGAAATGTCGTTGAAGAACATTGCATTCTTATATTATGTCATTCTTATTATTACCATATTGTTTTCTGGCATATTTTTCCTATGGTTATCATATATAATTTACATGTGATACATGCACTAATCAGTTCTGTAAATATGGATCCCTTGAGTTAATTTAAGAGTAGCTTCTCTTTAGAGGCATATGCAAAGAGATATATTACTGTATATTATACACTCATTTGCAGAAAATATTCCTAAACCCCCATTTTATCTTGCAGTGATAACTATAGAGAGAAATATTTTGTACAAGGCAACGATATCGGATATAAGAAAAATACAATATATTACAGAACAATAACATTTTGACGATTTATCACATGTCTTCATTTTCAGGCATTCTGTAGCCTTTTACGTATCTTTCTTTATTACGGTATTTTCATTTACTGTGAAATTTTCGTCTTTACTCGCTATGCTTTTCTTTCTGAATTGCAACGCTCTTTCATTAATAGTCTATCGCTTCTCAAAATTCATTAATTGTTACATCAGACATATATACAGAACACTCTTGTGCTAATATAAACTAAGCTCCAGAAACTGACCATTATTTATTCTTGCATTGATATTGCATCGGATGATTTATTAATCTCAATATGATTAGTATCCTCTTCATTTAAATGATCATTAGATTCGACTGTTCTCCTCGATTCAATTCCTCGATCGCTCTTACTCGGTGAAGTCAAGTCAATCTCCGGTATAGATACCATCTTACGTTCTATGATATTAGTCTTTATAGCATCTTCAATCTCAAGAGTATCGTCTACAAGATTCTCTTGATACTTGGTCTGTATCCTAGGAGACATCTGAACATACTTATGCTCATTTTTCTCATAATTGAACACCTTTGAGGCTGGCAACTTTTGAGTATTTTTCGTTAAAATCACTTGTTCCCCCTTATCATTCTGTCCTATACACGGTATAGTGTTTCTTTTTGCTAAAATAATCTTAGTATACTTAATAGTAGGTTGTACAGTACGTGGAACATTCTGCATAGTAACAGCAGCCCGACTGATCGCAGAAACAATAGAATTTTGCGGTCGCGTCTGGAACAAAGCGCGCGTTATTGTTTGCGTGGGAACAGTTGGTCGTACAATTGTTTGTATCGGTGGATTAAGGATTTTTCCACACGGCTGTTGTACCTTATCATGTTTGTTAGTTATCAGAACAACTTTTGTAGTGGTTCCCAGTTTAGGAACATTTTGACTCTTGTCATAAGAGTCTACGACAGTAGGCATCTGAGTAAGAGACGGTACCTTTTCCATGGCGCTTAAATTATCACCGTCCTTAGCAAATATTATTGGGATATCCAATATGTTGCCGAGATCGTCGTCCAGGTCATTTGCGAATTTCTTCTTCATCGTAGGCGACTGTGGCTTTGCCCTTTGGGCACGTTGTAAATTACAGCTGTTCACCGTGATCTTTGGTACTGGCTTTGTAGATTTTTGTGCTGGCTTCAGTTTGTTTGACAAAGGTAATATTGTTATCGGATTTTGACTTGTTATCGGGACTAACATCGATGAACTGCTCCTTGGATTCCGTGAACTTTCGGCTAGCATGACTACGTTGCTGCAGGACGTATTGAGTGGATAGCTTTTGTTGTTGGACAGACTTGCTTGAGAAGGCAGCAATGATACCTTCGAGATATCCAAGGAACGAGTAGATATGGGCATCGTTCGATCGAAGCCGCTGCCTGCTGTTATGGTGTCCATCACTACAAAATACAGACACTTTTCTCAGATATTTTCAGAGAAAAGGGCCAAGGAATGCATTACTATTGCTGTGGCTTTTCTATTTGGTTTCTTATATGTTGATCTGCATTTTTTACTATTGGAGCACTGATAGAGTAATACAAGATGCGAGAGTTGGAGTACTTAGCAAAGCATGATAACTATGTACTACACAAAATTCCTTGATAGACCTATTTACAAAAAGTGTATCTTGATTTCATAGATGTAATATGGTTCAACGTTAATATACTGTTTTGTACAGAAAGAAGAATTAGATATGTCCCACTCAAAGAAAATGAAGTCAACTTTCATCCTATAAATTGAGAATAGAAATCTGACCGTGCATTTACTTTCGAAGAGGATATTGGGGGGTAGGAATTAAAAGAAATCCGAATTACAGAAAAATATTTATTCAACATAAAATATAAGGCTATAGTGGTGTATTTACAGATGAACGCATTTATATCTGAGAAAATTCATAAAACTGACATTTATAAAAGAAACTCACAGTTGAGATTGTAAAATTTTATAAATACGCACCGTTTTTTATATTTACATATAAAAATATGTTATCAAGTTGAATTCATTTTATTGATCATGCTTTGATTCGTAACAATCAATTTCAAAATTTACACAGCCTGTCATTTGAGGATAGTAATGAAAGTGTTTCTCTTTAACTGATTTTAACAGTCAGTTAATTTATTACAATGATAAGTACAACAGATTCATGAGATATCAACAGTTAAGTTCTTTTTGCATCGTAAGAGGAAAGAAAGATTGCGATATCACGAATATTCAATTGCTACGAATATTAGTTGTTGTATATTATTGCGATAAAAGCATTTGAATAAAGATTAGTGCAGCTTCTAAGTAAAATCAAGTGTATATACATGCTGCTTTTATTTACTTGCTACTGACATTAGCGCTATACAACACCATAAATTATATTTGAAAAATGTCAATTTTTCAAAGATTACATCAATTAGCACGATCTGCTATATACATCTCGTCATTGCAAAAAAATAATGGTTACGATACATCGACTAAATGAAAAAAATTATTTTGAAAAAAAAATGGAATGATTGTCAGGTCTGATTTCTTTATGCATTAAGAGCAGAATTACATAACATGCATATATTGTGTATCAATATCTTTTCTCAACGTTAAAAACAAAATGATACTAAATACTGGCAAACGGGGCTCCTTTTTTTGTATCAAATAATAGCAGTGCGGGCGCACTCAATTTTTCTAAAACATCATTCCATTGTGGCATAATTGTTGCAAGGAATTTGTTGCTAAATACAATGACGATTATAAAGTTGCAAAAATAGTACGGTACTATAGTACAATGTAGAAATATTAATAATTATTGTGATTCAGCGTCACGTATCAAGTATATAGAGTATCTACGTCTATGATTATGTACATCTATCATAAATTTTCTTTTGAGAGCATGGCCTCTTTGGTGTGTTTTCAAAATAAGTTTTTTTTTAACGACAAATTTTATACCGAAAGACCTTTCTGATCGAAGGCACTGACTAATAAGTTTACAAAGTGCCAATCACTTATTCAAAACATGGCTAGATAATAATATTCTACCTTTTGCAGCTGAAGTGGATGTAGTAGACAAAACTGTGTTTGCTGTGTTACTGCTAGGAGTTAACAAAATACTGGATGCTGGAGTTATTCTTCCCGTAGACTGACCACTTACTATCCCTATTGAATTTCTCCCAGATTGTAGCAAAGCCGTCAGCGCATCACTTGCGCTTCCGACCGGTTTACTATGCATTGCTAGAAGATAAGAAAATTATTTTCAAAATTTATTTTATGACTGAACCCACTGGTGTTATTATAATAAATTGTATGTATTTATAATACCTGTTGGCGTACAAGCACTAACACGAACTTGATTTCCAGCAGTCGTTAATACATTTACCAATTTAGTTTCTCCCCCTTTATCAGTAATATTAATGTGCTTGTAATTGCCCGACATCACCTTCGAAAATCCCTTGTTCGCTGACATCACAGTTTTCATTTTCGGTACGGTTTGTGGTGTAATGCTTGTTGTTATCATTTTAGGCAATTTAGCAAAACTAGTAGGAATCCTAGACGTGGAGCTTGTTTTCGCGGTAGTCGTAATAGCTGAAGTAACGGACGATGGGGCTAGTCTTATAGGTCCTATAGGAGCTAGGCTAGCAAGAGAGCCGATATTTAAAGTAATTCCACCGTTACCAGTATGCGTGTTTTGCTAAAATTAAATATTTAATTAATACAACAAAATTCAATTTCGTCTAAAGTATCTCTCCGCCTCTTTAATAATGAATCATTTCTTACCTGCCCTGTAATTCTGGGGGATATCAAATGCTCGACCAAACCAGTTTTTTGATTAGATGTTATTCTGGATTTGCGTCTGGCGCCTGATGTATGATTAAGATTCGTTCCACTGACAGTAACCAATGTTGGCTGAGTTGCCAATGTTGCTGTTCTGCTAATAACGGTTGAAGTAGCAACAGACCCTATTACGGTAGTCGATGAAATTGGGGTACCCGGTCTTGATTTCTTTATGTTCGGGGAATTTGGTTCACTCTCCACTGAACTACTTGTCGAATTCTTTCTTTTCCTAGATTCCTTCTTATTGTTCTTATTATCATAATTTGAAAACGCTGCGGGTCGCAGTGGTAGCGGATGTGGTTGCAAGAGTATGCTACCAACAAAATCACCAATTTCATCCAAAATACATCTGTCTACGATGCTTTGCGTGATACCCTCCGACATTTTCTTAGCGGTTGAGATTCTTAAATGGTTATCAGCAGTACCCACTACCACTAAGCTTGTCTCAACTAGCATTTTCTCACGTAAGTCCTCTAGATCATCTGGTCTCACCAAGGTAGCATGTTCTCCTATTACAAACATGACTGGACATCGAATATCTATGAGAGTGTCATCCGGTGCGCCTCGTTTTCCTTCCACAGTTATGAAAGGAAAACCAAGGCAGATTACAGCAGTAACGTGTTCCATTTGTGCCACCTATTAATTTCGTAAACGATTTTATCACGTAAGAGAAGTTTTCTTAATGCGATAGGAACGTTCTGCATGAGATTAAACAAATATTTACCTGACAAGCAAGTGCAGCACCTGTATTGAAGCCTACAAGTATTATTGGTCTTCCTGGACAGTCCCCTCTGACATCTTGTATTTTTGCTCTAGTTGCTTGAACTAATTGATCGATGCATGCCATCATCGTCATTCTATTGGCAGCCAAGCCTAGATGAGTATGGACCGTAACCACCATACCAAGTGCACCTAATTGTGAAATCCATTTATGTTGACGGGAAGATATACTAGTTCCAACACTGGATGGAGCTATTACCAATATAGGATTTCCCGGTAATTTTTTCTGAAATGATACAGTGTCAGTCTTCCAGAATTTCGAAGTAGCCATGTTCGTTATTGATATTTGATATAATTACAGGTCTATTAGAGTTTAAACTAGATGCAACAGGATCCCATGATCTCTTTAGAAGGGAGCCAAGTGTTTCCCATGTTATTGGTGATCCTTTAGCATTAATATTCGGTTGCACAGCAATCATTTTATCGATGAGCTGCGGAATCTTTAATCTCAATGTTTGCAAAATATCAAGGTATATTGCCAGGTACTCTTGAGGAAGGTAATCAAACAATAAATTGTGTAACCATTGAGCTAGTCGCCAGTCCCATCCAGCTGAAGCCAAGGTTTCACGAAATCTTCTTGCAGCTGTGTCTACTGATATCCTTCGAGAAACTGGTTCCATAACACTTTGTGCCTTGGCTAGTCTTGCAAGCCTCTCTGATGTCAGAATTTTTACAACCTTAGAAAATATTCTATTCTGAACTGGTGACCATAGTATTTTCTCAATTTTATCTTCCCATTCATCATTTTCATCTGGTCTTGCAAAATTTGATAATCTTTGAAATTCATCCATAAGATGGCGAGCTCTTGACAGATCATAGGGAGGTGCAGGAATATCAGTTATCCCTCCTTCAACATCAATCTCATCATCCTGCATCTCTTTCTCCCTGATAGTTTGAAAAGTAATAAAAGCTATATTGAATGCATATACATATCTTTTTATAAGAGCATTAACCAAATTAAAAATACCAAATCCTTCATAAGCAAAGAACTCTATCGTACTAGAGTAGAATATGACTTACGTTGGTATAGCACTCTTCTGCTTGCTAAAGAATATCTTTTTGATAGGCTTGGCATAGACATTTTCAGGCTTCCAGTTCCAGGGTCGTGCATAACAATGATCCTTTAGAATAATGTCAACCTCAATCTCATTACAGCCAGCCAGCTGATGTAAATATGTAGTTAATCGACTTGGATTATCATCAGATGTATCCCCAGTTGGGCTTGGTAATCCAGAGCCTGTTGCAGATGTTGTTGGGACCACAGGCCCTGAAGATAGTAGCATCTTCATAATGCTATCACGGCCAGAACCAGGTTTTATGACATCAGCCATCTGCGACGTATTTTTCCCGTAAGGTTTTCTGAGAAACCTGCAACACACATTTTGTTCTGCACCACTCCACCCAAATCAACTTCCATTTCCATAATTTACATCACAGTGGTAATAAACACCTTATGCGATGGTAGAAGCCAACCACGGCGTTAGCATCTTTTCATTTCAGCTTCAATCATGTAATATACCAAATAACATTTTACGCATTTTATGAAAAAGAATATTACACGCGTTTACCCTCGCGCACAGTACACTTCATAAAATTACAATCCTTCCACAGATACTTCCTAACAGTTCCACATTTTCGGAGTATATTAATTAACAAACGCTCACTGAGTTAGTGTTTTTATTTGCTTATTATGGCAATAAAATCAGTAACTCATTGTAAAGCAACCTTTAATCTCCTTAATAAGTTGCATTGAGAATAGGCAACCTATACAATCGTCGCTGAGCAGCCGGTATTTATCACACAACCAATAGTATCTTTCCTTTCTACGTTCGTACACAGATGAATAGGGAAATTCACAACGCTACGGTTTCAGGCGATACCAAAAACATGGCGCTAAATCGTAGCGGCGAGATCGGGAGTAAAATTTCGTGATCATCGCCTCCTTCGATAATGCCTATCCCGTCGTAGCCGAGCTGAACATGATCGCGAACGTGTCGCCTGGCCGGTAGAGATTCCCGCAATTTGAACCTGGTTACCAGAGGAGCCCTCAGAACGGAGCCGCTCATCAGATATTGATTAAGTACTTTTTTTGTAATCCTAAATTCGAGTGCACAGTGCAAGCTTGACAAGATTTACTAAGAGAAAAGCCAGCACCTCATGCCTGCCTGCGTTAAGGAGTGCAGCGATGCAGTGCTAGCTTCCAGCATTATTTAACAGTAGTTCCAAGCGGAACTATGGTCCTAACATTGAGTAATAGAGAGAACTATCCCGGAACTGTTTGAAACACAATCTGAAAACAACACTAAAAGCCAGCTCCTTATGCATGCCTGCACTGAAGCGTATGGTGATATTAGTATCCTTAATAGATATTTTAACTATGTTACGTAGCAGAACTATTGTCAAAACCTATCAGGACCTATAGAACTCCTCGAGAACTATTGAAAAAGCCTATTGTTGAATCATTTTTAAGAATTTTAAAAAGTGTGGTGCTGGAGCTGACACGCGTGTATCACCTCAATTTTTGGAAAATTCGTGTTGTACCGATGCTACGTAATAGAACTATTGTTAAAACCTATCAGGAACTATAGAACTCCTCGAGAAGTATTGAAAAAGTCTATTGTTGAAACATACTAGAGACTATACTCTTCCGAATAGGACTAAATGGAAAGGTTAACAAATTATACTTTTTCAAAGAACTCAGAAAAATGGCGTTTACACGTTGTACGTGCTACATACTTATCTTGGATTTAAAAAAAAACTGTGAAGGTTAGAGGACGGGTTATCTTCAAGGTCAGGTCAAGTTCAAATCTCTACCAATCCCTACCAAACCCTACAAAACCCTACAAATCCCTATCAATCCCTACCAAACCCTACCAAACCCTACCAAACCCTACCAAACCCTATAAATCCCTACCAATCCCTACCAAACCCTACCAACCCCTTCCAAATCCTACCAATCCCAATTTTAAAAAGTGCGGTGATGGAGCTGACACCCGTGTAGCAGTTCAATTTTTGGAAAATTCGTATTTTAACTATGTCATGTAGCAGAACTATTGTTAAAACATGTCAGGAACTATAGAACTCCTCGAGAAGTATTGACAAAGTCTATTGTTGAAACATACTAGAGACTATACTCTTTCGAATAGGACTAAATGGAAAGGTTAGCAAATTATACTTTTTCAAAGAACTCAGAAAAATGGCGCTTACACGTTGTACGTGCTACGTACTTATCTTGGATTAAAAAAAAACTGTGAAGATGGGCAAAGGGCTGTAGAGCGAAAATAGAGTTTTGGTATGGTTAAGGGCAGAGGAGGAATCTCCTGACCCGAGGTAAGAAAGCGGTGCCAGCTTGTCACCCGATGCTCTGGGGAAGTTGCCGTGAAGCATAAACAAAATTTACGAACCAATTCGCTAAAGAACACTCGATTTGGCTTAAAGAGACGACTCGAGGGAGATGGAAGAGTTATCGGCTATTAGGACATCGACCAATCAGATGATCAGAATGATTAGTTCTCGAATTTGGCTAATGTCAAAGCAGTCTGCCTCGGGACACCGACCGAGGTGTCACGAGCTGTCTCGCGCTCCTGTGCTATATGTTGACAGCTTTTTTAGCCGTGTTTCGATACGGTATACCAAGTTCTCGCTCGTGTATTTATCGCGTTGCTCTCGCGACATCCGAACAATTCCGTGGATTTTCTGTGAGTGTTCCGGAAGTGCAGTGCTGTGCCCTAGTAAAGTGACCACCTGAGTGTCTCCTGGATGCAGTTCTCGGCTTTCACGGATCAGCTGCACCAGCTCCAGTGAGTATATCTCCACTGCGGTCTATCGTTTGCACATTCACAGTTTTTCTTGTTATAAAAACCTAGAGCAACCTATAAAAACCTAGAAAAACTTAGAAAAACCTATAAATACCTATAAATACCTATAAATACCTATAAAAACCTATAAAAACGTAGAACAGCCTCACAGTTTTTTTTTATTTCAAGATAAATATGTAGCGATTACAGCGTGAAAACGCAGTTTTTTTGAGTTCTTCGAAAAGGAATCGCTTCCACACCTTTGCAATTAGTCCCATTCGAAAGAGTATATTTTCTAGTATATCTCCACTGAGTTTCATCGTTTGCACCCTCACAGTTTTTCTTTAAATTTAAGAGAAGTGTGTAGCGACTACAGCGTGTAAACGCTATTTTTTTGAGTCCTCAAAAAATGTATCGCTCTATCGATATGCATTATCAACGGGGGCAATGATCATGAAATCCTACTCCCGGACTCGCCGCTACGATTTAGCGCCTGGTTTTGGTATCGCCTAAAACCGTATCGTTGTGCATCTCCCCACTCATCTGTGTTCTAAGTTTTACTTTGGAAACCATTGGTAAGTAGCGGAGGACCTTCGCCTGCCAAGCTACACGATTGCGGTCAGCTAGGCTAGGACGGGATCCGCATTATCCACAGAGGCGATGATCACAAATTTCTACTTCCGGATTCGCTACTGCGATTCAAGCGTCATGTTTTTTGGTATACGGCCTAAAACCGTAGCATATGCGTCTCCCTACTCAATATCTGATTCTTATAATGTAGGTTCGTTTCTTCATTACGTAGCATCGTTTTGGCATCCACTTGATGCCGTGGCTGATGGCGTGAGAGCATAGCAGAGCACAGTCTCTCAAGATGGCTGTCAAACGCAATGTTCATATCGTAGAGAATTATAATTTTTAATAATCAAAAATGACTTCGGTGCGCGGGGTGGAAATATCGGGTGCATTTTGGTTCGATGTTATAATACGAATTATTCTGGCATTGTCATTTTTGTAAGTCATTTACTTTATAATAAAAGTTCGTTAATAGGAAGCATCGTCTGCTATGACAATTCAACCCCGCGAATGTTTGTACTGTGTTAATAACATGTTATAATTTATTTGTCAGTTTTCTCTTGAAATACATTTAGCAATTGAATTTGAATATAATTTTAATGATATCTTGGTTTAAAAAAGAAGGGGTTAACTTAATGATTTTATAGGGAGCTGGAGAAAGCTGAACCATTTGCAAGAAAGATCCATGTGGAAGAGTTATGGCTCTACAAAAATCCTGTCACCACCTCATATGTGCCCACCACTGTCTTATGGGTTTGTGTACAGTTTAATCATAAATTGTGTGCGTTATTACATTGAGTAATTTATTAATGATTGCATACTTTACAGCCATTAGTATTTCTTGTACCAACTTTCGTGATCTGTATTACATTCATAATTACTAAAGATAAAGTCGACTTTTGTCAGGCATTGATGGCTGTGACATTAACGTTAGGTCTAAATGGTGTACTTACTGATATGATCAAATTAATAGTGGGTAAGATACTAATAATATTTGTAATAATACTTTCTTTTTTTTTTGTAATTTTTGTCATTATCAGTTTACTTTTGTTTATAGGTAGACCAAGGCCAGATTATTTCTGGAGATGTTTTCCCAATGGTGAAATGAATTCTGAATTAGAATGTACTGGAGATCCAAGTAATATAAAAGAAGGGAGAAAATCATTTCCAAGTGGACATTCGTCTTGTAATTATAATAACTTATGAAATCATAAGATTCTAAAGTATGTTATTAAAAGTATATTTCTTTCAGTTGCATTTGCAAGTCTTAGCTTTGTTTCTCTATACTTGGCGGGAAAACTTCATACATTCGCACTATCAGGAAAAGGACAAGCATGGAAATTACTTATTTTCTTATTTCCACTATGCATTGCTATTGCTATAGCATTAAGTCGAACTTGTGATTACCATCATCATTGGCAAGGTAAATATTTTTAGGAATGTCTGATGTAGTAAAACAAACTTTCTATTTTTCAGATGTTACTATTGGTTCTCTGATTGGGCTTTGCTTATCGTACTTATGCTACAGGCATTATTATCCTTCGTTAGATTCTCAAGTCTGCCACAAGCCATACATAAATCTTACTGCTCAAATTCAACTTGAATATGTTAAAGCTAGTAAAGAGGAACAAATCAAGTGGATTTAGGATGTATAATATAAAATTATGGCTATGATGTATTCACTTATATTTTATAGTTCAGTATTCTTATATGTATTGATTTATCACTCTTTAATTCATTCCATTTTATATATTTATTGTATATCATTTGGTATGAATCCGAAGTATTTTCTGTGTGTGAATAAGTGTCCATGCTTAATGGCAACTTTGAAATAAACGGTGTAATATAAATAAAAGAAACATTTTTGAAACATTGTGTTCTGTAATATACAGCTTAAAATTTAAAACTGCACAGACGTTAAGGTATGAATATAATTGGTATATTCCCTTTTTTTTTTAAATTTTAGATTGTATTTTTTTTACAATCGGGCTACATAATTTCGCTGGAAAACTTATGTTAGGACCTACGGTCTTCGAAACAATCATTTCTTTGAAAGGAAAGCAATTATTTTCCATCGCGATATGCCTGTGCATGGACGAGCCATATCAGCGCTATGGCTTAGGTATTATAAATTGTCAGCCAGTGAACGAGTTGCATTATAAAATGTGAGTGTCGCTTTATGGTATCCGGTATTCGTAGAAGATTTTTTTCGAACAATTTACATTTTCGAAGAACTGACAGTAAACGATATGTTGCGCTTCAAAGTGGAACCAAGGGCTATTAATTTTACTAGTCGATCATATTACCATATTTTGGTAAATACATTTGTGCGCCGTGATACCTTAGTGCTTGTCCATTATAAGAGATAAGCATCGGTAATAACAGAGATGAGTAGGGAGATGCACAACGCTACGGTTTTAGGCGATACCAAAAACATGGCGTTAAATCGTAGCGGCAA
>JARQTH010000304.1:1647707-1887853 GCA_030142595.1 Trachelus iudaicus
CAAAATTAAAAAAACGATGCAGTCTAGCTGAACTGGACATCACTAAACGCTGTGATTGGCTGAGGTATGGATACAGGTATATCGCATCGAGACACATTTTACCTAATAAAATTTATAATTCTAAACCGATCTTGCTCGGCAATATCCTATTCGAAGCAGAAACTCTAGCCGATGTTTGGTAGTCTAATTAAAACATTTGGTGGTCATCAATTGATGACTATGAAACTATAATAAAATGAAACTAAATTATGACTATCAATGATTTGCTCTATTCTTCATGACTTGATTATAAAAGAATGTTTTAATTAGGCCACCAATGACCACCAAACGACCACCAATCGATTAGGTATGATAAAAAGTTAAAAAGTTGAAGTTGTCCGGCTAACTTCACTGAGGTGTTTTGTGGCTCCGTGTAATTCCGTGTACTTAGCACGCCACCTACAGTACAGGCTTTATTTATTTACTACCAAAAATAAACCTGGTCGTGGTAAAATCTTGTGGGATTATCGTAACATTTGTATCCACGAAAACTGATTTTTGCTGATTGTAGCAGCCTATTTTACAAGAGGTAACACGTTTCCACAACACTTCTTCAAGTAATAGCACATTACTCTTCTTATAAAGATAATAAAATTAATGTTTTCGTCGATTGTTCTGTCAAGATTGAAGACTAACTTCAAAAATTTATTTCCTTTCCATGGGAAATGTAGGTCGTATTTTTTATGTACTACAATTGAGCAAACAGTGTCTGTATTATAAGTATGTTTGTGTAAACATTAATATTTTACTCTTCTCTTCATTGAAAAAATATCCTTCCCAATTAGTTTTTTTTGTAATGAATAACGTGAATGACAATTTTACATTAGTATTTTTTAAAAATTATTCTCTATTGAATTAAATTTGATTAATAGTTAACATGAATGGTAACTGTCTACATCAATATTTTCTCTTTTACTACAGTAAACTATATATGCCTAGAGAAGTTGAGTTATATTTTTCAATAATTGTGAAGTCATGTTCAACAGATGTATCATAAGATATGTTTTATATAGTGTAGTAATCATTGATTGATAAAACTTAGATATCAATATAAATATTTTTTCAAAACAGGAGCGATGTCAAATGAGGAGCGTCTACGCACGCTTCTTTCAGACTTAGGCAAAGCAACTCTTCGTGGGGTACGAAAATGTCCCAAGTGTGGAACTTATAATGGATCTCGTGGATTGTGCTGTAAAAATAAATATTGCGATGCAGTTTTCAAAGAGCCTGGAGAGAAACGAAAATTATCTACAGAAGCATGTAAACTAATAACTGGGTCAATAGCACAAGTGTTTTCTGTAAGAGTAAGAGATAAGGGACCTGATTTCAGAGGTTTTGTACAGTTACCTCTTATTAATGCCACAATTTCTAATGATATTACTACCCTAATATCACAAACCACTACACTGTGCTTTGTGGATAGCTGCGAGAGAAGTTTTGATGCGAGTGTTTTAAAATGCCATGTAAGTTAATAATATTGTAGTTATGAAAAATATTCATATATATTGTCGTTATATACCATTAGAGTACATCTAGGGTAACTCATAGAAATGAATTGCAATATTATTTTAGGAAAAAGATACAGCAGATATGTCAATCTCAACATGTCAGCATATACAAGCAGCTCTACGTTGCTATGCGGAAGCACAACCATTAACATTACGAAACTCTATTTTATCTTCTTTGAATGTAAACAATGAAACAAAACAGGAAATTTGGTTACTTGCTACTGAAACGTCCGGACCATTGGTACAAAGAGTATCAAAAAACATAATGGTAGTGAAATGCAAAGCTTCGCCAAAGCACCCATTAGGATATCTTCACTTTTCATTCTTCATCACAAAACTAAAAGACAGGGTCGAGCATCGCTATTTCTGTAGTTGTACAGCATTTAAGGTTTGTAAAAAATATAAATCTATGGCTGTATTATTATATACTCGCCATATATTTCATGAAATTATAAAGATATTGAAATTTAGACAACTTCAAAAATGCTGGGAGATAAAATTGAAACGACCTCAGCCGCTCAAGTTAAACGATGTGTACATTTTTATGCATGCATTTGTGCGTTCGCCAGTGATCCTAAGTTATCCGAAGAATTTGAATATTATATAAACTTAGACCAAGCAGATTTCAGTATACAAAAATCCTTAAGTGCGTCATTCCAAACGAATGAAACTGATAAAATTGTTGGAATGGGTAAGGCGAATATAACACAATGTTACACATGTACAATTACTATCAAAAAATCATTTTAAAAACAGACGCATTTGTGTTTCAGATTTAGAAAGTTTAACTACAGACGATACTGATACTCATCTTCTGATATTTCGCGATGATACCCTAACTGTACAAAATTTGGATGGTAGCAAATTGGATATGGATTCAATGAATTTAGACTCAGCAATGCTACCACATGGTATTGTGGAGAACATAGAAGTAGAGTGCGACCGCACCTTACTTGACGATACAAATATAATATCTCAGGTATATTGCATAATATATGAAAAATGAACTGAATATACCAACTTGTGTACAATTATTGATATCAATATTCAATTCAGGTACATAACTTGGAAGTAATCGATCAGAATGCAGTACTTGATGGAAATGCAGTAAAAATTTTAGATAATCAATCTACAATCGATACCAAATATAATGTAATAAATGATAGTCAGTATCTCCTAGATGATAGTAACATAAAGATACTGAATAGTGGTGGTACTGTCAAGATACTCGATGCAAACACAGTACTAGATGCGAATAATGTAAAGTTACTTGAAAGTAGTACCTTAATAGATGGTAATACCGTGAAAATAATTGACGGTAATACAATAATACAGTGCGACTGTGGTATAGCACCAAATGTCAATAGCATAGCAACAACTTTACCTACGAGTTCGGCAAAAAGAAAAAGGGATGAGAAACTAGGATGCGCACCAAACACAACCAGTCTGAATAATCTGAATTCGATTGAACCTAGAAAAGCCAAAACGAAACCTACTATAATAAAAAAATATCAAAACACGTGTGAAAATTTAGATGAGGCTAATACTAGCCTGTCGTTTATCAAATGGTTGGCTTCCATTACCGAGAGGATAAATCAGACAATGCATTTTCAATTTGACGGTAAACCTGATCCACTTGTCTTTCATGTACCCCAAATATTTTTCGATTGTCTACGCGAGCGAATATCCTGTGGTGGTAAAAAGAAACGATTACCAAACTCGACAACTGCTTTCGTTAGAAAAGATGGTGTACCATTGGGTACTTTTACAAAGTACACTTGGCACATTACGAATATTTTACATGTGAAAAGTATCTTTGAGACGCCCATTATACCTCTGGAAATTACCAGAAGTTTTGTGCAAAATGCTGATGGGACATATGAGTTGTATAAAAGGGAGGAGACTGATATAGATCGGTTTAAAAAAACTAGTAATAATGCTCTTATTAAGCCACTGGAATTAAAAACATATTTAAAAGTTGGTGAGTAGATTGTTTATTTGTAGTTATGACGAATATGAGGGATTGGCATTATGTTTTTTATTTTTTTTCAGGAAATACTTCACCAAACCAAGTGGAGCCCACACCATTTTTGATAGAGTGGATACCGGACATTTTACCGATATCAAAAATAGGTGAACTTAGAATTCGATTTGAATTCGGTCATGTAAAGAATGAAACGCCACAACGTTGGCGAAAAGTCGCGGTAACCAAAAGTTATTAAATTTTTTAAAATATAAGATTCTCACTGATATTTATTTTTTTTTTTTGTATCGATTTTGTATATAAAATACGCGAGATGTATATATTCAAATGGTATCATTAGGTCTTTGTAATGTTATTGAGAAAATACTGTGGTGGTTCTAATATCAAAAGTCAATTGCTAACATGGAAAGAATTCCATTTTTAATTTTTTTTTTTTCAAATAACTTATAATCAGGTGTTACAAGAATTTTATATGATCTATAAGCGTCGTAGTTAAGTTATCAGTAGGATAATTAGTATATAGATAGCTATTAGTGTGAATTAACTAAGCAAAATTTATATTACAATGTGAATAATGATCTCCATTATATTGTATTCTATTCATACTCTGCACATGACTAATGATAAGCTAGATAGAGGTTTTAATTGAATTATGACAACTTTTATGTTTTATGTTGATAGAATTAATCAGTTATTTGACATTATCTTTTAAATAATTCATGTCTTTCATTGGAAAAATTGATTTCTCTTTAATTTATCAATAATGTCTGCTTTTATTATCATGCATGATGAGAATTTCATTTGCTTAACTCACATACATGACGGAGGACTGAATCTACATTTTTGATCGATATACGAATATATGGTCCATTTAATATAAGGAAACCATTGAAAAATCCACATAATGTAGAAGTAGTGGATGTAACTTTAAGATAGAGCAATTATATATTGTAAATACATGTAATTTGACAAATTTTGTTATCTAAAATAACAAAAAGAAACATTTATCTTTGTCTCTGATATTTAATGTCATTTCTTCATCCAAGCGTGAATGATTGGCACGACTCAAATTAACATTTCAGATTCTGATATAATTACATACTATATTACAAATATATATCCCTTCCCATCTCTGTGATCATTGCTGCAAAATAATAAAAAAAAAAAAAAAGAATAGACCTTGACAGATAATAGAGCTATTTAATGTTAATAAATAATGTCTTCATATAATGAGCAAGGAATTACGTTATAAAAATTCTAAATTATCCTACCAGTCTAAATTACACATGAATCCTCACTGGTAAATTTATCAAAAGTACGTAATTTTATTGAAATCTTGGGATTTTTTGCTTGAGTTTTATGCCTAATGTAGGATTGTCGCATGACAACATAAATCAAACTCGGACCTATTATTGAGCATTATAATTACCAATAGATTAAGTTTTGACACTAAATGTAGACACAGCATCATTGCGAATTATTTTGAGGTGTTATACCTAATAACATATTAGAATCCTAATGTTTCTTTAAAGTAAGAGAGTATGTTGAACCAACATCAAAAACGGAAATGGCGCCTGGAAGCGGAAATTGCCGTTAGTGTAGTGGTATAGAAGCATACTTCCATTTTCTCGACCCTTTCGGCCAACAGCGAGCACGTGTTTAGTTGCCGGCCGCTTTGAGCGCATTTTTTCCCGTGAATTTCCGCGTTACGGTAAACCACGGGACACTACTGATTGCTGCTCCAGACTGAACTCACGAAGAAGGACAGCATGAATCCTGAAAAATTGAAGAAGTTGCAGGCCCAAGTGCGAATCGGAGGCAAGGGTACTCCCCGACGCAAGAAGAAGGTAAAACGATTATTCGATAATAATCATTCATTGTTTGTCATGATCTTTCTTAATGAAACTCATTATTATTTAGATTTATGTCACTGGTAACGGTCAAAGAAAACGGCTTTATGTTGATCAGTACGTAGATGATTCCGCGCGTATCTTGTCTCTCTTATTTTGGAGTGACAACTACTTTGCAAAAGATATGCATGGTAAAATAATAGATTCGTAATTATATTTACATTCAAAGATGTCGGCGAACTTTACTTAGAATGGTCACTTTTATAGATTACTTAGTAATCTATCATGATATTAAATGCGCGATTTTATTTCAAGGTTTATGGCCATAAAATTCCATGAGTAATGGAGAACTAACGTTTGACGTAATTATTAGGAAATCATTTGAACTACATGATTTGCATAATTATAGTTCAAGTTTTAACTAAATAAGGCTGGGTTTCAATAGTAAAATTTTTTGTGAGTCATTACTCATTATGATTATATTTTGTGCTTTACTTTGTATACCATATAAGGAAGGTAAGTAGTTTCTCATTTGCAACATTATCTATACTTATATTCATTTATGAATTTAAATTTTGGAGTAGACCATATCTATATCTATATTTGTATCTTTATTGGGCTGCAACGAAAAATTGTCAATTATTCATATTGTCCCATATCGAACGATGCATCTAATATGTTTTAGGTTGTACATGCAACAGCAGCCACAGATGACAAAAAGTTGCAGAGCTGTCTGAAGAAATTATCTGTAAATACCATCCCTGGCATCGAAGAAGTTAACATGATCAAGGATGATGGCACCGTTATTCACTTCAACAATCCTAAGGCTCAAGCTAGTCTATCTGCTAATACTTTTGCCATTACTGGTCATGGCGAAAACAAACAAATCACAGAAATGCTGCCTGGAATTTTGAGTCAACTTGGACCTGAGGGTTTGACTCAATTGAAACGGTTGGCCAACACTGTTGCTGGTAGTGCAGTGGGCAAAGCTGCTTTGGACGATGACGATGAAGTGCCAGACCTAGTCGAGAACTTTGATGAGGCCAGCAAAGAAGAGGTGAGACATAATTAATAATTGTGTACCACATTATTGTCTCTTATTTTTTATCAACATTAAACTGGAAGCACAAACGTATTATTCTAATACAAAAATCCATTTCAGAGTCTCGTAAGTGGATTCATAATAATATTTGAATATAATTTGTATTCTACCTTCAGTATAATCTTTAGTTTAAGGATCCTTGAACACAAATATCAATGTAAAGAGATTGTTTCGTTATGTAACTTTTTTAATTTTTTGAACGCATCTTTTTCATCAGGTTGCGCCAAAAAAAGAAGTGGAAGAAAAACCCATTGAGAAACCCGTTGAGAAGCCCATTGAGAAACCCGTGGAAAAACCCGTTGAGAAACCCGTAGAAAAACCCGCAGAGAAAGCAGCCGAAGAAAAGAAAGAACCGGCCCCAGTAGCTGAAGAAAAGAAAGATGCGCCCTTAGCTAAGCCCGAAGCTTAAAAAATGCATGAAGATGGTGAGTTAGAAAACTTATAATAAAAAACATTGACGTATCGAATAAAAAATGACGACCCTGTCGTTATTAATTATAAAACAGTGTATTTTATTTTTACAGGTGCTCGACAAGGAGACGCGGTTTCGATTGACGAGTCACGAGTCTCATAAGCGCAGGTATACACACGCGCATAATCACAAAGACACAACATACACACGTTATAAACAATTGACACACCCTACGATACAATTATATGAGTAACATTGAGAACATAAATAAAACTATTGGAAAGCTCGAAGATTTGAAGTGACATTGTATTTTACTTTCAGTGTTTCCGTCAATAAATACGCTTCAAATCAGTCAAATTTTCCTCAATTATTCCGTTTCTGATATTATGCAATTAGAGTCAGAAAAAAATGTAAAGAATTATAAAATATACAGGAGCATTCTATACAGTATGACTGCGGATTTTAAATATTAAAGACAGAGCGTAAACGTAAAGATATAGTTATTATAACATAAGAGTTCGATCATTACTTCAAATCAATAGCGAGCAAGCAATTTGTGTCTTGACGAGCCACTTAATATTTACTTTCGTCCTTTTACTTCATGGCGCCTTCATGAAAAGTATGCTAGACATTTCATATAGTCATATAGAATACACAGTATGGTAAACAAACAAGGAAAATTGTTTATCCAACTGTCTAATGATGTTACTTCACAGGAGAAAGTCTATGTAGAATATAGTGCGAATCAAAATTGCCAAAAAAATAAAACGTCAGAGAATAATTACTGTAGCGAATTAAGTTAGTGTGACTACATTTAAATGACTATAGTTTTTACAATTAGCAGCTTCTCTGTGTAGAGTATCTGATACAATGTTTTGTAACTTTATGGAATAAACTGTTCTTTTCTCAAGTAGTTCTACCCTGTGCATCGCGGAGGTATTATTACAAATGGCTAGCGTTATGGGACTTTATAACCGACGGCTAGCGGACATGGTGGGTAAGGGAGTTATGTTGAAACCAGTATAGAAGTTCTAAGGGGAGTAATTTAATTGCCATACAATTTATTTAAGACAGAATATACGAGTCCTAGCCCTCTTTACCGATCTCTTCTGCGTGTCCTATGTCTACAAAATGTCATATACGGTATTAATTATGCATGAGCCAACAGATTCAAGAAAAGTTCATGAACGGAACGAATACCTTATTAGTATTTTATTAGTATTCATCAGTAACTTTCATAAATTTTCATTCTTAAATCAAAATGAAAAGCCGGTAAAACCGTTCAAACTCATCCTGTAGCGATTAAGACTATGTAAATATGTCTTTGCGTTTATCTAGCAGAGCTATATAAATGGCTTCATGTATTGATCGATATAAAATGGCAAGTTAATCAATGCACCGTATATATTAATAAAAACTTATTCAAAGGATACAGTATATAAAGTTTGATTTTTCATATGCATATACATAGGTCACGAATAAAAAGTTTTGCAATACGCAGTCTCCTAATGGACGGCATGGGAAGGGATTTGTGTTGATAGAAAGAGCGTCCAAAAGTGCGAAGGGATGGCAACGGTCCGTGACCTTTGTGTATTTTACAGTAGAAACGGCGCCAAGGAAATAAAAGTATATGGACTGGTCATTTGATTGTGAATCTTGCAATAATTATAAAATTTAATCAATCAAATGTATATGCTCCCCAGTACTGTTTCCGTTGAATACAGCCCTGGCCTACAGATGTACCAAGCACGCAGCTAGGAAAAAGTGAAAATATCGTGTGATTCTTCGCTGCAATTTTACACGTGGTTAAAGTATCAACGTGCACCTTGCTAACATTTATCCGCAATAACAAAATCTTTATTATATTTTTCGTGTCGCATCTTACCTGCAAAGATACCTATATAAGGTACAAGATTCAATAGAGATGTGGCGGCAGTTTTGACAAGTAGAATGCATGCATTGTCTTGATGATACATTTTTTCTAAAAAGTTTACTAATAATGCATCTAATAGGTAGACTTCACAATTTTGATATTATAGAAAGTACTTAAATTCATTGATTCTCTTGATCGCTTAAACTAATAGAGAAACCATACCACAGCGTGCTGGGTTTGCCGAGTTTGCTATATTCGGGTTAATCGTTAACGGGCAGTAAAAAGTTCGTCTATGAAACAGACACAGGCATAGAATATATTTCTGACAATTGTTTATAGCAGGGCAGCAGAGTAAACGAAGGATATTATAATTTAAATTGAAAACTCAAAGACAATACATGTCTTCTGTATGATAAATTTGAACTGCATTGCCACATTCTAAAATCAAGCAGCTTCAAGAGGAGCATCTTACTGGTACTTGACAATTTTCTCATGAGATCAAAAGTCACGATTCAACTTGGCACATTTATATCCTCACAGTTATGAGTTTCTGAAATAAAGAAATTTCAATTGCTCTGCTGTCCGCGTGAAAGATGGATAAAACCATGTGTCTTGAAACAGAGAAAATAAATTGACCGCCACAGTAGAAAAGTCTCTGACATCGGTATTCAAATATGAGAAGATTAATTTGAGCAGAATATTTCTAAGAAATAAATGACTTGTGGGAGACATAAAAATTATTAAATTTGAAATATCATTGGATGAAATAATTTTTGAAAGTTCTGCCGTCGTTTATTGTTTCATAAAAAGATAATATGAACCTTAGATAAAATATATTTTTTTTTGTTTTACGGCTACATGCACTGGAATAATGTGATAATGTATACCTGTGTTTCCTTCAGGTCTTCGCGTTATAATTATATACAGGGTTATTCAGTAGTAACGCACCACATGAAGCTAGTGCTGCCATTTCAGTCTTATGGTAAAACCATGTTCAGGTGGTGCGTTTCAGCTGTGTAACCTGCTATATATCTGGGCCTGAGGTTCTTGCTTATTCTTGGATTGTCTTTATCAAGATACACAAGCTGTATAACTCTAATGTATATACATATACAGAATTTAGCTTGATACACGGGATTTACATTTCGCCTTCATACAATGGAAATAGCTACTCGGCCTTTAACAATGGCAGCAACGTGCATTTTTGACTTAATAATCTGAAAGAAGGTCAATATCACATATTTTAGATGATATTTTATTATTATCGTCGGTTATGTATAAGTTCTTACGTAGACTTTTATTTTGGATATTTCTAGAATTTCCTTGGACTATTTTTAAGACAACCGTTCCACACTTACAAACAGTAGTAAATGTGACTGTGCTCGATAAGAATGAATAATTAAAAATGTATATTGGTGGATATAAAAAAATGATCCGAAGCTCCTACTTTATAACGTAAAGCCATCACGGCAGATTGAGTATAAGCTTTTATATGTACATCCGTATTAAATGTTAAAAAAATTTATTTCAATACGTTTCATGCACGGAGATTCAAATCGAGTTATTGGATTTATATTTTATTAAAGGGAATAAATGTCATTGAATATACATTCAATATATTTCTATCTCATATTCGAATCCTGTGAGGGTATGATCACATATACTATATACCTATACTATAGTAAATTCAGAGTCCTGAAGTACAATGTAAACATAGATAGTACATATATTGTAAACGATCAAAGCAGTATGTTCATTGTTCACTTTTAAAAGCACGCCCAGACGATTTATAGTAGAGCTTTAAAAGTTTTTAGTCTTTTTTTCTCGTTTCTCTTCATATATTCACGCTCTTGGCTTTCTACTTCGATATCCGGGTTTCCTCGTGTTTTAATACATACACGCAGTCATTTAATCATAATGAATTCGTGGAATAAATAGAATCAGTGATTTCGTATGATTAATACGATTTACCAAAGGACAATTCGTGCTTCATGCAGTGGAATATATTAATTAAGCTTAATACATATGAAGTTTGCTGCGAACGAGTTGGCAGTTTACAGGAGAGCGACAGTGCTGCTACTGCTTTGATAAACTATATAGAGAATGTCATAAACGTTTCCCTAGTTTATATAATAGCTTCGTTGGCACGAAACCGGACGTAAGTTTCTCCGTTCGTTACTCCACTATGTTTATTTTACAAAACACCTCGTTGGTACAACGCGCCTCGTTAAGCTGCCAAAGGATATACAAGATTTATTACATACTAGAATTTTTAATCCTTATATTTCTCTAGTCTCAATCGTTAACGTATTTTTCAAGCAATGTTCCATCAGTCGCATGAATTTTATACCAGTGTTTCATACTGTCAACGACACTTTTAGTTCATTTTTAAATTTCGCGGTATATTTGACGTCATCTAGTTTTTATATGCTACTGCGTATAAGCATGGCGGAAAGTACGGTCTGGTATAATAATCCTGTGTCTCAAGTTACTCGTGCATGTAGACCTAGCAAAAGGTCTGTTAGAGGTGAATGTCATTCGCAGAAGTAGCTTTGCTCTTTCTCGAGAAACGAGGGGCAAACTTTTAGTCGGATTAAAATGGTTAAAGCTGTGTCTAGCATATATGTAGGGACATATACATTACAAGTATGCAATGATATTTCACGCGTCCCTTTCGAGGATTCGGATGCTTTCTGCTAGTAATGAGGAACAATATGGCGACGTAGTAAAGACGTTTGTTGTCGGGAGTATTTGTGTCATTGTTACTTGGATTATGAGCGTGCTTTGTGACAGTGAGGACATTTCGCCAGGAAGTCAATACCTACAATCTAAATTTGAGCTTGAACGCGTTTGCTAATTACCGGCTATATCAGCTTGTGTTACGTAAATTATTGTATCGCAATGCATCACGGGGTGCGTTTCGAAATGTACTGACAGTACTGTAAATGTAATTACATCTCTCTTAGATGCGTATGGATGAAAAAGGACACTGGCAGTACTGTCAGTACATTTCGGAACGCACCCACGGCGATTCGAGCATCATGGCCACTTACTGTGGTGGAGCTTACCGGTTACGATGAGACTGCTGGAACTTATTGTCCTTGAAAGAATAATGGGCAGTTTAGTTGTAAATATCGTGCATATCTTACGTAGCAGTATCGTAACGATTCGTTTGGAATATAAGGTAAGGTATGTCAAACTGAAATATCATTGAATATTCGTGTGTTTATCACGTAAGCAGTTGCTTGGTATGTCAAAGATTGCGTCCAATGAGTAAATGAATGTGCAGAAAGGTTATGGTTAGGGTAAAGACTTAATTTATTAGACGCATGCATTTTATCGTATTTATATGTCAGGTTACACATTACATATGATGGTTCTATTACCTTAGAGTAGAATACATGTAATCTAACCTAACAGGATCCTTCTTACTTAAACGCTGGATCAGATGCTGTGGTTACATTAAGTTGAATGTGAACGAACTTTGCTAATTTAATTCGATGTTTTTCTTGGCAAGTCATTCTTCGAACGTCTCTTCTTCGAAGAAGAATTCAAAGCTTATCGTTTATACTCTGTTATGCTGTACACACAGCCATTAGGGGCGTTTAGTTACGTTACTTCCGTATCCAGGAATGGTGAGTCAATACACTTCCCAGTACGTACTTTTCGTGTTTTGATCAGAACAACAAAGTCTTGTTGACGTCATTTCTGTCGATTAAAAAATTTCTTCTATGAGGACATGCGTTAAATGTTTGAATCCTTCTTGTTTAAAACAATCGACTAGACGTAGAGAAGCTTCCTCACGAAAAAGTATCTTATTAATATGCATTACTAAGCTCAGCAGTTTCCTATCGTAATTACTGAATTTCACGAGCGCCTGCTACGCAATTTTGGGCTTATCCTTTGAAATTCCTTTATGGCAGCAGCCTTTTTCATTATGGTTACACAAATCTCATTTCTATATCGTAGCTGGTAACTTTAAGTCACTAGCCAACCCGTGTAATTTGCATCGTCCTAGCTTAAGGGCAGTTTTATCGTCGTTAGAGGAAACCGTAAAGATCCTGAGCCTGAGATTATTCACCGTAACAGTTTCAAGGTTTGCATGAAATTAGAATTTCCTTAAATTCTTCGTGATGTATTAGGCTTGGGCTAATAATGCGGGCACAGCCTTTCTATTTTTAACGTACTATATACATATTTTTATTTTTTTCAGAACACTGCCCCACAAGGTGTTCCAATGCCGAGAAGTATTAGTCGTCAAAAGTTAGTACTGATAAGTGATAAGCTTTTACCTAGAATATCGTAAACTTTGGTTTCATTAACCTCTCATGTGTTTTTACTGAGCGACAATATATATTTGATTTCGTTTGTAAGTTCACGTTTAAAGTCCTCAAGTCGCATCCCCAGAAACTGAGTGTCCGACATCTTCCGTTTATAATTTAATTCGACCAGCACCCAGCAGAGGTTGTAATTCATAATTTTAGCTGGTAGTTACAGCGATTTTTCGCTATAAAATTCGTTGCGAACGTAATTGGAGTAGAAGAAGAAGAAGAAGAAGAAGAAGAGTAATTGATGCCTAAGAACATTACCAAGGGTGAACGAAGGACAAGCCATAAAATTTGTATGTTCGTTTTTTTTTCTTTTTCTCTGGCCGTTTGCCGTGAGAAAAACGGTTTAATTGCTTGATACATAATTCTCTTTCTTCATTCAGAAGGGTCGACCCACTGTGCTAATTTGTTTACGCACGTGTATTTTTAAACGCGTGCTACAGCAAACAATGGAGCTGCTTTTATCGTTGAGGTATGAATCTTGGAATCCTCTTGATCTTTCTTTCTGTACACTTGACGTATGGTAGACAGTATTATAATGCGTCACTAGCGCTTCTTAGAAGATGGGCTGTATACCAACCTAAAGAGAAAAAAAAAGGAATCTTCCTCTTCGATGGTCTCCGAGAGGCAAATTCTTAGCCGCTCTTTTAATATTGAAATTTAAAGGGAAGCTTTCTCTATTCTTTTTCCGAAAGGGATCTGTGGCTTTTATTTTTACTCATATTACATTTGACATTCCAGATTATAATGCTTTTCTCATAGTCAAGATTTCCGGGCTGTTTGATGTTTCAAAGCGACACCCCTTATTAGATAGTGATATGAAAGTTACAAAGTACGACTTTCTATGGATCCTTATAGCTCAACGTACTATAGCCGAGTCGTAATATTAATTGCAAGGGCCTTATTTGCATTGTATACTGTCAGAAGATGCCCCCTGAAAGTGGAATTGATCTTGAAAATAATAACGGGTAGAGGTATTACGTGTCGAAGTAGTCAGCTATTCATTTCCCTGTGAAATTACATTTCTTTCTGTTCAGGTCATTCTCATTTCGAATCTTTTCAATGCGATGAATTTCCCATTTTTTTGAAAAACTGACCTAAAAGCCTCATATCTATGCATTTCTATTTCAGTCCTGTCATTTGATATTCATTTTTTTTTCCCCCGATATTGGACCGTGTGGCTCTCTTGACTCCTATCTCTCTTTAAGGGTCGATTCTAATTTCTTTTGATTTGCACCCAAACTCCCATTTTCGTTCCTCGACATTATTCTTCCTTTAAGCTTGAAGGGTAAGAAAACTCGCAATAGTCTTATTCCTTTCATTATACGTATGTCCGATCATCTTCAAATAATGCTGCAATCGATTAAAGGGTTGACTGTATTTTTTTAAAATTGGGCTCATCACACTTAAAAGGGCAGTTAAAAGAATTATCATTTTTTAAACCTGTACAATTTTATTGATTGACAAAAAATACGCTCAATTTCGTTTGAACGTAAATACTATAAATTTGCTTTGCTTGTTACGTGGGTATTTCAGTTTATACATTTTTATTACATATTTTTCCTCCGAAGTCCCGCGCATGATGCACAAGCTTGCAACGATGGTATTATCAGATTATTCCTCGATTTGTCGAAGTGGCTAAATTAATTCTCGACACGATCTCTGTCGAATTTGTTATCAATGTAAACTCGTTACCGTCTCTCTTGTATCGCATCAATCTTTTCGTCCTGTTTTTCGTGTGATTTTCATTTTATGGAAAAACATAGAAGTATCACGAAGCAGGAGGAAGTATCAGGAAGAAATAAATCATCGTCACACCGAATTACAGAAAGCGCTATAATGGTGACTGGAGACAAAAGAAAATGAACCTGAGTTGTTATCGACATTTTGACGTAGATATAGTTATATTATTTCTCATTGTTCTATACGGGGCTGTTCAGGTCAAATGAACTGCCTGATGTTAGTCTGCCCGCTTGATTTCTTCGATACAATCCAAATGGTTATGCGTTCCTGCTGAATAACCCGGTATACAAATATTACGAATATTTTATCGCATGAAAAATTAATATAGACGCACACGATCGATACCGCATAACAAGAAGGTATAACAGTTAAATTTTATCGTTCGTAGAGTTAAGCGAACTCCAGGTAGTTGTCGATATTTTTTTTCGATTATTCTACAAGCTCAAATCAAAGCTTAACAGGTCTTGGAAAATTCTAAAAAATTTCTTTTTACAAAATCACTGTTTTGAGTTTATACGAACAATTCCATTTCAACAGCTGTTCAGTCAGGTCCAAACATTTCACACTGAAGTAGGTCCAGTTGCAAAAGCTTTTGGGGTACTGCTTGCACTAGGAAGCGGGTGCTGATTATTCCTACAATAATTATCCCAACTTCGAGAGTCATTTTTCTCATATACATTTTAAATTGGAAAATATAATTAATTTCATAATACCCCCCACCCCCCACCCGAGATTTAATTCTCATACAAACCGATTATAGTTTGATATTTCAAGTAGCCCTTGATAAAAGCCAAAAACTCGATACCATATTGAGCTTTACAATACCTCTAGCGGGACCTGTTTGTACGTTAATGGGTTAAAAGCGTCCCCACGGCTTAATGGAAAATTTTCATCGAATGGAAAGACTCCGAATAATAACAGGAATAAATTCAACGAAAATGCTTAAAGTCAAGATTGCCTGTATGTAGCAGCACCTTTTCAACGAGCTGTAATACCTGACGCCATATCGACACCTTCAAAGACTCCAAAGGTATCATTGAACGGTTAAAGAAAGCGCTAACCCTCGTCCACGATTTTCATTTTAGCGACCTTTCTTAAAAAATGCCTGGAGGACAGTGGGCGAAAAACAGAAAATTTTACAAAGTTCACCTAAACGCGAGAACGTGAGATTGAAAAGAGCATCTGGATACTTGCCTGCGATCGATATCTCTTTATTCGTGGCAATTGGTTTAATTATTTGCATAAGGCACGTCGTTGTTAATTAAGTTATATCGAGCTTTTTAAGCTCCTATTTTTTGTCTTACTCGAAAGCTTTCCAACCAAGTCATGCTTCTTCATTGCATTCTGACGTAGAAAAGGCTGCCTCGCGAAGGATCAAACAGATGGGAGGACGGTGGCTAAAGTGAGAAAAGCTCTTGGAGCTTTCGTGCTTCTAGTGGAATCCATAAAACAGTAATGGAGGTGCGCGACCTGACTTACCGTTTGAATCTTTGGTACATCACAACCCTACTCACCAGCCTACTTTATATATATTGCCGCGGTATGACAGTCAGTGACCCAAAAGCGCAATACTAGAATTTCTTGTTATACTATTACGAGATACATAAGCTTTTATATACGCGCAATCTATGCTTTCGAAAGGGACCGCTGCGAAATGGAATTCAATAATTTTATTCGTCGTTTGTTGAAATTTTCTTTGGCATTGTGAACCCGGGGTATTTTAATAGCAGCTACGCTTTTTTCTTTCTTTTACGTACAATTCCCGTTGGATATATTTTTGGTCTATCGGAATACAGGTAATCAATAATGTTTTGCCAACGTTCGGTTCTCCCTTGGCATTTCACATATGAAAGCTCAGTATTTTCGTTACGAAATTCGCATACGTTAATACGAGAAACGTGTTAACCCATCCGTACCATGTCAGAATATATTGGAAAATACTCGGAACAACTGAAAATAATTAAAATTACCTACGTAGGATTTTGGCTCGATCGAAATGCAATTCACAATATAAGTGTGATCTTTATTTATTAAAAAAAATTAATTCAATTGTCATGCAGGGTATGTAGCATTTGACAATATATTATACGATAATATCCTTTACTCAGTTGGATAAGTGAAATTACGTATAAGCGATAAGATCGACCTCAGTTAGATTTCATTCACGTACTCGGGATTGAATTAAGTAGGCCTATACCCATCGTAAAGGCGAATTCACAGGAGTCCGTGTTGCTCTTATTATAGGCGCAATCGATTTTTCGATTAACGTTCGGCCAAGGAAAAGCTGTCGTTAACCCGAAATCGCTGTTGGAAAAAGGGATAGAGAAAGGAAGATAGAGGAAAAAAAGAAAGAAAGAAAGAAAATGACCCATAAACAGTTGGGAAGAAAATATAAGAGATCCGGAGGAGAATCCTTGGAATACAAGTTGCAAGAAGTCACGATTCTTCGACTTAATCGACGATGACATTGAGTCACCCGTCCAATAGAAATTCAATGACCTTGAATCATCTACCGGGAAAAATTCAATCGCGCGCAAAACGTGCTGAAAATAATGTCTGATCAATCAGCGGTGAACCATGGGTCAAAGCACAGCGTGTTGAACTTAAAAACCTTTTTGTCAAACTTTCAGCTACCCGAATGAAATCAAATCTAGGGGATACGATTCTGCTTAAGACTCTGTAGCTATCTTTCGATATCGCCCAGCACCCTTCTAACTTTTATTTAGGAGATTCAGAAAGCTCAAGTCTCTCTCTCTCTCCTCATAGATCTGCTCCTGTTCGTGTGCCGTTATACCGTTCGATTGTTTACGCATCAGAACCTCAAGGAGAATTCTCACAGCTTGAAATCCCCAGAAATTGCATTTTCACTATCGCCCTAGCGTTTCGGTCGGCTCTCTAGCCTTTGCCACGAGAACGAGGAAAGGTTGGATGAAACAAAGCACGAAAATAAAAAATTTGAATGAAAATTGAAAAATACACTAAGTAAAAGTAAAGGGCCTTCCAAAGTCTCTTCCTGTTGTTCGCATCAGACCTTTCAACTACGTGCTCGTAAATCTTCATAATTTAACACAATGATATTTTTGATAGAATCGAGCATGCCGGTATGCACAGTAATAAAAGATACCTTCTTTGTTGGACAGGCTGAAATTCTTTAGGCCAAAGCTCTCGCTCATCCGTTTATCGCCAGGTTAATTTTTTTATACGCCGTCTTATTTACATTATGTTACCGGGAGTGTGTTTCATTGTGCGCTAAAGCTGCGAAGCTCTTCCGTGCTTCTTTAATAAGAACACGTAGGTATTCCATATACGTGCATTTGAATATCATTTTTCTTATGTTTCTGTCTCCTCTAGATTCAACAGACCAACGTATATATAGATATAGAAAGTAAATTCTATTACCAAGCTCTTCCTTATGCAGGGAATTCCCACGTATGGACTGACCATACCGACGGCTAATTGATATGGTGAAAAAACGACATTTCGTTGTTGGAGACTTTTTTTTTATGTTATTCGCCAAATATTTTTTTTACTTCTTGTTGCCATTACATTTTATACGATTTTTTTTTTCCAAGGGAATTACTCGTCTCGAAGGTTACTCGTAATTTTGCTTTGATTTATGGGGCCGCTTCAACATCTGGCTGTAACACAGGCGTAGATGAAAGCACCAAGATGGGCACGTTCCTTTCATCAAGGGTTGACTTTTATCCCGTGTTGGTATAATGAACGGTATTTGCGTGACGCTTTTACAAATGGAATGTCCATGAGGTTTGTTTTATCGATTTTTTTTTCTTTTTTGCTTTATATATATATATATATATCGACTGTTTGTATGTACAATCGGAACGAGGTCGTATTAGTTAAGCACGAGTACTTGTTCGCAGGGGGAATTATTTGAGGGCGAAAAAATGTTGGTCACGACCCAGCCTGATCGTCTTCCACTTAGGAAAACTGTCTTACCGCAGTTCGTGATCTCTTCAGGAACCATCGCGCGTCAATTACCAGAGAAAATGGCTGTAATACAGCTGTAATCTCGTGTCCGTGCCGTGAGGTCTGGATAAAGTCAGGAACGTCGTGAAGTTTCATGATGGTGAAGTGATAATCTTATCTTTCCTCTGAAGGAATCAGGTTCGACTTTTCTTGAGCGTATATGAGATTTCGAAATTCTATCTTATCGCCCTCTTACACACTTTTGGATTATATGGGTACGAATGTTAAGCGCGTACGTGTTTACTTGGAAAATTGAATTTTTCATATAGAATTCGCAACCTGAGATCTCCTCAGAGCTTTGCGCCACGCCTGTATATCTTTGCCTTAATATAGTACAGCCTATATTTGCGATATAAGGCCTCTGCAAACGAAAACCGTTTTTTACTCGTGGTGAAAATATGAATTTTTAGGTAAAAACAATTTTTATAAATTAATACTCCCTCGTCTCGAAATAAGGCATGCTTCAGATACACACGAGGTTATACGTGTATAAACGTATTTATGTATTTATTTTTTCGATTGATCTTGTTTCACGCACTTGTATTATTGTTTGTAATAAATTTTTATGGTAAATTTGTATATTAAAATGTAGAGGGAAGACCGAAATACTATAGGATTTAACTGGTAGATCTCTCGTGTACGAGGGGGCTGGTTATAATTCAAGTATGCGAACGTAGCGGGTTCTTTGGTCGTTTCAGGCCATTAAAACAGTCATTTTTTATTGGCCACTTTATGTAAGCACGCCTGGTAGAATTTACTTGGTTTTTTTTTTATAACCTCACATTTGTTTATAACCAGTGCCGACTATCTTGTCGAGGATGTGTCAAGTTCTGCGTGGAATAAAATCCTGACGGAAGTATTTTTTTCTTTTAATAGAAACTTCAGTTTTTCAGCGACTATATTTTACGGGTCTGTGACGTAAGCATGGATTTATGGAAGGGTAGGGAAGTCGCAGAATGCGCTTCAGATACTTCCGCATGAGACTGTTAAGAAAATACGTTACGTTAGGTAAGGAACGATACGACGGAGAAATCCAGTAAAATTTCATATAAAATTTGGAATTTTATGAGAAAAATTCGCACAAGCGAAAATATTCGCGCTACCCTTGTTTTTTTTTTCCAATGTAAAATTTTTCGCCGTAACGATTTACCCGCGTTTCTGTATAATTAACGGCTTAGTATTGAGCAACGAAAATTAATTTTATTTCATTTTTTTTATCTACCGACCCATACAAATTCAGCCTTCATTCCTGTCGCGTCAGTTGAGAACACGGGAGACATGCCACAGGGACGCAAATAAATATATTACAAGGAATGAATGTGGCAGTGGCGAGTAAGAGAAAAAAATTAAATATGTATAAACAGAAGTAACCCTTTAACTCCCCCTGTTAACCCTTTCCATTTTAGTCTGCTATCCTCAATGAGTGACACAAATCGCGATTACGTTCGTAAATGCCCCAAGTGTTAAATCGATAAGGGGATGCGATAAGATGCTGGTACCCGTGCAAAACGTTACCTTTAGGTAGCTACGCAGCTTTCTGCGTCACCGATTGAAATTCAAATGTAAAAGGATATTTTTATCATAGTCCCAGGCTTGATTAGCTCCTCTGTGCTGTTGGGTTATTCATATATCAGGCGCGACCCGAAGATGGTTCCATTGTAGAAACTGGAACGGCCAACTTCAGATGGCGCCAGAGTCCTGAATAATCTCATATGCATATACTATTTCCATACATCGAAGGCAAACAATGCTTTCCTGAATTATTTGCATCAAGTACTTCGGCATGTGTTTGAATACTTCACTGAAGCGAGCAAGTGGACAAGTTCAGTTAACATTTAATTAAGGACGAGATGAAGGGACCATAATTCAAGGGCGACCTAGCAAGGGTCGTTGAGATGAAAAAGTTCTGTGAAAACATTGAGTAATTTTATCACTGAGCGTATTAGGTTTTAATTGAATTGCCGGTAACTTTTATGAATTATCATACGTTTCGTAGATACCTCCAGCATCAAGTCCATATCAGGTCGATTACAGTGGTTAAGTAGGTAGAAATTAATTTATATAAAATAGACGACTACCGACACTGTTTTCTTAATTTTATTTATTTTTTTAAGCTTTCATGCCGACCAGCGTCTGATATTTATGCTGCGGTCGTATCCTCATAGTTATGGATTTAAAAAATCCGCCACTGGACAACGTGCACGTATGCTTTGTGAGGTTGCAACTTTTAAATGCACCTCACGAGGCTGGATCACGGTCTGTGTGAAGTGCGGGTTCGTTTTTCGTGACCTTTTTATTTCTGTACTACCTTACCTACTACTCTTTGCCTGCGTGGGTTGGTGAATGTCAAACTACATAGCTATGTGATAAAGCTTCATGGTTTTTAGACAGCAAATCTACCGAGACAGCTCCCTAAATTAACGTTTAATCTTTTTAAATTAAGTTGACTGGGTTTTGCTCCTTTTACTGTGTTTCTGCATGAGCTACACGAAAAAGAGGGATAACTGAGGGAAATGGTAAAAAGAAAAATGTTTCTTTGTTCAACGTATCTCGATATGGATCACGTTTATTTATACAGTTGTACATTAGTAAGCGTGTGCGGAAATGGACTTTCCACTATATGCGTGAGCTGGCAAAAAATGCTTGTGGTTCTTTCCCTCCATATGCACATTTCCACGTATGGTCATCAATGTATATAATTGCACTGATATTTACAGTCCGCCATTAAATTTTGAGTGTAGCATATGCTTTCTTTTGTACAGCTTAACGAAAGCTTACAGTATACGTCACTGTACGCCGATAAATCTCGTTCTTGAACTGAACAGTGTCATTCCTGTTATCTCGTCGAAAAGCGAAACTCAGCATTCCCTGGGGAAAGCGTCTTTAAGACTTTCCCTAAAGACGCCGTAACCGGAAGAAAGATTAATCACGATTAAGGCTGAGGTGCGTAACGAAGCCAAGGTATGATGGATGCTGCAGCAGCTAGGTGAGGTATCTTTGATGAATCTTTTAAATTGTCAGAAGTTTCATGTAAAGCCTGTAAATTTTATATCCGTGTTCCTTTATACCGACAGACACAGTTTATCAAAATTTAAACGTTGCACGCTTGCTGAATCACAATTCAATGAATTCGATCCGGCAGCAGCGAAGCTTCCTCTTCCAAGGTACACTCTCCCCAGACTCATTCTATCGTGATGTATCTTCTTCGACCCGTAGATCAGCGTCAAACGATGAATAAATAACCAGCAGACGGGACCACAGATCCTCCGTATATCTCAGGTATCATGCGGATTACAGGAAGACGTTATAAAACCACCGTTCTTTCCTCTCCTGGTTTTACGAGCTTCTGAGGTCGGAAGGAGAAAATAACGAGGTTGAATAGACGGGGGATGCAAGGGGAAACGAAAGAGATAAAGAGATCAAGATTAATAATTTGTGAGATAAATGTTTACTTATTACTCATTAGTATACACCGGTATTAGCATCTATGTTGGTTTTTGATAACACTCCATTTTTTCATTTTTTTTTTTTTTTCCATGGAAATTAATGGGTGTTAAGTTTCTCATGCTTATGAGGGTTGGATAATATAAATTATAGGGATGCTCTCATATTCTCTTGTATATTCAAAATTATATTTGTTACCTCACTTGACGTATGTAATCACGGTTGCCATAGGTCACGTACATAATTTAATGTGCATCTAGGCTGACCTCGTGTCCTGGCTGCTTGGACCGTCGTTTATCATTGGCAAGATCGTGTTACCTCTGCTGTACAGGCCGCTTCAAATTATTGTGTCACTCAAAACTTTGTGTTTAATAGGGTCGAAAACCCATGGGTTTAACCATATACGCTTGTAGACGAAAGGACTGCCCCGAGTAGGCGATGGACCCTTTAATTGAACAACGATCTAAATTGGGGTGTAGGCACGTGTAAATTAAATGTTTACCGACCATCCGATGAATTGATCAATAATTCACAGCGGTCTTTATTCGATTGCAGTACCTTATTTGTGCTTGGGAAAAAACAAAAGCGAATATACAGTTGTTAGGGGTAGCCAGCCTTCCGAGTGGCTTGTAGAAGCATTCCCACACTTGACAGCTATTAACATTTGTTTTCTCGCATGAATAAATAAATCAATGCCAATATTTCAAGTCAGTAAATATATACCCGTCATGGCCACTGTTGGTATTACGAAAAGGGTATACGTTTATGGAAATTTAGTTAAATAGCAGAGAAGGTACCAAGTGATACTAAATATGTAATACCTGGACGTATATATAATATGTAGAGCGGTAAACATTGACGAATGCGATCTTTGACTGGCGTCCAATGAAAAATGGGATATTTTTTTTATCTTGTAATATTTCGAATAAAAAGCTCGACCTACTCCTCTGTTCTATTCGATGCTAGACTTTCGCGAACGGGAAGGACTCAAGTTCCACTTCTTTGTCTGCTCTTGCAAAATGACAATGGGGATTCTATCAATGGTCGGTGTATCCTTTTCTATTTTTCTTTAGTATATTAACGGTTCTTTGTAATGCTAATGAATATTTTCGATACGTATAAGTGACTCATTGTTCACGAGAGTAACAGTTATAATTTGAAAACAGTCAGTTAACAGAAAACAATGGCCGCACTCGATACTGTTACTGCTCCCTTTAGAAAATATTTAGCTTCAATTATATAAATGTTGCACGAGCAATCTTGAAGCAGAAAACGAAGGGAAAGAGTAATCTAAAGAAACAGCCTCACGCGGTGATATATTGAGAGGGACGAGTCGTGGCTCTTGGAACTTGTTCCTATCTTTGGAAATTTCGAACGTGGAAAGTTGAGAGCCAGTCGCTGCTCTCTTCCGAATAGAAATATTTTTCCAAGGCGAATGCATAGCATTACGCGACTATACGATTCACGCTGCCGTGCTTAAAGGAAAAGCTGTTTGCTTTAATATCAAGAGACTCGCCGGAGTCTGCAAGTGGAAGGCAGATAATCCAACCAAGCTTCGCTTTCATCCTGCAGTTGGATACAGAGGCAAAAGCAACAGTGGCAAAAGCTTCAAGGGGTTACGATACGTCGGTAGTAATTTTTCTACCATATTAGTAAACATATACGAAACACAGTGGATACACGTGAAACTCTTACCAGCAGCAGATCTAAATATATAAGCAGTCTTGGAATTCTGTAATTTGCTGCGTATAGCAGAAAACTACCCTAAGGGTTCGATCTTATTGGATTGGCCAATTGATTGTAAATCTTGCAGCAGTTGTAAAAATTCTATCAACCATGCGTATTTGCTTCTACTGTACTGCGTCTGCTGAACGCAGTCATTGATTTCCCAGGTTTCCTATTTCTCAGGTTGGTTGGGATCCTCGCGAAGTAAACAATGGGACGAAGCGTGGGTACACGGTTGTGCCATGTAGAACGAAAATGTTTTGAAATTTACATGAGACGGATGCATTTTCTTATAGCGGAAATTGCAGTTCCGTAAATGGCAACTCGTTTACGGTTACATGTTAAATTAGCCAGTGGAGTCTCGCGCGCTTCTATACGTAATAAGCGGAATTCAGTATCTCGACCAGTAGGTAAAAGCACCTTCTTTTACAGGATTACGTAAATATAATTCACTCGAGAGTTCTCTGCTGCGTGAGAGCATTAAGCGCTAGTGTTGGGGAGGGGGGAGGGGGGGGGTGGCGGGGGGCGGTGGGTTACGGGAATTCGATACTCCCCTTATTAAAGCAGCGAGCGGGTAGCTACTTGAAAATAAAAGTGTAATACGCCGTGTTCAAGGCTGACAGGGTTTTACAGTCGAGTATTAAAAGTAGCCAAGGGTGCAGTCGAGGTTGGAGCTTAGGTTTGCAGAAAGAATTTCAGACGCGAAGATTTGCACCTCTTGGCGAAGGCCTTGGATTTATCTTCAGAGTGCGAATGCTGGTAGAAATATTAGTCTGGTATGGCCATTGCACTTTAGACTTCTGGTCGGAAATTCATTCGGGAAATATTTTATTGCGGGCCGCGACAAGGCATTGGTATTACTTTTCGTGCGACGTCGTGGGGTAGAAATGAAATATCGTTGGGTGGAGAATAAATTAAAATCGTAAAATGAAAATTCCTCGTCATACAAACTGTAAACTCGTTATTCGTTTGGATATATTGATTGATGCTGTTATGAGTGTCATTTTCTGTAGGATGTTCATTCATTGTGATATATCCTGTGTATGGCGCACACGTGTGGTACGATTTTTTAGGGTGATACGTGACACGTCAAACGTGCTTAATGACTGTTCCTGTTGTATTATAAGACGTGTATTAATGTAGCTATTTGCAAATGACTCTTATCAATTATTGATATATCGCCTTGATACGAACGTTTCAATGTTGTCTGATTTAACTTTTTTATAAATATATTTAATTGCTGGGTCGTCTGATGTAACTATTCGCTTGACATTTTAATAATTAGATATTATGTATATGATTTTAATTGTATTGTGGATATTGGATGATAGATGTAGCTTTGTTTATTAACCTAGTACGCTCAACGTTATAGAATGCGGGGTAAATCGAATCCAGTTTATCAAAATGGTTCCATGGCTTGTACTCGAGCGACAAAATTGCTTAAATTTTTCTTTTGAATACCAGGGACGAAGCACGTAAAAAATCTCATAGGTACCTTTCATTTTTGTATCCATTATGATCCACGGTTACGGAGAGCATTTCTTTTATATTTGAATTCTGCCATATTGCAATCTCGTGTATCAAGGTCGGAAAGCGTGAAAAGGACGTAATTCAGAGAGTTATGACGGCTGGCAATTTTATACGTGTTAAATTCATGGTCTCGCACGGCATTGGCGAACTGATTCAAAGTATGATATGGCTATCAAAAATGGCTTCTATTGTACATTGATAATTCCATTTAGTTATACAAGTTTTCAATACCCGAAATCATATCGGACTACAATTTGAGATGAAACTGTCTCAGTCACGGTTAGTCATAAGAAGAAAAATGGGACCTTTCGTGGAATTAGTAAATTTGAGTTGCTGGAATGAAAGTGATATTCTAAAATCTCATTAACATAATTTAATGGCGTTCATAAGACCTCGTTAAAGAGTGATATTTTTATTGAGGGTAATTATAAAAAGTTTTAAAATGTTTTTGATACTTTATCGGTAAATCATTAAGCCTCAGAGAGCTTTCAGAGAACGGGCGGATTTTTTAATGACTTCTACAGTTTTGCACTTGGAGCTTTATTACATATGGTAAAGTGATAATGTAGGTAAAATATGGGACTGACTTAGAGTCGAAATAATCGGCTTTCCGTCTTCTAGGGGGGTAAGGATAGGCTCGTTGGGGTGATCGGGTGAAAAGAAATGGGTTTAGATGGCTTGTGCGTGATGAATTTCTAACAATGAAATTCTCCTTGGTAGCATTTCGATCGTTATAAGGCAAAACCGCCTTTAGGGGCTTTACAAACCATATATTCCATTATATATACATTTTCTCATAGCACCAGAGCGTTATATTATCAAGGGTTGACACCTTGTTTTTCGTTTATATTTCCACTTGGTGGCGGAGGCCGCCATGAATTCTGGCGATATATCTTCTCCTGGGTCAGACCACATGATACACATGGTATTATCCATGTTCTCATATACATATAACGTTATATAGTGCATATTCTATATTTCAAGGTATTTTCGACTAAAGCGGATGATACATCATTCATATAAATGCATACTTTTCTTTGTTTAAAAAAATCTACGCTATATATACTTGGGAATTACTTGACTTCGACTCTTTATTTTCTGCTTTATGAAGTTGCAAAAAATAGTTTCCCTTATACTTCTCATGTCACAGCTGAAAAACTAACAAGAAGGACCATCTTATCTCATGGTATTGCTTTTCGATAGTGCGGCTGGTCGTCTGACATCGTTTGCTCGATATTGCCTCCGAGTTTTTCGAACGTTTGATCGAACTCCAATGGTGAGATATAAAGAAAAGTTGGACGTAGGGGTGAAAAAAAAAAGAAAGGTGGAAAAGAAAACGAGACACTTCGTGCAACTTTCCTTTAGCAAACTGCTTTCAGTGTGCGATATTCCTCTTGCGACAGTCTGTACAAACACGTACCACCTATTTGTCAGGATAAATATACTTTTTAAATTTCAGACTCGTACGACAGTTAGTCATTAAAATGACAAAAATGAGAATTCGGAGCCTGTTTCTGACAATTTGATAAATTTAGCCTTCGCTTCATTTAAATGACACTTTTAATAAAAATAAGTGGAACTACTTCGGACACAATTAGGTTTTAATATTTAAAAAAAAATTGTCCTCATTTTTTCTCCAGGCAAACTCATTATCACCGGATCCTGTGCTAGATGGAATTTCCTATGAGCACGAGAAACTTGTTCGATTATTCCAAGCGCGATGCCCGACTAAAACTTTGAAAATCCTATATGATCGAGCGTTACACAGGAGACGGTAAAGTTTTATGGTTGGCAAGTGAGGTCAGTTTGCGTCCTGCTGTCCCTATGGGACATGCGCACCAATGCTAAGGTTGGTTTTACTTTTTGTGTTTGATGCTGCGAATTTACCAGGCGCGAAAAAGTTAAATGGTCTTCCAAGGCAATTTCTTTCATAGGTTATAACGCGTTGGATTCCGTTTTCACGGTTCTATAAAACTTACGTCTCCTATACCATAGGCATTGTATCTATTCCCGTCAGGTGAAGAAAATTGCGAAAATTCCGTGAGTAGTATACGGGAAAGTAAAGAAGTATAAGCGTTATGTCTTTTTGACTCTCCTACGTTATATCCACTAATCTAAATCGGCTTTGGAATTTCATTGTTTCTTGGCTAAAATAAATCGGCTTATTTTCTATACCATCCAACAACGGGCTTATATTACCATCAATGGTATCAATCATCCATTCTTGACAGGACCACCCCCGCTGGAGTTACCAAGCAGCTAAGTAAGTCAGTCAGTCAGTCAGGCAGACAGGCAACCAACCACGCAGGGATAAATTAGTTTTCGTATTGCCACCACCTACCAAAATCCTCATAGGTTGATTCGTGAAATTGCAAAACTCTGTTCTTCTTGATTGGTTATCTTGTTGTCGAGATTTTCATTTATAATCTAAAATCGTCCGTTATCAAACTTTTCCGAGTAAATCGATGAAAATCAAAAGGAAGTACAACAGCCGAAGACTTGAATAAGGTTTGTCCAATTTGAACAAAAAAGTTAAAAGCAGATCAGTAGGAGAGAAAGAAAATTATAAAAGCTGGAAAAGCATTATAGATACGGTATCAGATATACAGTTTTAAGAAGAGCAAGTCAAAGATAAAGCTAGATCTAATCCGACATAATGACCTTGTTAAAATTCTCTTCGTGACTCGACCTCGTTTGTACTCCAGTTTTTTAAGTTTTATTACGGTCATGCCGTATACGTTTTATTTTTCGGCTTTCAACATGAAAGTTTTTCAGTCCTAATTATTTACACTGATAATATAATTTTTTTTACATTTACGCAGTTACGTACAAAGTTCACAGAAATGTAAGAAAATTTCTTTGCTCCTATCCTTCGTGAAATTGAAAGCTTTTCCCAGGGTCATCTGTGCTTTCTCTTCATCAGCAGTACTTCAGCACCTTCTTGCATTTACATCTGCAAGGAACCGCAACTGCAAGGATGCTCATGTACTGGGCGTATCGATGGGAAAGATGCAAGGGAGCTTATTTGCATGCACTTTGCCATCTGGAATTTATGCATTACCACAGAAGTAAGAGGAGCAGGAAGGTCTCTCACTGCCGGATGCTGTAAAGAGAATCTGCAGGCATTTGCGTCGTGTAATTTAATTTCTGAAAAGATTTTCTCCCGCCGTGAACCTTTCGATTTTATTTACGACAGCTGCTTCTATTGCTGAAAGTTCCCTGCCGAGCTTAATGGTGCTTGGACGGTCAGGGCTGACGGGTGAGACCTGAAAGGCTCCTTGACTCACTATGTATGTGTACTATTTTTATGCTTAATAAATATGTATAAATATAAACTCACACAAATTATGCAAGTTTTACCAATATGTACGAAATCGATAGTATGCATTACACAAATGCCTATTTGCTGTCCTGGCAACCAATAGCAATACATACATACACAGTTATATATATTGACTAATATGCCAGTTAAGCTTTATGCTTAACTTCTTTTTATTATTTACGTTCTGGTAATAATCGAACGCGATTTACCTGTTCTATATAATATTTGGATTGTATATACCTTGTGTACCAGTATTAAGTATTTAATGCATACTTATAGTAGTTCTTTTATTTTTTAGATCGCTTGAATTTTAATTTCGCACGACGATGTACTCCCTTAGCTGGTTTATCGATCGGAAAGACTGGCAAGTAATCCTGCAGCAGGTTCGTGAGTTATATGTCATTTGAGAATGCGCAAGACAGGGAAAATCTTGAAGGGCGAAAGGGATATATTTTAATAAATAGTTAGGAAGAGGAAATTGGTAGGGCATACTTAATTTTTCAATCGGTGACCAATGAAATTCTTAACACTGCTTATCGTTTGTCCGAACTTCCAATTTTTCTTTCCCATACGGATTTCCTTTAGCATTATGAATAATTTTACAGGGATTTTCACCTTTCCATACATATGTAATACATATGTATATATTCCAGGTAAGACATTCTCGAGGGGCATGTGTGAATGGAGTGAAGAAAAGCGAAAGAGGAAAGAGCCGCAAAAGGTAATAAATTACCGGAAGATTGATACTTTTCAAAAAGCAGATGACGAGGTGGCTTATTAATTTAAAAAGTCTAGAGGAATGAAAAGTAAAAAAATAGCTGTTTGGATTTGATACCATAAAGGATCTGGGCAATAAAGGAGCTAATCAAGCGGAACGTTCTGCAAATGTCAGATTAACAAATGGCAACGATTAAAGCCACTAGGCTTTCTCTCTTTTTTTTTACTGTTTTTATTTTATCGTGACAAAGAGCTTGTGTCATTTATTCAGTGTTCCCTTGTTAATTTGCCATTGTCTTGCGAGGAAGTTCCGGAAGATTTCTTTCCCTCCTGACAGTCCATTAGTTATCGCGCGTCCACATTCGCACTTTTATACAAGTTTAAGCCACCCTTTTTTTCTTATTCTCTTTTTTGCTAGTCAGCCAACGTGCAGCCGTAGCGGAACGTATAACGCTCTTATCGGAAGGAATAGCTCGCGACCATCAACGTTTCGTTACGAAGATTAAACTAGTTAAGTGTGTTTTACGAGGACTTTAAGAAATCTAGCTACATGCGTCATCGAGTCTCTTTCTTTTATTTCTTTGTCGATTATTTATTCAAGATAAATTTAGATATCATAGGTATGTAGTTACTCTCATTAAACCAGTAGACCCAGGAGAGATATGAATTTGATCCTTCATCCTACATATAATCCAAATTAGAATTTAATATGTTACACTAATAGGACTTGCACATTAATCCAGTTGATCGGCTTATAGATTTATTAGGGATTTACTGTCTGTCTATCAAAGTTTTCTCCATCAACAGAATTTGACCGTGTTTCAATACCATTTTCTAAACCATAATCAGTACTCGTGACAGGTTAGAATTTCTCATTGTCAAATCCTAGAATTTACAATTTCTTAAAACGATCTGCAATCCTCTTATGCAAATTTAATGACTCGTGTCTGCAACTGCCTAATACGTTCATTTATTAAAGTAATACTCTTTGCCAAAAAGAAAATTGGCTTAAAACCCTTTTCTTGAATTTTTCATTTTTCAGTTAATATTTTTATCAGTCAAGATTTTGACTGGTTCAACAGTCTTAATTTTTTTACGTGCATTTCATCTCGATTCATTTATAAATTTCATTATCTCTCCTTATATGAGCCTTTCATCTGTGCTCACCTACGATATTGACTTAACCCTACTTAACTTGGCATTTATTGAGAGATAGTGCAGGCCCAAACTGTCCAATTATCCCACGGTCTAAAGAATATAAGAGACCATTGATAGTTGATTGCTCGATAATAATATGCGATAAAATAATAAATTCAATGTTATTTTATGTTATATCATGCCGCTTAATATTTAATAATTGTTAATTGCAGAGCACTGAATATCCAGGAGATGTGATTCCTAGAGCAATGTAAAGTGGTTGAGCTTTATGATTTATCACACAAGAAACTCCATAACCTCAAAACTCATCGAGCTAAAATGTTCCTGGCATGAGTTGGCGAATAGTAAGCAAAGCTCGTCTAACAAATTCTCCACATGTACTGTATTACTCATGGTACAGTAGGAGCCCATCGACGTGAAAGGTCTGTTCTACGTCTAAGCAGCAAAACTAACTTACCGAAAGTGTCAGACATTGGACAACGGGACGGCTTATGTCATGGATTTAGAAACAAAGGATGAGAGATGGTATACTTATTGACAGAGTATAGTTCAAGTGAATATTCACACGTGCGACTACACTTCTGGGTGATTTAAAAGTATTTACGTAACCTGCTTTGTCACAATATGAATTTACGGAACACCCAGTCAAAGATTTATTCAAACGACTGTATTGTCATTGACAAGGAGCAGAGTCCAAAGGAAAATTAATTAACTCTTGTTTGATATGTATTTTATTATTTCGATATTGGCTTGTACTCAGAAGCAAGTATGGAACAAAATTACATTTCGAACTGTTAATGTCAATTTATACCAGTCAGCTATGCTCCTACTCGAGCATTGCGTAACAATCTATCAATAAAACAAATAATCGCCTAATTGAAAGATTCACGAGATATTGCCAATCTATATAACTTTTTAATCGTTCTGTACTTAATTCTATGCAATCATTGTATATAATTATCATTTTACACAGTACGCTAGTTATGTATATGAGGCTCATAATAATCCTCATGTCCGTAATGTCTTCTTGCACGATGCAGGGCATTCTGAGTAATTCCTTGTTCTTATTTCATTTTTACCAGAACAATGGTCTAGCAAGTATTGCGGTTTATCGATCAAGGGTAATACGTTCTAAGAAAAGTAATGTCATAGCGCGAGCGTGCTGCGAGGTTCTATGAATTTCTGGCAGGTCGGCAGGCTTTGCCAAGAATTAACAAATAGTCCATTCGCTTGGTATTTTGTCACTTTCGAAGTGAATCGTGTAGAATAATGGAGAAGCCATTTAGATTTGCTAATGTCGCTTGATAAAAAATATCTCAACAATTGAATCACGTGACGGCCTTGTATAGCAATACTCTGTGAACCAGATGTACGTGTACAAAATGTTTTTTCCTGCAGAAAATTCTGGACGAGCTTCCTGAAAATGAGAGAAAACAGAAAAAAGTACATTTTAACAGTACCATTTCGATGATAAATTTGTTCCTGAACGAAAAGCCATAAGAGCCAGTGAACCGATTCGTGTGAAATTACCCAAGAGAATAAAGTTTTTTAAAATTATTGAACCAAGTGAGTTATAACGATTTAGAATTTCAAGATGGGTGACGTAGATACTAAAATACATTTTTTGTTATTTGTCATTACATTAAAATGTATTTTGTATGGTCACTAATTTTTCTGATCAATGCTATATCCTATAGCCATACGTATATTTGTTATTCGATAAATAAAATGGTTTGAACCACATTACGTGCGTAATCTCAAAGGTAAAATTTCTGTGTAAATATATTTTCTGGAAATACTCAAATTTTCACATTCTTTTCAGCAACGGGAAATATTATCCAGGTTCGACAGTATACGAATTCACAGCTGTAAAATCTTGTTCACCCTTTCCAGTGAATCCCTTGTACTCTAGCTGTTCAGCAAACATCCATGAAATAGTTCGCACGTCTTGCACCTTCTTTTCGAAAGAAATCTATCGACCGTGATGGTATCCAGTACCAACTTAGTCGTCTAAACATTCCATTATACTATGAACAATACAATGAACAATGTTAACCAGAGATATCCTGTTCCATGAGAAAGGTGGTTCCAAAATTGATTTATATAATTCACTTTATTATATCCAAGTTAAACATTGTGCATTATCAAATATGATTATCCTTAAACAATTTTTAAATTAATACATACTTTTCCAGAAAATTCGCTTTATTTAACATTTACAGCATAGTGAACCAAGCAGAGGATATGAAGAACCAACGGGTCTTTCATCCAAATTAGAATACGATATCGTCTCGTAAACGAGAATAGATATAGAACGCTAAATGAAATCTAAAAATTTCAAGGCTTTTCCAGTATAAAATGGCTGTCGTGAACGTTAAAATAACTTTTGATGCGAAAACTCCCCTTTGGCTTCTGCTAACCTTTACGCCGAGGCAAACCTATGCTCGCACTCTGTAATCGGCCTGTACGTATTATGACGACATTCTTGCCAAGGGCAAAACGACAAGTCCCAAGCATTGAGGGTCGTTCATAGCTCAGCATAGGGTCCGAGAACACAGCGATAATCGTATATTCGGTGGATTGAAGGGAGGAAGATCTGGGAGAGCGAAACTGGGAGCATAATGGCCGTATGCTTTACGACGAAGGTCGTGTCGAATGGAAACGTAAAATTCTCATATGAACGATATATATTTGTGATGATTACGTGTATTACAAGTCCGCCATATCTTTCGCATAAACGCTTAATCTGTTTCTCGGTTGCTTGCGCGATATTTTGCTACTTTAGACTATGATAGGTAAAACATTGTTTTTTTCTGTTACGTAATTTACTTGGGATGAATCTTACGCACTTTACGTCTCGTACGCTTATTTATTTATTGTCAATGTTACACCACTGGCAAATCAACTAAAGAAAGGATTACGTATGTTCGGTGAAAATTGATTTTTGGGATAAATCTAGTGAGTCCTATAGTTACTGACAAGTCAGTTTCTTGGTTAAATAAAATCTTTGCTAAAATTATTCGTTGACTTAGTCGATAAAGTAGGAAATTATCTAACACTTATGTCGTTAACAGTGCGTACAGCAGTGATTTGTTTCTAAAATATATTTTCTCTTTGTTACCAGATGTTCTCTTGAGTGTCTGTTTTTGAATTTGGCGGGTTTATCGTTCTCCAAAGTATTGGAGGGTCGAATTTTTGGGATGCTACGGTTACGTGGTGAGAGATTTGAAATAAGAAGAAAGGGGGCTGGGGGAATAATGATCACATAAATGGATGCGCCTCGTCAGTGTCAGGCATCGGGTTGCCTTTTTAGCCATTCTCTGCCCGTTGTCTCACATCCGGTTCTTAGAGAGGGTCGAAGACTTTGATTGATGCCGACATCCTACGATGCCGAATTGACAAATGATACCTGTCTTGAGGTTGGAAGGGACATGAAGACGCTCGAATTAACCCAAGTTATGATTGGCTATCAGGGTATGACGTTACACGTTAACGATCGGGCGTATCATTCAGCTTTGTAATTACGTATTGAAATAGTAGTATACGAGATCGTTTCGGTCGATGCATATAATGCTTTAATAAAACGGAGACGAATGAATGTTGGATATTCGAACTCGCGGAATATTAATGAAATTTAATGCCCGCGAATGAATTCGGACGGACACGTATAGTATCGCGCAGGAAAAATTACTCAACGAATGCCAAAATTTAGGCGTTTTCGTATCTGTTAAATCGAATGAAATATCCATGCGTGCTGCATGCAATATTCACGCGGCACGATTTTCACCTAATTCTAAGAAGAAGAAAAAAAAACAGAAAAGTTGTAAGTACGGATTTACGTGACCAATTCGTGAATTAAGGCTGCACAACTACTATGGCAGTTTTATTTACAGTATATACTGTCAATATCTGTCCGAGTGACTTTTCATAAATCACACTGTAAGATCTTTCGTCCTTTTACTGCTACTGGTCGATATATCTATTCGTGGAAGCGTTCATGTCAATCGGCCGTAGCAGTAAAAGTGTTAATTAATTTTTTTATTCTCTTCGTTAACAGACATAATATGGGGATATGCTCGTTCTATTCTTAGCTTGCAGATCTACTTTAAACATATCCATTTAAACGAAATGAAGGACGCATCTGGGTTATGTGCTTCTATGCCAAGGAAAATATAGGAATAGATTTTCGACGTGTAGATAACAGAGGAGGTTTAGTATTTTTAAATACAGTGTCACTGTCACGGCTGTTCAGTATGTCTTATATGAAAAGTTGCTTTAATGAGTTCATAGGAATTTTGTAATTGATTTTGGGCTATCGGCATCGTGGAATCTTTCAATTATGCATCATTTCCCACTGTCGGAGAATTTTTTAAATCGATCTCGAATTTTTGAAAATAATTTAAGGCTTATATTAATTTTATCGTTTAATTCCTCAGTTTTTTTTCAATCAACATTTTTTAGCTTTCAAATTTCTTACCGTTACCTTATTCTGCGATATATTCAATGCTTAGAGGTATTTCCAGGAAATTGATTTTTCGGCCGACGTCATTTATTTGTCGCCTAAAGGAGACACCAGTTCGCTCGTATCGGGCAAGGAAATCTCCGAACATTTGTCACAGAGACAAGAATAGAGCGGCAACCTTCTTTAGCGCGACTTTGAGTTTCCACTTTGTACGTTTTCTCTTTTTCCCTGGACTAAGCAGTCGCAAAGACAGGCCTATGCGTAACCGAGGAGTTGACAAGGTTTTTTGTATAAACGTAGCTAATAGAAATTACGAGAGACGAGTCCGTAGAATCATTAAAAATATTTCCGTATTCAATATGTGCGTTCGAAGAAGTAAAAGATCACTGGACGAGAAATCAAATGCCATTAATTTCCATACATTAAATAATCAGTGATTGAAACGCCAATGCACAATTTATGAAACCAATAAAAAATTTACAGTTAAATTGCATCAGTGGTAAAAATGATGAATTTATTTATATCTCGTGACATAGAAGAAAAATTTTTTTCTTTCAATATTTATTAACGCCAATATATTTTTATTGCCGAGTGCTAAAGATTTTGAACTTAGGGATGAAATCTTTAGTCCCTCGATCACAATTAATTAGGTTTTAGTTTCTTGGTGGAAGAAATTTCACGAGGAACACTCAACCTTATTATACCCATCTCGGAATTACGTTAAAGTATTTTCCTTTTTCATCCTTCAGCTTCATTAAGGTGTCCCTTACTTGTCCTATAATTTTCAGAAGGAAGTTTATCCTCGCTATTTCGAAAGCTCTAAGAATTTCATGAGATTCGAATCACCAACGAGTAATTTACGCTAACCACTCACTTAGAGTAAGGGGATGAGGAAAGTGGAAGGGTGGTAAGCACAGTGTTACCAACCAAGCGAAAGTATATTCTGTGCTCGTCGATAAAGCGAGAGAGGGATACAATTTAGAGTGGAAAGAAAACAAAAATTAATTAATCACAATATTGGTAATTGCATGCTAATAGATTTTTGGAGAAGAAACGCTAAAGTTAGTCATTGGTTAATTGCCTAGGCTACTGGTGTCTGCGACTTGTTGCAAGTCTGAGAATTTCATGGAATTATTCGTATGATTTACTACGGTCGTACCTACTTCTGTTTCGAAGTCAGCAAACTCTGTGCAGATAGATATTGTTTGAAAAGTTAAAGGTAAATTCACTGAATGTCATATTTATATGGTGATAATATAAAATCTGGAGTAACAATCAAGACACGCTATACCCATGAAAAGGAAATGATAGTACAAAAAAGGTGTATCTAAAGTAACTTACATGAATTTTCAATTTCTTGTCCTTATAAATTACGTAAATTAATGAGATTTCTGATTGAACAATTTAATTGAAAAATGTTGATCTTTTAGCAAAGAAGGTATCCCTTCACGCTCTTGATTCATTTTGCTGTAGCGTTAAGAGCCAATGATGGTTCCTAAAGGTCGTGATGAACAAGGGACCGACTGTTAATTGCTTTTGTGAATTGATGTCTTTATCCACTTAGAAGTAATTACGTTTTCCATGTTAATTGATGTCACGTGGAGGTCCATAAATAACTCTATGATCCTTCTTGCCAGCGGACGGGCCAATTTCACCTACGTCTCTACGAGTCCGTCTTGGACTATTTGAATTTCGCGCTTCATTAACGTCGATCTCAAAAAATAATAGCGATCATTTTTGTTTTTATCCCGCGGACACACTGTCAGGATCGATTTTCATTGAGCTAACTGATTTTTCACTGTTCTCACAGCCATTGGCTTCTCGCTGCTTGTCTGTAGATATGAGATTTTACCGTCGACGTAAGAAGCGGAAATGAGATTTCTTTCCAGAAACGTACGATAGGAAGTGCCAAGAGAAATGAGGTCGTGCATTCGCTTCTCCTGCTACCTGCTGTAGATACAATTTTCTAACAAGACTATTGTGCCACATGAAAGGTTCATTCCCGTGTATTTGTGGTATCAATAGACCTTAATAATTCTCTAGGAAAAACCTGGAGCTTCGCGACTCTGTCACTGCGGCGCTGCGCGCTGTTGTATCGAATGTCCTCAGCGAGTTTACACTCATACATTTCCTCGGCAATGGAAAATTCTTACAGGCAAGTAAAACTCTAGAAGAGAATTTGCAAATGAAAATAACAAAGTTAGCGAGAGCAGTGAGAATCCACTGTCTACGGAGTTTGAACGCAATTAAATTTCGACTCTCTACTCAAATTTAACGTGGAATGTATTGGTATTTGCGTATTGAAATTTCGTTGACTAAATATTTGTTCGGCTTTTGTGTCCACGATGTAAATATAGAATGGATAACAGTGGATGTTTCTTATTCTGTCGTTAGATATTTTGTCTTGCGACATTATTTTAAGGATCAATGAAATAAAAATGCTAATGGATACTCGCGCGAGGAGTACATTCGTATAACAATGTAATCGCAGTACTTATTTTCTAGTTAGGTAGATCATATAATACTTGACGATATATATAGGTATATATGTACGTTACATATTTGTAACACTTATGCTTAAGAATTTAACTTGTCAATGTCCCGTATGTGCTTGGTCGTCATAAACGTATACACAATACTGCGATTAGATATGTGATCTGACATTTTCAAGAGACTATCTTGAATGTACATAGTCACGGAGGGATGCGCACGTACTGAACGGTATACAGATTATGCTCACCTGTGTGTTCGTTTAAGTTGCTGTTTGTATTAGGAAAACAGTCTAGATCGAAAATCAATAAATAATCTGTGATCAGGTACGTGGCTGTTATTGCTGTAAGCTGGATATTTGATATGCCCGAAATTTATTATTAAAGTACATAAAATTATATCGTCATAGCAACGTTAATATTGATCCTTGAATATCCATTTTGTTCGTACAAAATGCCTGTGACAGATATGATATAATTTTTAGTAGCAGCACAATTCCATCTTTTTTCACTACTATTATCTATGGACTGTATTATCATTTTGCAGGTATGATAAACGTGCCTAAATATTATGACAGTAGGGTTACAAGCTAATGATCTTGTTATTGTAATGAATTCGCAATATACGGTCGCACGTAATTGGATTAGTCGTCAGAAATTGGTATTACTGGTGATTAGTATCGGCCTCGTCGATTTCCTTGTGAATTTATAACATTAGTTAACAATTGTTAACTGCGCTGTTTAATTGGCTGTTATAGGGAAAATAGATTTTTAATTAACTCGTTTCAATAGGTCAATCAAATTGTTATATCAGTGATTAAATCAATGTAAGGAATTTTAATAAATTGTGCTATTGTAATTTCTTTCTTTTTCATTGGTTTTTTTTTTAAATCTCAAGGTAATAAATATATGACGTTGCTATTCGAATTTTGTCACTCGATCAACGTGGAACTTGTTGAGTGTTATATTAATTTTTTTGCAATTTTTTAAGGAGGCTAACCTTACTATTTTTTTTAGTTGATCGTTCGGATTGTTATCGCTGATTGGAACATGCATGAACTATATGGAGCATACGAGGGCTGCAGATGGGGCCAATGAAACTGTCAGATTCTAATGGAATCTATGTCATCGATATCAGGTGGGTGGTAAATTTTTTGTTCACCGTTCAACTAATTGGATGGAACAGTGCGAAGTTGGGAATATTACCATAGTGCAGCGACAGTTTCGCGTAATTAGTAACCTGCTGGGTATCGTTAATACATTTTTCGATTATAATTCGCTGCAGGTTTTACCAACAATTTAATTCCTGTTTTAATTACTCGTATTATGTTTGTCCTTCCAAGTAAAGTAATTAGAGACACGGTGAAAATAGATTATTTCAATTTCATTATCTTTTTAATTTATCAAAAAATTATTCTATGATGCGGAGATACACAGTTATTAAGTTTCTTGTTTCAATCCAGTAAATCGAGTTAATTAATATTTGCTAAAGGATTTTTATGAAATTTTACATAGTCCAAAGAGTTTAGTAAATGCAGCTAATTCGAGAGTACAAAAATCCAACATCTGCCCTTTCATTTTATCGCGTGCTTTTCAGTCCATCTCATATAAGACCCTTACAAATTATTTTACGTAACCAGCCCGCAGCCAGTATTCGCTTTCAGGGATTCTCGAATGTCAAAAAATTCTTTGTAAGGATGCCCAACTGCCAATGTACATTCTTCGCAACCTGTTTTTCCTTATCACCTATTATTAATATTGATTTTTAGTATCCGTTCTTTTTAATGACGTCATCCGCAACGCGCTTTTATATACCGCGTATATACATCAAATGGCACTACATTTTCGCGTTTAATTTATATAACAGTTTCCATTAAAAGCTAGCTGGCATCTATTTCCTCGTTATCACGTGATTTCGTCCCAATGAAAACTAACGACTTACATAAATCGCACTCAATCGTACAGGTTGATTCACATGAAATTTTATAGAATTGCAATAAATATTTTTATTCGTTTGTCCTTAGGTACGAATAAAGTGACGTAGAACAAAGTTCATTTCATTCTTTTCACAAGAAGAAAAAAAAATTAAACAGTATATTAAATGCATATCAGGATGATTTGAATTGCCACTTTTTTTTTCGCAATATACTCTTGTAATTTTGAAAATTGAATTTTTATTTGCTTTTTCAAAATTTAATACTTCTCTCTTTATCATTGATTTCTAGTTTTGTGTCTATTCAGATAGTTTGGATGCGTTGGATGTGCTTCTCTTATGCAGAGTCAGGAAGCCGTATTCCTCCTGCTGAATGGAAGACCTGTTTTCTTGATATTCCAGGAAGTATTACTATTGCAGATGATACAGCGCAAGAAAATAAAGCCACTTTTATTCAGGAAGCCAGCATCATTCGATCCCGTCATCTTCAAAGGGAGCCTGTTTTATTTCGTGCTCACGAGTGCCACGAAATTCCACAGGCCATCAAAAGAGCTGTGTGGTCAGACTATAGCAATTTCAAGTTAGCACGTCTGCAATTTCCCGAGAAAACGGTCGAATCTTCACCCCAGTCGAAATCTTTATTTTACCACTAAACCATCCCCCATGCCAACCCTATCAGAGACGAGCGCTTCATCGTTTCCGAACGATACGCTGGACCAGTGGAGAATCTCATTCAACTCCTGCACTTCTTAGGAAATACACGTATATCTATCTTTCTATATATATCTATCTTTATATTTAATCTTTTTCCAATATTTTGTGTTTTTTAATAAATTTTTAATTTTCTATATGCCTTTATGTGTAGACAAATTTGCTTTGGACTTTCAAGCTTGATTTACATATGATCGGCGTGTGGCGTCGGAACGTCGCTGATTTCCGACGCATCGCAGTAACGCTTCACTGCACTATTTGCATTCGAACAGGGCCGACGATAGTTTTCCGTCATGGATGATGGTTCCATGAATAATTCCCTAGGATATTTCGTATAGGAAAATCGATACTTTTCCAATATACCGTAATAGTCATTCCGTTAGAGATATTGATAACATTTAATGGATACTATTATCCGATGGAACGATATAAATATTTCCATTACTTGTTTGATAGAATTTCCATTTGTCATTGTAGATATTCCGACAATCATCGATTCACTTGTAATACGTATTACGTACATTAGGAATCAATAATTTTCACAGCATCAACATAACCTAAGAGCATCCTTGGTAATATCATTTGTACGAGTGAAAAATTACAACTGATATTTTAATGCATCAGGAAATATATGTAATACTCTAATATCCTTAATATCGATTCTAATATCGATAACTCGACCCTTTTTCTTTTTCCTAATATTTTTAGAAAACTACAGTCATATGTAATGATGTTATAAATGCTGCCCATTTTGTTATTGATGAATTACGCATGACCATGGGATATTTATGATGGATGTACACGTACACTATGGTAATGCCTCTGGTCACCGAATTGCAATTAATCAAACGTATACGAAAACTTGAGAAAATGGACAGTGCGTAATATCCTAGTAGATAAATGCGTACTCGGTGACTCATTGCTCCTCGTTGTGTTTTATTAGATGTTCTTTTTTTTTTTCAAAAATGTTATCTTCTTTATTGCATTTTCGTTAAGTAAGTATATTTATGTTTTTGATATAAAAGAGTCATTAAAACAAGTGTACTAAGTCTACTAAAGCTCTTTCGTTCATACTTTGCATTATTTTGCTCCTGTCAAAGGCATATACATATACGATTAAAAGAAAATTCTTTATGGGATATAGAGCTTTCCATACCAATACTGTAAATGGGAAAATGCTGTTCCAGTATTCCGTTCTTTGACATTTACAGAGCTTACTCTTTGTTGCGAAGCTCACCAACTGACAGGCATGAAGATTGAAGACCTTATCTTATAAATATTATACTTTTTGATTGCAGTCATGGAAAATCAGCTGCTTTCAGATTTAGTACCGTGGTCGATTCATTTCCGGCATGGACTATACCTGCGGAATTCGGTATTTTTTTTATCATTTTATTTCAAAGATATTTCCGATTACGTTTTAAAAATTATTTTTACAGTGCGTAATTTTTAGACGAATATATAGCGTAACATTTTTAACTTATGTGAGCTTTATATTTATATATATGAATACGGCTATACTGGTAAGAAGTAAGCATTTGGTTACCCAATTTTCATCTTGAAAAATATCCCCTCAAAATTCATGATTACCTTACCACCTTTTTGTGCTTTGAAGTTGGTTGGATTCTGGTAAAGAGCATTACGAGGCGGGTATGGCGAAGGAAATGGAATTCGGGATTCAGTGTTGTTAGCTCGGAAACCATTGAATTCATATTGGTTAAAATTTCGTTTTATGAAAAATAAACAAAAGAGAATTTTTCCTTTTGTTTTTTCTTCGTCTTTTTTTTTTTCTGACAAGGAAGGTTACCTTCCTGTACTCCCACAACCTGGGTCGAAAAAATTACATTTTGTTGTTCACATCAAAGTATAAATCCTCACGAAAAATGAGCTGCTCACTGGCATACTTAAGGAGTGAAATTAATTCCTCAAAATCGGTGGTTTTTTGTTTTTCGCTGATATCTTCAAAACCAATGTAGATACGGCAAACGTTTAAGTAGCAGAGTTATTCATTTTTCAGTGCTCTGCAATGATACGCAGTTGGAAATTATATAGAAATTTTTTAATTTATTTTATTTTCATAAAAAACGTGTTTTTAATACATTTTTCTTCATCTGATCAATGAAGAAGTTCTTAGTTCACCTGAGAATTAAACAAGATTGATAAATTTGTCAAGCGGAAAATATTTACATACATATACATATAGAGCCTTATCTTTTACTGATATGTCGATATTAAACTTCACAGATAGGATATCGTGGAAAAATAAGACGTATTTTAAGAAGTTCGTCGCATAGTTTGATAATGATAAGAACATATCATCAGTTCAAATCTATAAAATGTTTTGCCTTTGGAAAAAATAACTCTCCGGTTCAATGAGTTTTGAGACGGAAAAAACCAACGTAGATTGATATCATTGAATTTTGAGTGGAAACAATTACGTTTATTATGAAAAAAATAGAAAAAAATGAAGATTTCGAAGATATCAGCGAGAAACGAAAAAACCACTGATTTTGAGGAATTAATTTTACTCCTCAAATATGCAAGTGGGCAACTCATTTTTTGTGAGGGTTTATACTTTGATGTGAAGTACAAAACGTAATTTTTTCGACCCAGGTTGTGGGTGTACGGTAACCTTCCTTGTGAGAAATACAATTGTTTTAGCTTCTGCTCTTCTTTGCATACGTTGAATCATTCAGATGCGAAATCATGTTATTCTCACCATTAGGTTTTTCGTATTTGGGAAAATTTGGAAGGAAGTAGCTGGGGGATCTCTCGGACCATTAATAGTAATGAACCACTTAGGGAATGCAGGATGCATTCTGTCCTGGTGAGATAACATGGCGTATCAAACATTCATAGCTGGGTTATATCGCATAAAGGATATAACGAGGATCCAAAGAGTGCTTTCATATTCCCAAAAGAATCGTGTTTTCCCTTATGGCTTAGCTGGTAAACAGCCGTGAAATAATTCATCCAACCTAAGTGATAACTGGGGTAGCCTTGTCTCGTATGAAATGTACTAGAATTTTTAAGAATTGAAAACCTGTATTGCTTCTTGATATTTGATGCTTGGCATAAAAAAAAAAATTCCCTATTTTTTATAGATCGTCTCGACATATATTTTTAAAATTTTCCCGCCGCGAAACTCAAATTTTTCATCCTGACAAAAAGGGCCGCTACACTTTTACTCCAATTTTCGTTCTTTCGCTAACGAGACTTATGGCAAGTGGAAATATAATTGTTCGGGTAGACGCCTATTTAGTGCAATATTACCCTTGCGACTAGAAATTTCTGATAATGTCAGTTACTTCACCTAATTCTTAATTTAAGTCGCGCCAGGTGTTGTTCTACTCTTAGGAATTAGGTAAGAGTAATTAATTTCGGCCCTTGGATTTTAGTAGGAGAGTCGAAGGGGACGAAATTGACGCCCGCCCCCAAATGAGAGAAGTGCCCTGGGAATAGGAAGGGAGGCGAAATTGAAGAACTTCTAACGAACACCAATAACAGTCATGATTATAAGGTTTTCATTATTAACCTAACCGAAGATTGAAGGGTTCCCCTGCCGTTACCCTTATCATTCCCCCTATTTCTCGCTTAAAAATTATGCATATAATTCGTGAAATTATTACCAATAAATTATCTCCCTCACCCGTCCCTGGTTCGATTCCAGTACGGGGCAATTTTTTTTTTTTCAAAGAATCAAACCGCGTAATATTTAAAAATAGTTTGATTAGTATGCATTGAAAGAGTGCGGATTAGTTTTATCTAATACATGAATAACGTGGAAATCCCTTTTAGGCGTGACTGCTATATATAGTAAGTGTACGAATGTTCCACACAAATTTGCATCCGGTAATTGAGATTACGTTTGGTCTATCCCTACAAAGACGCGTCGTTCCACGTATATCCTTAGGCGTTATCCCAAAACGTTCTCGAAGTAGAACACCCATTGGTGTCTAGATAGTTCGTGTGATTATGTTACAGATTAAATTTAGGTATCCCTAACCATACATTTTCGGTACCAGAAATGACACGAGACTCTGTGAGAAGATAATCTATCTTGCCTGAATGAAAGAAAAAAAAAAGATTAGTCAACAATCCAATATACGAAATTCCTTTCGGACCTCTAATGGATCTGGTCCACTACGAGTTCCGTCTTTCCAATTTCGTGATTGGCATAATCAAAGGATTCTCACGAATTTACATTTATACTCATAAAGGGACAAATTGAAGGTTCTTCATTCATTTTTTCCAAGTACACACAGTGTTCATTATATTGATTAAATTCGTGCAATTTCAGTATTTGGACCAATAATCATTAATAAAATGAATACATTGCAGCCAAATGGACATAACGCGTGGCTGATGTGAAGTGCTGAAAAATAGTCTCGCAAACATATTTTCCTGGTGGAAGACTTCAGAGCGTTTTGTCTTTTCAACGGCTTTAGAGCTATCACTTTATTATTTACTTTTCTTTTTCTACCCTCGGCCTTTACCTTCTACCTAAAAACCCTCCCTCGCACCCACCACTTATACACGCCTGTCCTCACAGTGGGACGTCACCCCTTGTTCTTCTTTTTTTTTCGCTCCTCGGTAAGACAGCCCCCTACACCTCTTCCGATGTGTTTGCACAGCATCCGGTGAGTGAGGTATCTCGCAAAAACAGCGATCTCTTTGACAAATGCTCGAAATAAGCGCAAAGCAGTTGCATTTCTCATTGTCCGTCAGAGACTCACTGATATTCATTATTTAAATATTATTCAACTACTCGCCATTGAAATGCTTGTTTTCAAACTTCAGACAAAAAAGAGCACTGATAATCGTCGTTAACAAACCACGACGTTTAGATAATACATATGTCATTACGTAAGAATAGTATAACGGTATACTAACTAGGGAAACTGTATATCTGTTAGTGGTCTGGATCCAACGTGTACTTGACGCACAGTGAATTTATTGAATTAAAGACGTTCGTGAGTTAAACTTGAGACATTGAAGTTTCACTGAATAGGTAAAGGCACTAGAGTCAACTATCGTGTAACGCGAAGTGCAGACTTGAAAGTTTGATAAGTTTAGTAACAGGGAGTTTGTTCTGTCTGATAGTGAAAACTTCGCGAGTCACGCATTCATTCTCTTGTTTTGTTTCAGAAAAGGAATATGTATTCTACGTACACCGAGTACCTATATATACAGGCGTACATGGCATATGTAATGGTGCAGGTGGTGCAGGAGCGAATAAAGATTTTTCATGTCGGAGTCGAAGCTGTCGTCTAGGAAAATCCTTTCACGCAAATGTAAGTAGAGATATCCGAAAGTACACTCGCCGAAAGGAATTCTATTTCAAGAGAAAATGTCGATACATAAAGATGCATGAATTTGCTTCGCGAAGAAAAGGGTTGTATTACGAGTTTTTTTTATAGATCCCTTCCCGAAAATCCTTCCTTGTATTACTGATTTCCACGCTTGGAAAAACCAGAAACGAGGCCAAGATTTAGTCGACCCTTGTCTTCCCTTTGCTACTCGAAACTTCAGTATGTTTCTGTTTTCCTTTATTCTTTTAGTTTCTTCTTTGCTCTTGCTCTTCTTGATCTAAGCTTTTTTACATTAAATATCGTTCTATTCAAATCGCATTTATTTCATGTATGAACTTTGAGACTCAATTTTCTGTTCTCATCTCCTTTTTTTTTCCAGATTTTTGTGGGCCATTCTTCCGTGGGATCATGATCGTAACTTTGGATTTCAAAGTGGTCTTTCAATTTTTGGAAGTGCCTGAATTTTTATAAATTGATGGTTCTCTGATGGGCTTTCGATCATTGGAAATCTTTTGGGCAACTGATTAATTTTGAATTTTATAAAGTTTTTATTCAAGTCTTCATACAGCTTTACTGTTCGAGTGTACAGAGAACTTTGGAAAATGATGTGGAACATAAAGTGATATACTTCCGTTATTATTTTGCTGTATATTATGGGTTAATACTATCGTGAGATTAAAGAGAAAAAGGCGAAGTAATGCGAATATCCATGGATAAGCGAGGAGTAGCCGCGCCGTTTCTCTTTGCTGGAGGAAGAAAAAAGAATGTGACTAGATAAACGAGTCGATAAAGAAATTCCAGGAAAAAAGCTTAAACAAAGTCTAACGCTGAATGGAGCTGTCCCTGTAATGGGCTGAACAACCGCAAGAGAAATGGCTGCGTGAAGGACAAAATATATACCGGCTTCCAATTTCAGGCTGCTTTGGTACGCGGTCGTCCATGACTACACATACTGAAGCGTCCACAACGTTTCTCCACGCTGGAAAGTGCAAGGCTGGTGCAGTCGTTGCATATTTTATGAAATCTACGTTATCCCAGATGCATCCGCATGGGGTGCATGGATGCAGTTCGCATAGCGTGTACGGGATAGCGTGAAGTCCCACGAAAGGTATTTCCTACCCCTGTAAATATTTTCCTTTTAAATGGAAATTCAATGTCTCTTGGAAAACATATAGACATATAGCGATCGCCGTATGAGTTTTGCATGGTTTCCTTTAATCTTATGCATATTAAAATAAAAAGATGGCCGCTCTTTGCGAAAACAACGGTTGGATTACTATGCTTCAATGTGCGATTGAATAGGAGAGAATTGTTTTGGGGTAGGCATGCAATTAGTTTTATCAGTCTAGTTTAGCGAAGGGGATGAGAGGGTTAGGATTTTAAAGGAGAGATACCACTTACGCTCAGATGCCTTGGTGAAACGGTAGAGCGAATAGACGATTCTGGGTAATGGTTCTGTTGAGGACGCATTAGGGAAGATGGTAGGTCGGGTTTCTGATTAGTCGAATTTGTATCCCTTTTCAGAGGAAATAATGGAAATAGAAGTAGTAAAAAAAATTATTTTTACCGGCAGGTACTTCCTCTTGAAAATACAAATCTATCTGGAGATACACTTTGGCGTGTTATCGTGTCACGTTACGTTTATAAAATTTCTTTTGATCTGATAAGCAAATATACCGAGGGCTTGTGAAATAGAGTAAAAAAGAAAGTTGAAAAATAATATTAAAAACTTTTTATGGTATCGATCTGTAAAAGAAGAGTATACAAGTTCTTAAGCAGATGCTATTGTATACAAAAATTAAATTATTAATAACAATCAGTGATATAAAAACTTTAATTTTTACTTGCCTTTTAGGAAAAATTTCGTAGGACTGATATTTTTTTTTTCGAAGTTGATATTTTTAGCGGAAATGTGTGACAGCATAGAAATCAATTTGTCAGGGGGTTTACTTATTTCGCCTTAAAAGCTTCTTTATCTCCGCTTTCTGATCAATCGGGGCGGCTCCTTTATATTCGCCATGAATTTACCCATTTCAGGGATTTAATGTCCGACAACTTGAATCTCTACCCCAGAGAGTCCCTTATTTTATTTGACTATTTATTCTTTCGCCTTTCGCTCGAATTCTCTGAGGGACCTTCTCGTATTTTTGCAAAAAATCCGGGAGAACGATGAACTCGATATATCATCATGGAAAAGTTGATTTCCAATATCTGTTTAGGGCCGGAATTCCCATATCGAACCGATATAGGATTCCCGTCTTACCTATTCTCTCGGACTTAATTCGCGTTTTCCAGGTTTTCTTCGTATTTAGATTTTCACGTCTTCAAATAGAATTCCCCATTTGCTGTTGATTATAGGCGGGAGGAATAAAGTGGAGGTATAAGATAAAGCAACAGAAATAGACAGGAGGATGATCAGTTTTTTTTTTAATACAAAATTTTCACGCTCATTTTTTCTTTATTTTTTTATCTTCATCGTAGCGGTACAGAGATACGTATTTTCTTTGTGCGAAAAATCGGGGCATTTTTTAATTTTAGTTCAGAACGATTAACCGGAAGTATATGTCGTTTCCGTTTATCGAGACTCGACGCTTTTTTTGTTATAAACAATATACAGATACAATGACTGATTTATATTATGGATCAATAGTATATTTATATTAATCGAATGGCATTTTTTTTTAACACTATTATCACGTCGTATTGAATCTCTCCATCTTCCTCGGTGGCAACTTATCAAATTCTAAAAGCAAATTCGAGGATTATCACTTATTTTTGTTATTTCTAAACATGTGTATACCGCGTGCTCAGGATATTGATGAAAATATTTTCTTTTTTAGTATGGATATAAAAAAATGCATTTTTCATGATATTGTGATTATTCAAGTGCGATAACAGTACGAGAGCATTGAAGTGGCTCGATAATACGTGTGTACCACGTTTAAGGCATGAATGCAAAATTCTCGCGTGCTATACCTGACGGCGATTCCATTACTATACTCTGCAACTGAATAATGTCAGGGAAGAAAATTAGTTCTACGAAAGAAAGTTCTTGGATCGGCGAGAAAATGACTAGTCGGGTGTAAATGAAAATTACAGATTCCGCTAGAGTTCATTTTACATCCTCTGACGCTGCACAACAGAGATTTCTAATTTAAAGCTAAAGAGTGACAGTTCCCTTATTTTTTAAAAGCTAAAAAATAATTTCATTCTGCACTCGCGATTTCAAAAGCACTGGGAGTCATTTGATTATCCAGGGATCCCATGTGTAAATACAGTTTTTTATCCAAATTTGTATATCTCAAGATGCGTCACGCGTAGCCCCCATATTACATAATTGGATGTATCAACATCTTTCCATGATCCCGTGTTTATTTTTTCTTCATTTTCCAAAAATTGCAGAGTCAGGTTTTGTCGGTATACAATATATAGATATAGTGTTACGGATTTACAGATACCCTAAGCCACTCTAAGTCAAAAGTCAAACAGTACTTTGGTTTCACGGAAAATTGAATCTGTCGCTGTGTCAACATAAACATTGAATTTCATTTGCTTCTGATAAACAATACTATTTTTTCGCAAAAATATCTGAGATTCTTCTAAGCACAGGTTCGAGGAAGGATATATATATAGAATTGAATAAGATAATGCGATATTAATTTTTCAAAATTTCGAACATCTTACTAAGCTCTCGTATAGTTTTCTTTTGTTTCATTCGTATATTCACAGTGATCATGAAACTTAGAAGCTTTGTCTAATCTTTGGTCAGACAGAGTAAAATTTCTTTTTGCAAGCTTCACTTCAATTTGAACCTTCGTGAAGTTTCTGACCTCGAAATACAAAAATGCCCCGACTTCTAATCATTATTTATGTATGTAACTTCTTTTTCATATAATTCGTCTAATTCATTGAGTACGATCACACACACGGTACACGCACTGGAAGTCACTTGCAAGTAAAACATACGCATAGGCGTAGATACGCGCATTCGTTCACGCATTTTTATTTAGAAAAAGGTCAAATTGACAAGCCAGCTTAATCAGCCTAGGAACGAGCTCTAAATACGAACAGAAAGAAAAAGGAAAAGAAAAAGAAAATTCTATTTTTTTTTTTTCAAGTAAGAATAAATAGTCTCTGGAAACTTTCAAAGTATTCGATTCGCCCTCCAATGTACACCGCACTAATTAACTTTTAAATATACTCTCACGTGCATCTTCAATACACTTTACGTATGGAGATGTATCTTTTTTTTTTCATATCCCTTATCTACATATATCTATAGTATAGATGCATTATTTACAGAAAATGTACACGAACTTTAACAATTGCCTACGATTACGTATACTACATTAATACTTTTCTATTTCGATTAAGACAACTCTATCGTTTAGTACTTATATGGAAAATTCGAGCCGCGTGACATTGTCCTTTAATTTTTGTCAAAATGCATAGATACGAACTTGTACACGTTTTAGAACTCCCGAGATGTACGTCTAGCTCGCAAAGCTCATTTTGACAAAACTTTCAAGTTGAAAAGCTCGAGACTCGTTGCGAAGGATATAATTAGTAAGTTGAGTCAAGTTCAGTTGATTCAAGCTCTTCTATCTGTATCTGGAATTATATCAGTGTTTTTGCACTGGTACTGGCTTGAGCTTTCAAAAAGTGTGTATATCCTATCAGACAAGGAATAACGCATAGTGAGCTTGACAGATGTGATTCTTCCTCTTCCGCAAGCCTTTACTCGAAAAAGGATTCTCAGTAGACGCTGGGGTCCCTAACTTTTTAACGAAAAGGAGCTTTCGAGCTTCGTCAAGCTTACTTGCCAGCCGCAAATTCGAACGAAGAAAGCTCTTATATCTTCGTGTTCTATGATATAGTCGACGGTTTCCTGCGACGTATCACGTTCCAGTGAATGGACTTTTTTTTATTCCATGAGCTTTTTCTATAGATATACATTTTTGTCACAAAAGAATGCAACATTCAAATTCTTCCAATCGATCGGATAATTTATTTTGTTTATTTTTAGACTTAACAAATTGAATTTTGGAATTTCCACCTCGATGAGCTTTTTTTTGGGGGGTTTTTCACTGATAATACTCTAGAGCTTTTGCTATTCCCAAGGATGGTGTATCCGTAACGTATTGTACCTAATGGTGTGCTATAATACTCTGTCTCTCTCTCTCTCTCTCTCTCTCTCTCTTTCAAGGTGCCTTGAGCATCTACTTAAAATGGTATGCTAAGTGGGTAACGGGGGATACTCGTGAGAATTGCCAGGCTGGAATTGACTCGATTTGACTTGGGTTCAATTCGGTTTGACTCTATTCGCTTCAATTTCATTTATACGTACATTCAGTGTTTGATGAGAAATCAAATATACAGCTGGACAATGACATCGGTTCTACTCTGAGGGGTCATCTCCATACGAATCGAAGCGTAAATAAGTCTCCTCAAAGTATTATAGAAACGATGTCATGAGTCGACTTATATGACGGTATGAAAAATTCCTTGAGCCAAATATAGAGTCTGTGACGGTTCGGAAACTCACGCCACATGTATATTTGTGATTTACGAGGCTGCCTATTAGACTGCGGTTACGTCTTCATATAGCTGTTACCATTTTCCTATGAGGACGCAATTTCCTTTAATAAAATTATTATATATTACTGCCATGGGAATAACCTCAAAAACCTTAAAGCCACTCAGTCGCGATGCTAATGGAGGATGGATATCACGAAGATATAAGGATGCCACTGATCATCCGCCCCATGAAAATTCAAATTGAATTTAGTATAGTGTCAATCATATATTGTTTAATAAATTTCGTAAGTCATTTTTCGAGACTCATTGCCGTTTCTTAAATTACTATTACACGTATGATGTATAATTTTTTTTTCTTTTTTTCCTTAAATGATAGCAAGAACTGTCATGCAGAGACTATGACGTTTATCAGGAATTCCGATTTGGCGCCAAAGCAAGATTGCGCAATGCACGTCAGGAAGGAACGAATCAGGCGCTTTGTATAAATAGATCGGGAGTCTGCTCGAATTGACGGGTATTTATATAGAAATTAGAATGAGCCAATGAATTTATGCGAAATACGTCGATTTAGGATGATTCAATGCATAGTAATGGGGTTCTGAATTTCCATGATGTCGGATAATCAAGAGCCATCTTGGATTCGATCTATGTTAAATCACTGAGACCACGAAAGCTCAGGGGTCTGAAATGACCAAGGCATGCACTATACGACTAGTATGTAAATTTCTCCAATTGTTGGAATAACAAAATAGTCGAAGTAGGTCATTTGTGATATACGATTTTAGGACGTTAGCGTATTTTTCGAAGCAATATTCTTGGTTTGAATTGGATGACGAAACCAACAACGTTCTTTTGTTTTACTGATCTATTTGAAATTACTTCGTATTGCACGTTTATGGCGTTAATCCTAAATGTTAGAAATTACACGCTTCTATTATGTAGGTCGTCTATAATGAAATTTATGAAATTTACGAAATTCTTGTCGGATTGAATTTTTGAATTCTCTGGTTTTTTTTTCTTAGCTACTCAAAATTCACCGACAGCTTCTCGAGGTCTGTTATAACGACGATTTTCTTCGTCGTTTGTTCCGCTATTCGTGGGAATGATAACGCGAAAAGTTTCGTGCGAAAGGTTTCTTCCGTATGACTTGCTTAGTTATTGCACGAATAATTAAAAATGGCACGGCGTCCTAGATATCATTGTATGTCTTGAATGTCGGCCTTTTAAATAGTTTTCGAAATCGTCCGAGTCTTGTTTAGTCACCTGGAACGATTTATCTTTTGAAAGCGAGATTGATGTCGCTTGGTATTTATGAGATCTGGCCCATTTCATTGGGGGGGTATAGAGAGCTTGCCAAATTTTGAATGAAAAAACAGAACGTGGACTAATATTTTTGTTGTATCGTCATTGGTAATAGGTAAGCGCTCAGATCTTTAAGGCAGTACCTAATAATAAAGTGACATAAATATATTTAAAAAAAGGAACCGTTTGTTCATACGGAAATTAATTATAAATACCTTGTTTATAAAGCAAAATTAAAAAATAAGAGCTATACGTTATCGTTGCTCAACTAAAAATATATATGTATATTGCACAGTACATATATATATATAAATCTCTACGCGAAATTGCCCTTCGAAAGTTTTGGCAGACTTCGAAACTTTTTCCAAAAAAACGTAATAACTTTCAGTTGACAAAATTGTCACAAGATTTCGCAACAGTCAGAATATACTTTTCTCCCATAAATAGTACCCATGACCATAATCTCATTGATGTCCCCAAATTTGGTATCGTTGTTGAGTTCGTCACTTCCGTAGTCTTTTTTAGTTTATTTATTTTTAGCATATTCGACGTTTCTTTTTCGATAAATGGTCACGTAAAACTTAAAATCGAAATTAACGCACTCACTTCATATGTTTCTTTCCACTGGCAATATTATTCGCAACACAACTTTTGGAAAAATCCAATGAAAATATCACGCACTCATGATGACATTATCTTCCTTAGATTCACCGTTATTATTCGACACAATCACGAAATCCTACATGTCAAATCCAAGGACAAGTTTTCACTTTTCCATATCTTGATAATGGTAAAAAAAATTTCTGAAGATGAAATTCCAACGTAGATATTACGTAACTGTAATTACACTTCACTTGACTGAAAATAGTTTCAAGCACGTTTCACCAACTGGACCCATCTGTATTCCCACAAGAAGCCACGAAGTAGGCATCAAACTGTCTTCAAGTGAATATTAGCATTACCACGAGAACTTCACTGGTGCCATTTTGAAAAGAGAGTCCCAGCTAGTCGTCTAATGACGTAACGCTGCAAAAGAGAACTCTTCACGTAGGTACGTACTTAAAGAAATTCCATTAGCAGAGGGAAATTTCCTCGAACGTACTACGAGTAATTCGAACCTCCATTATTCGGAAAAGTCAGAAGAGAATGGCGAACCTGATAGGAACGACGAGACGCATTTTTGATTGTCGGGAAAATTCGAAATTTCATGAAACCAAAAAATTCGATTATTTTTAGACTCCTCCCCACCACGTGTCATTTTTTTCCCTTCCCCGCGTTCGCAGCATCATTTTCTTTGGCATCACTTATTTTTCTCTCCTGGTCCCTTTTTTCTTCTTCTTATCACTTTTTGAATCATGCTCTCTTCATTAATCACTCAAATGGCCAGCGTCCGGTGAAGTATCCTCCTGACCATTTCTTCCTCATCCATCTCTTATATGACAGGCTGCCTTCTTGTTCCTCATAGAAGAGCCACCATTTTTCACACGTTTCCGGTGTTTGTTCTTCAGTATCGACACAATTTCCGGTGCACGCAATTGCACTCGATAACGCAATAATTTCTTCTACGTATAGTTCGAGCTTCCTCTCTGTGACTATGGATTATTTGCCGCTTGAACTCAGCTTGGATTCAATGTACCTTGCGCATTCTGTATCGATTGAATGCTCGGAGCAGACTTCCACGTCTGATTAGAAAGACTCATTATACAGAGTCCTAATCACTGTCTCCGTGTTGTTAAGTAACGAATAAATTATTGATACAAGAAAAAAAAATATTCGTCAAAGACCAGTCGATGATTTTCAAAAGTATTGAAAAATCAGTAGACTCGAACAGGTCGATCCTTGACCTCGATGAACTAAGATAAAATCATAAACTGCGGGGTCAAAGGTAGGATCAATTATTTGACCGCGATAACGATTAACAAATGAGATGTAGATTCCATTGTGATATGGAAATGTTCTGTCCCCGGCGGAAGTTTCAGTCCACGTGGTTCTCATCCAGATCATTCTTAAGGTCAGTCACCTGAAGAGTGGACCACATGGATCATAGAAAGCTCTCGTTGGCAGGATTCGAGGCGACGTCAATGGACTCCACTCCGTGGCTCTCTAATCGATCGCCACTCTCGTTATCACCAGCCCTGATTACATAATTATTGACCGGATCTCCATACTGGCTCTGGTAAAATTCCTCGCGCATCATATGATTTAGATTTCCGCATCTGAAGCACAGAATTTCTCGAAAGGGCTTGCGAAAGTCCCTATTGAGAGTGGCGTAGATGATGGGATTGAGCAGACTGTTACAGTATCCTAGCCAGAGGAAGAAGCTGGACAAGGAAGCGGGTATATCCTTTTGATCCTTGAGGAAGGGCCTGACCAGGGCCAGGACGAAAAATGGCAGCCAGCAGATGACGAATGCGCTCATGATGATACCCAGGGTAGTGCTGGCCTTTCTCTCCTTAGCCAATTGAAATCTGAGCTTCTTCTGATGCGGCGAATTCGTCACGCTGCATGTGCTGTTCAGATGGTTTCGTATGATGGTCGACTTGGCAGTAGTCCCCGTGGTCAACGTCGAGGACAGCGGCTTCTCGACTTTCTGTAACATTGGACACTGGGACTCGTTACTCCTTCTTGGCCCACCCGCGAAACACCTGACCGCGTGACTGCTGCACTGTAACACAAGAATGCGAAAGAGTTTCGCAGGATTATTATAATTTCTCAGAGCAATTTTTCCTGTAAGAATTTTATTTATCGATGAATCACGTAAAGTCATATGTACTACCATATATGAATATGAATGAATATAATTAGAAATGGAATTTTAAGCTTCAAATATTGTTTGAGCTTTCAGAAATATTTACTCTCCGTAAAATTTTTGTTTAACCCGTCTGAATCGCATCTAGATGGCATGTTTATAGAATCGACAGTGGCGTCATCGCGGCACGGAAACTATTACGGAATGGCTTCCGTTCTAAATTGGATATTTTCTATGAAATGACCCTAGGGTATATCAACATTGGATAGAATTAGAAACTAGATGAAAGCAGACTTACCAAATACTGAGTAGCGAATCGTATCTAAGCTAGAACTTATTTCCTAGATTGAATTGAGGTTAGAAGCTAGATAAGAAGAGTGGCCTGTCGTAAGGAAATGGAAGACCTCCGCAGGGTCAACGAACAAAGCAAACCCTCTTGGATTGCAAGATTGATGTATAAGCTACTAATTTAGTAAAACCCAATCCCCGTAGCTTAACCAAATGAAATTAGACATCCTGGATCAAAATTAAGATCATTCTCTTATCCGTAGTTCCATGAGAGAGTCCTCTCCCCCCCCTCTCTCTCTCTCTCTCTCTCTCTCTCTTTCTCTCTATTTATTTCTAAGACATCACTAAAGCTCAAAAGCTCAGACCCTCAAAGCTTTCAAGTACCAGCGAATCTCCTCCGAACACAATACACGGGATAGTCCATGATAATGGACCTGGTGTCATGATTTCCTTACTTTGCACACATTCCATTAAAGAGCGAAAACTACGAGTGGTATATCCATTTCCAAAAGCAGATCCTACCCCAACCTGCAAATCATCTCTAAGGATAAAGGTCTGATATTATCAGGGTAGAACGGTACAAGGTTTCATTACAGATATCAAGTTAGCCTATGATCAAAGAAGAAGAATAGTCCTTGGTTGAATCGAGCCAAGAATCTGTCATAATGACCAAAAGTAATTAATCCAACCCGTAAAGGATATCTGAGTAAAGCAGCCTAGTAACAGAATCTAAGTATAAAAACCTTGGTGTCTTTGGTTTTATATAAATTCGAATGGGTCTTTACTTGTAATCTTGAATAACGGAGTGTTTGCCATATTTTTTGTTACTTCCTTCAATTTTTTATCACCAAACCCGAACATAGGACTAGGTACGTTAACGTAACGCATTTTTTTTTCCTTTGGGTCCTACGTCCATCCGTGATCCTTTCCCTTATACCCAGGTCGACAGGGACGGTTTTTCTTCAAGTTTTTCCCGGCAGGACCTTCACTCGCACTCACGTGTACACAGAGCTTTTGCAAGGTAGAAGCGACCTTTTTGAAAGCTAATATTTTTGAGGGAGTAAGTTCTGCTTTTCTATACGCTATACTGTACATATATATACACGTATATGAAGAGGGTCGTAAGACGGTCCGAAAGCTTCCACGGGGTTTTATTTCTTGTAGCTTCTGATCCCGTTCCCTTTCTTTACTACCGATCGATCGATAGTTCCCTTCCTGACTAACTTCCGTCCTGCCACGAAGAAGCCCATCACTGTTCCTTTTCACGCAGAAGTCAACAGTCTCTTTTAAGAGGTGAAATCTCGCCAGAAGAAATACGTTTTCTTTAGACTCTCACTTTTTCGTGTATAACTTTCTTTCTCTCTCCCCCCACCTCTTTCTCTCTCTGTACTGACCTTTCTTTAAAATTATATATACTTCTCATTCTCTCCCATTCAGGTTCACCTTGGCTCGTCGAAGCGTTCGATTTACCTTAGCTCTAACGAAGTGACAGCGGTGCCAAAGTGCCATGCGGTTTTCGCAAAACTAACAACAGACCGGAAGGTAAGCTACGGATGACGCTTTTACGAAATTCGATCAACTTCTACCTTTCATTGCTAAGTTCCATTCACCTCGTATGATCATTCTTCCGGCTGGTTTAGGTAAACATGGGCATCCGTACCGTATGCTTATGGCGAGGGCATGTATCTAAAAATACCCTTAACGCCATTTACCGGTATATGGTCCCAGGTGCCATGCTCGTTGTAATATGCTTCTTGCCAATTCGGCTTATTGCCATTTCTAATGGTAGACTGGAAACAAGAGAAGTTGTCTCATCAAGCAGCTAGAGGGGAACAGATAGTCTAGTGTTCATTAGTGAAGAATTCAAAGGATTTTCCTTTGTAATTGAGTCGTCGATATAGTCGACACTTACTAAAATCGTTAAGCTGGAATCTGTTTTCCCTGATCTTATTGCTGACTGATAAGATGACGATGTTTTATGCAGGACCTGTTTCCTGGTTTATTCGCTTCGATAGTATTTCGGCTTTCCTAGGATTGATTGCTGGATTTAATTCAAATGGGGAGGGAGCTTGTTTCAAAGGGGAGACCATAGTATTTAATTGCTTTTGTTAGCCACAGAAAGCTATACGGGTTTACTGTAAGATTACAATGCTATTAAATTCCAAAAATATCCCTCTGTACAATTCCAATCGAACATTTTTTATCGTCATACAATTTCATTCCCTTAGGGATTCGACAAGAAATTTATTTTTAGAGATAAACAGGAAACTGTCTCTTGTCTGAATGAAACAGCTTTATAGGGTCTATATATATTGTATACACACGCACAAAGGTTTAATATTGTAGCAAATAGCTAAAGATAAAAAAGAAACTGACTTTAATTTAAAACCAGAATACAAACAACGCATGAGATGGTCCTGCACAATCTTTTTGTTCCTTCCTATCTGCCTAATCGTTTAGTAAACAACAAAGCGAGGGTCGGATAGCTCATCCTTTTTGGTACGAATTTAAAATCATCCAAGGAGCACCACGGATTCTAACCCTCGGCATAGTAGCCTTGATTAAAAGCTGGATACGTGGGGTGACACGACCCTTTCCAGATGGAATTGGCAAAAAGTGGTGAATGCGTCACCCTACGCCATGGCGCAATTTTAAACACAGCAGCTGATCGATTTTCAAATGCTTTGCTACGCCACCATGGGAGAATAGCATGTGCTTCTTCTGTACAATGGTGTATCTAGCTACGTCTTTGAGCGATCGAGGGTTCTCAACTTCGTCCCTAGAACAATTCCACTGCGAGAATTCCAGATGAAACCGGATGCAAATGCCTTGCTACTATCGTTTCTTAACTTATCCTGGATTAATCTGCGTTACGATCCGGAATGGATCGTTCGACGAGGGTGGAATTTAGATCAGGTAAAAGAAAACTTCGTGAGTAGCTGCCACGAGTTATCGTAGAATACTGAGAAGAATAATATGCAAGCAGTAAAAATCCACTTTTGAGGTAATCGAGATGGGAAACGTGATCGCATAAGGCGTTGAGCACTCGGCGCGAAAGCGCATGAAAATGATCGTGACCAGCTTAGCCAGTAAGGGAGGTCATTGAGGGATCGAGGAAACGTTCATTCTATCATAGTCCTGTTTTCAACCCTTGAACTGGGCTGAATGCCTGAGGGCGTGTAATGTCCGCGGACCCTTGGTAATTGCTAATGGTATACCCTGCTGCTGCAAGAAATGTCAGCTGCCTCGTTGGTGGCACTCCGACCCTTTCACTTGAGACGAACGAGACAAATAATTTATCTTTTCCTTATTTTCGACCTAATATCCTGGGACACTTTTGTATTACACGTTACGGATAATGTCTGATTTATTACAGCTAGACGCTATTGTTATATATCAGTTGAGAATTAGATCTTTTTCTCTTACCTCGTAGAGAATAAACGTTATCAAGACGCTCGAAGGCTGTTTGCAGTTTTATTAATAAATTATGCTCTTTTTTTCGCGAAAAGTTTACTCGCCTTTTTTTTTGTATCTAATAGTAACTTTCTTCTGAGGTACCGACGTTCTGTAAAACTCTTGAAGTTATCAGCCTTCTAAACTCTATTGTGACTCGATGGGTGGTAATTTAATTAGATTGTGCTTCTCGTTCAAAGCTTTAATACTCACCTAAAGGGCAATGGAAAACGCTTTCAATAATATTTAATAAGGATTACACAAAAGTTCTTTTTGGGGGGTTTTCACGGGACTTCGTTATTGACTTTTTGTAATGCACAAAGCCGACCTGGCTACAAGGTATTAAATTATATAATGGAAGTAAAGTATTAACAGGTAATTTCAATAAAGATTATTTGAAAATTCACTGATCGATAGTGTCAATGTTATGTATGGTGACATTTAAAAATTTGAAATTTCTTTGACTTTAATATATCGATAACTGCATACGCATCTACGTCCATTCATGTATTCGATTCAATAGTGTGTAATACATATGTTCGTCCGCTATATGAAAGAAAAATGCAGTAAAACTGTTCGGTGTATATAAATGTCAACCATTTTCTGATATCAAGAATTGATGTACAGTACGTGCAGTAATCTCTATTAATTTCAGATGGACACTTGATTTCCTAGAATTGATGTTATTATTTTCAGATCCAATTTCATGAAAAATTTGTTAAATTAATTACTTCTCCAAATTGCATTATGTCGCGGGATCATAAATTCCACGTTAAATCTGCGTCTATTTTCATAAAAATTTCCATGAATTCTTTAATTAAGTAATTGCAATCAAATCTCTATTCCGTTAAAGCCATAGCGAAGTAATTCACGATACAAGCACCAGGGTGCGATCGCAATTTCTCGCTTGATCTTGATCTCTATTCCGCTAACTCCGTAGCGAAGTAATTCGCGATACAAGCATTAGGGCGCGATCGCTATTTAGTAAGATTCTGCAAGGGAAGTAAACCCACGCTGGTTTACGTAGTTTTTTTAGAAATTACAAGATTTTCCCATATAGCGTAAAGCTAACTTTGCAAAACAAGTAAACGTCACTCGCGATTTTAAAGTAACCCATGTTAAAGTTTACATTAATAAATATAATATTAAACAATCAAAAGTCGCTACAGCCTATGTGACGCATTGACAGATAAACACACATACAACTAATTATATTTTAATTAATTAAAAACCCAACACCATAAGCCGTGCCTTTTCCCTGCGATGATAAAAATTTATCATCCTACATATAAATCAACGAAGCTCAAGGTGGGCGAGCATCAATTTCTGGTCGGTAATGAAAAAAAGCGTCAATAAAAAAAAGTAGATATCAGAACGGATCGAATAAAAATTATCTTTTAAACAGAGTGATAATTACCATGTAAATCGTTTCGTTATTTTTTATCTTATTTTTAAAAATTAATTTTCATTAGTGTTGAGAGAAACTTGTTACTGTATTTTACTGTATTTCATGGTAGCTACTGTATTATTCTCATTTGCGTTTACCTATATGTGGTTACGTGGTTTAAGGCATATAGTGTTACCGAGAGCCTCGCGTGCGATCTGTCGTTCCCTGCTACTGCGTGTGACAGCTGGGCTGATGTTACGTGCGATTTTCATGCGTGGACAATCTGCGGTCGTAATGCGGTTCTAATAGCTGCCAACAGGGTCGCGAATAAATTCAATCGAAAGTTTCTCGGCGAAGTTAGTTATAACCACTTCGAATAAAAATAATGATGCAAATAATCTAACTTGTGCGTGCGTCAATGCCTGTCCCATGGAGCGATAATAAATATTTTTTTAATGTCACCATTTGACATTGTCAAATAATATAAAAAGCTCAATTTTTCACGACGAATTAAATTCGTTGAAATGCATTCAATAATTAATTGATAGCAGATCATCGACAGTGGAGAAATGGAATAACAAACGGGAATTAAATTAGCCTAGCTGTATGAATTTGGAAATAATTCCTCGCTTTGATATTACATTTTTATATACATATACGTATATAATCAGGTACAGTACAATAGCATATAATCACGTTGCTTTAAAGCGTTAATTAATTTCTCGCGCAGCCGGTACGTAATTGCCGGTACGTTAGCGCGAGTTGATGCTCAGCCAGTGTAATTAATCGAGTTTCGCGGAGTTTATTGAAAACTCATCGACGCCTTTCGGTGCCTTAATAACAATGACGTTTCTTTGCAGCCTCAGCGTCGTGACGCCATATACGTGCACAAAAGCCATTAATGCAACTGAATGATGCAGCTGGTGAATAATAGCAGCCTCTTGCGTCACCCTTCATTCTGTCGACGGCCTACGTGTCGTCGTACGTACTAAAAATATATAAATTTTTAATACAAAAAATTTTCACACATAAAACATACCTAGTCGTTTTAAACCATCCATCGCCTACTCGATCGAGTCGTTTAACAGCTGATTAAAATTCAATCGGACAATTTCATCTTGCTGTTGGTCAGACTCAGTATCCAGAATGTCTGTCGCTCTTCGTATGTGTATATACTACATGGAGGTCCTACAGTAATTTAATGGAAACGGGTGAAGCTGTATCAAGTTAATATATCAACCGGAAGTGAAAGCTCGTCGGAAGTTATTTAATAAAATTTTTATCTGGCTTTGATCTCTACCACGTGTTTAATATCGATACCCTACGATAGGAGACAGACGGGCGTAAGCGACAATGGATTTAATGGGAACCGAAATCAAGCTCTGCCAGGAGTCGATGTCAAACTATAACTATATGAAATTACCCTATACGACACAGCATCAATGGGACATTTGTTCTGCATAAGCGACAATGTCGTTACGGTGGCTAATCGTGAACAGTATCATAGCTTTCTCAGCGTCGGGTAAATACATCGGCACTTTATAATTCAAACATAACTAAATTTCGGTACCGTTCATGTTCGATGTTTTGGTAATACCTTGGTCCCGGAAGTTGGATGCTGAGATAAGTAGAGCAAGACTGAAGATAGATGTATGAGATGTTCACGTGAACGCATAAGCAAGCGAGTAAAAAAGCAAAGCTAGTATTAGGTATAATATACATATATATTACGTAGGGCATATCTGGTGAAATTTCATGGCCTGATTTTAAGGGTATCCTGGGTTAGGGGGAGAGCGAAAGAGATGGAAACGGGGTTAGCGAGAGAGCGAGAGAGAGAGAGAGAGAGAGAACGCTTTATAATCCCAGGCTTTAACGGCTCCGTAAAGCGTAAGACAATCGTAAAGCTGCAGCCACGGCAGTCCTACCCCCAGCAGATTCTACACGGGGGAATCTACGTCTTCGTTCCTTAAAGCGCGGTCCTAGGACCTTGAATAAATCCTGTAAGTCTCGTATTCGAGAATAGAAAGGATCTTCGATTTCATCGAATTTCCCATTTACGGGCCGCACACTCCGCTTTCTATTACTGACTATTGCGATGGGTATACGGATGGTGATGTTTGGATTCTTCGGTATTATCGATGCGACTGGTATCGCGTTAACGGCACCGTTATACGTGGATGATATCTGATTGACGGGAATGAAGAGAGAAAGAAAAGGGAAAAAAAAGAGAAGGAAAAGACGAGAAAAACAAAATGGCGTCTACGTACGGAAATCGAGTTTCTCGAAGCATGGTCCGATGTAGGACGATGCCGAGAGATAGGATGGAGCGAGCAAAAAAGAGAATGAGAAGTTAAAGTCCGAGGTGGCGCAAGGAACGGAGAAAATGGATGAATAAGGTAAACGCAGTGAATAATTGAAAGGCAATGAAAGAAAAGGTAAATGAAAAAAGAAAAAAAAAAGGAAGGAGTATACCTATTTTTATGGTGCCACGTACTTCCGGTAGGAAGATGCGAAAACGACTGCGGGCAGTTTTTAATTAAAACGTCATGATATTACTTTCTCTGTTTACCGACTCCTGGTGCGGAAGTGACGTCACAAACGAGAAACAAACGAGTCCGAAGTGACTGCGTGTATTATCGATCTACACGGTGTTCCGAAATTTACATGGTCGACTGGCCCTGCCTCGCCTCCTTTTTACTGTATACCAGGGACGTCGGAGAAGGCCGGCTTTTTTTCTTATTGATGGATAATTAATGCTCACGGGGCACGAGTGATTTATCATATTTTCTGATAACCCGTCCGACATACGCGATTCCCACGCTGCTAAGGTTCTGTCGTAAAAGAGCACCGATCCCCTTATGCATACATGTATATACTGTGGATTCGTCTTGTTTCTCGTGTGTCGTCGACTTCGAAAACTTAAAATTTCTTAATCTGCTCGACCGTCTCGCTCGGGTGAGCGGGGTCTTAACGAGAGCCTGTTGAAATTCAAATGAGAGACAATCCTGAAAGCACGCGGATCCTTTCTCAGGACCTTTTTCAGCAATCAAGCAACCAACCCTTTACACGGACAGATCAATTAAACAGTTTTCAGCATGAGCACCTACCCTGAAAACACGACGTAACACCCTCGTAACATTGCCAGGCATAATGGCCGTCCGAGAGACGCTCCTCAAGGTGTGCTGAAGAGAAAATAATACTTCTGTAGATAACAAAATGGAGGAAAAATTTGAAGAGGGAAAGTAAAAAAAATATATCGAATGTGGTAAAAAAAATGAGAAAAAGGACAAAAGCGTACAGTTATCATGGATCAAGAAAAAGAAAATAGTATGATACCGGACGAGGGTCTGGTAGTGTCTGTTGCGAAGATATTACAGGGGTTGAAGGAATAAGAAGAGACAAAGAAAGTATATGTATAACAAAAGGTCTTTTCTACTTACCGTGGTAGAAGCGCTTGAGCTTCTGTGCTGCTTCACCGGAGGACTTCCCTGTGTCGTTTGGACGTCCGGAATTAATTGGCGGTTTAGTATAGATGCCGGATGCTGCGGTACTTGCGGTGGCTCGATATCCAAGTAGCAGTGAGCTTCCAGATGACTCTGAGCTCGTCTCTCCTCAAGGACGATCTTTCGTGCAGCACAGAAAATTTTGTAGTACACCTGAAATTATAAACGCCAATATCCTGTAATTAGGTCAAATTTCATATATTTAAGGTGATATTATAAATGAACTTTTTTTTTTATTAAAATTTTATTCACCTCGATCATCACTATCAACGGTATGTAGAAGCTTCCCAGGGTTGCGTATATCTGATAAGCAAAATTCTGACAGACTACACAGTGCGATGGACCATTCTTCGAGTAAGTGTGCTCATTTCCGAGAATCAACACGGGCGGTAAACTTATGCAAGCTGCACCCAGCCACACGAGACTCACGCAGATTATCATACGACGCGGCGTCCTTTTCACTCCGTATTCCAGTGGCTTCGTGATGGCGTAATATCTTGAGGATATAGAAAAAAAATGGATTCGATAAAATATTGTCTTTCATTATATCTTAGATAAACAGTTGGATTTTTTAGGGGCTAGAAGTCGTAAAATGTTGCGATTAGACGACGTTAGGTAGTTTATCGGCCGATGGAAAATTGCCACGTTAATCCTTGTAATCTTTTAGTGGCTGGCAAATCCGATAACGATTACTACGAAATTGCAAAAATCATGTGAGTCATAACTATCTTTATTTTACAAAATTGAAAAATTTATGATTAGCTTCTATTTTTTTTTTTTCTATATGGGTTTGTTTAACAGTACACTTCCTCTCGTGTTTACAAGTCTAAGTGAATATTGGAATTTATCTTAGAGCTCGTTAGTAACGTATCTACTGTATAAGCACTATGCACTTTTTATAAAAGAAATGTACAGGGTGATATAGAATTTCAACGTTAAGATGCAAGAAAATATTATCAACTTCAGGTTAAATATCAATGAAGTTAATTCTCATGGGATCTAATGGAAAGGTCAATGATGTGAAATGTCAAATGAAAAATTCCGAGAATACGGTGAGAATATTAATGAAAGCTGTCAGCGAACTTACCGATCCACCGAGATCATGCAGAGATTGAGTATACTGGCGGCGCAGCTGAGGACGTCGAAGCTGACCCAAAGGTCGCACATAATGGGCCCAAAGGACCAGGTGCCAAGTATCTCGTAAAGAAGCGCCATGGGCATAACCAAAAGGGCCACGCAAAGGTCACTCACGGCAAGACTAACCAGAAGATAGTTGCAGGGTCTTCTGAGTTTTCTCACGAGACATACCGCTACGCAGACCAGGATGTTACCAATGGCAGTGCCGACGATGATGCTTCCCAAGACCAGGGCGATCAGTATAGCCTGGGACAGATATTGAATATCCTGAAACTTTCAGGAAATCCCTGGCGCCCCTTCTCTTGGGAAATCGGTCTAGTTTTTTTGGTAAAACTTTGAAAACTCATTTGAATAATCTACGTAGGCGTTTTAGTAAGGACTAGAATGTGATGTACCTATTTCCCAGGTCGAAGCGATCATTGATTTTTCCATTGTCCTCGTTTAATTCGATTTCCCTGTGGATATTCATGCTTTTTTTTTCCCATAATGCTAATATTCACCTGAGTCGTGGTGAATGGTGAATTGTTGCCGGGAAAACCTCGGAAAAAGTTTTCGGAGTCCTCGGGGGCAGCGGACGTCACATTCAGAAGCCAGGTGCTTTCCGTGGTTACGTTCTTCCCCTCCATACGACCCTAACCGGAAGTCTGGAGCATCCCAAACGCCCCCACTTCCTCTAGCTACTGATCCTTAACCTCTTCTCGAGCTAGCTCATCCATTCTTGCATTTTATGCCAAAGTTCCTTTAGAGTCCGTAGGTCCTCATTGGGCGTCCTTTCGTTTTGTTCTTCATCAACGCTCACGAACACTTGGGTCAGTTTCCTCTTCCGTCAGTAAACATCCATATAAATTCCCAAACGCGCACTGCAACGATAATTCAATACTATTTCTAAAAATACGTCATTCTTACTCGTACATCCAGAGATATTTCTTGGCGACCTGCTACTTTGTAAAATCGAAATCATTGGATAGCAAAGAAGTTAAACGCTATATTTTCACATATTCTTCCATTTTCAGTTGTACCTACTGAACTTCCCGATGAGTTTACGTTCGATGCCGACATCGTAGGTAATCCCCATTCCACGCCAAGTGAACCTAGGACACATCATGAGAATAATTGTCATTGGTACGAATGGGCGCCTGAAACCTAGTAATTCTCCAGAGGGGAAATTTTCTAATGATCTAATAATTTTTTCATGCGCGATCCTCGTTAAATTCGTCGTCGTTCGTAAAACCTCATAAACCGTATTTACTGCCGACTCGTTCATTCCGCTCCAGCATAATTTGCGTTTTCCTTACTTCCTTCTATTTTTTTTAAGTTCCTCTCTTTTCATCAGAATACAAACACAACCGCGTCAATTTGCCAGAAAACCTCGACGCTTCTGAACGACACTCCTGAAAAGGTCGAATAACGAGATTCCCTACTCTTTTTCTTCCCGTACGACAAAACCATTCAAATCGAGTCTCCAAATACTACTCACCGGTGCTCTAGCAGCCGTTGGATTAACGTATTTTCCAGTCTCCCTTCCTCTACCGTGATTATATTCTCCCTTCCTATTATTCTCTTCCTGACGAATTATCTAATCTCTCTTTTGTCTCTTCACGTTGGATCATTGCGAGCGTACAAGCGCACCAATACGTAAACGCCAAACAATTCAGAAACACCTATCGTGCAATTCATGCAAACGGCTCTAAAAACGATAAGAAAAAATGTTTTCTTTGTTTTTCGTAAGAGCAAACAAAATTTTTTTCCACAAAAGAAAAGTACTGGCTTCGTAATTTATTTTAATTACACCACAATTGATTGTCATTTAATTAACCCACTGAACCGTACAGATCCGACGCTCGTAGAAGGACGCCCGGGCTTTTCGATAGGTAAACGTAATAAGTCTCCTCGTGGCTGAACTGTTTCCAAGTATTTTTTGTTTCACCCCAAGACACATCTCAAGATCCTTTGTTTTTTTCCATGGCAGAGAATAGGACGCCCACGTAACGTGTTCACGAGAGACGAATGTCGTAACGGCGATAATTAATATCGCTAATTCAATTGGCCGCACCCTGTTAATGTTCCATCGAATGAAATTACAAATTTTTCCACAACTTCTGGCATTTCTCTTCAGGCGCCTTGTCCCTCAGGCACAATGTCTCAGCATTCAGTTCCTTAACTTATGCTTCACTTTTCCATGTCAATCGGTCTCACTCTTTCACCCTTATTCTTTCTCCCTCTCTCTTTCGGCTCGTCCACTCTTACTCACTCAGGCACTTTATCCTCTCCACGCGGTTAATTCGGGAAAACACTTTTCCATGGTGCCAGCATCCTTATCCAGTGTGACGCCGTTCAGTCGTCCATGGTAAACCTGCAAGCACACGGTAAATATTATCTTAGACTTTTTCATAACTTCTTAGAAAATTCGCTTAAGAATTACTACTGCTAATAAAGGATTCCTTTTAATGAAGATCCTTATCAGATCTGTTTACCAACTCCCTATTCTTTCAGTTAATGGAAGAGCGTCTGGAAAAAATTACTTATCGGGTAGAGTACCGGAGTACTGTATACATAGAATATTTTTTCAGATAACAATTTTCTACGTCCCTTTTCTTTTTCTATTTCGTTTTATCGTCTATTTACACGAAAGGGTTGCAATACAGCGATTATTGCGGTCCTACTTTTCTAGATGTAAGGTTACCGTAAACCTGAAATACGAAGAACGTGTCACGTGGACACCATAACAGTATTATTATATCGATACCAAGGAACAAGCATACAACGTATTCCTGTTGGTAAAACAGGTCACACTTTCAGTTATCGACGTAGCTTTAAGAAATCGAACGGATTTATTTGTAACTTGTTATCTTTCTTTCTTTCTTTAATTTTATTGCTTCGATTGTTAGCCGGACCTGTTATCAATTATTTTTCACGAAGAAATTGATAAAAAATATAACTATTATCGTGAGAATATAATTATTAAAATTTTATTAACTTCGGCCAAATTATCAAAGTCGCATCTTGTGTTTACCCAGCTGAAGGTTTTAAACGATATACGTCACCGCGTCGGGTCTGCTTCCCTTCGTTCAGTAGTTTGTTTCCATTACGTAAACCTCGCGATACTGCCGCAATAATTGAGATGAACGAGAATCAGGAACAAAGGAGCTCGGCTGTTTCGCACGTGGGATCATCCTCCTACCCTGCCTATATCTTTTCAATGTCCGTGAGACGCTGAGCAAAGCCGCACCGGTAGTTCGTTCAAACATGCGATGCATCTGGATTCTCTTTTAGTACCGGAACGCCAGAACGATTTTTTTTTTCAAATATATTCTCACCGATAGTCATACTTATTGAAAGTGGCTAGATCAATAGACTGAAAAATTTTATTTCAGTCATTTAGCACGACTAAAAAATAATGTAAAGAGAATGAATTTACCGTATCTATCCAAAGTTATCTGGTTAATAAGTCAAACTGTAGCGACTTGTATCGCATGTGTATATACATATATATATATATATGTATATATATATATATATATAAAGGGTGGTCATAAAGGCCCGCTTTATTTTCGTAAAGGAAAATTAGAAAACCGATCGTGACTTTATGACCACCTTGTATGGCCTCGGATATCATACATATATATTCAGATAATGTAATTCAATTATTGAAATTGAAATACACGGATGCTATTTTTAACCTTTGACCGACATTCTTCTTTTGATCCCCGAAGAAAAGTGAAGGATCATTTCGCTTGCGTAGTCTACACTCGTTTTCTGGTTATTATTGATTTTCGTCACACGGCTACTTGGTATTCCTAAGGGGGATGAATTTTACGATACCATTCAGGTATCTGGTCTCTGCCATTCCTACCTAGATGTGTATCTGGAGATTAAAGTCGCGTTAGCTCCGACAGCTTCAATAAAACAGCCCCATTCTCTTTAAACTCCTCTACCGAAGGTTGTGACTTTTGTTCAGGTTAAATGCCTGTTCTCAAATTTGAGAAGCTTAAAAAATGTCTTGGCGATAAAAAAATCACTATGGAGCTTTATAAAAAAAATACGTTATCAGTTCTTGACTATGAGGTGATACCTGAGTCTTATCGATATCTTAGTAATAAATAAGGCGGGATTTTCAAATTCTTAAGTTTTCAATTAAAAAAAATTGTAACCACCCTAACGGTCATTCCTTACGGGTGCATTAATATTTATGAAGAATGTAATTCGTAATATCCCTTTCCGGACAGAGGATTTCTTCGATGAAAAATGGCCGATCTTATAACACAACAGCCACAACAGCCAATGATCCCTTAATTATTGTTAGGGGACATAGAATGTTTATACCATAAGTTTTAAGTGTCGTGTGAAATAACTTTGCTTCCACAAGGCTGGTACTTCTGCATGGAAACACTTTCAGGGTAATTGCATAGGAGCGTCGTATGATAGTGACATAGGCAAAATACCACGTTGTTTACTAAAAGCACCGGAGAATGCGGCAGCCTATATTCCCCTAAGACATTCCTAAAAATTTTCAGGGTAAACTCGCTGCCTCGACACGTCTCTTTACGTTACTCGCAGTTTCAGGAAGATCAAGATACGTCATAAATTTGCAAGAAGGGACGAGACTATCTTAAAAGAAGGGAAACGCCTGTCATAAGGAAAGGGGAAAAAGCAATTTTTAAAATTGAATATCCCACTTTGATCAAGTCGCATTTACGATTTTGAATCAGCAGATAACATTTAAGCGTCACGCTCAACTTGAATTATAGAATAATATAATTTATTATTTTTATCTGTTTCCACCTTCGTTTTTCTCTCAATACACATATATCATTGGCAGTTCCAGCAGTACTCGAAAGTTGCATCGTGGCGCTGCTGTCGCATCGTCATACAGAACTTGGTTCATGTTTTCTTGAATATATTGAGTAACCAGTGCTATTGAATTTAGTGGCTCAATCTGTATCATACATAGACGTACATAGACGTAGAGAAGCTTGTCCCTCGTATCGAAACGTCGATCGATAATCAGCCTGTCCATAATCGAACGTCCTTGGTGAGTTAATTGCACCCTGGTGAAATCAATCCCGGCGAAGACTCGAGGAGCACGAGTGCATCGTGTCGAAGACAGCAGCCATTAACGTCTGGCGTCGTCTTTCTCGATGAGGCCTTGTCATTCAGCTCTTAGATACGAATACGAGCTTAAATGACGAGGATAAATCGTGCTTTTTTCTTTACCATCGTTTCAAGACATTCCGAACTGGCAACGATATATCATGAGCTATTTTTCATACTTTATATCGAAACCGTAAAAGCAGAAATAAAAGTGCATCCGACAGAGTATAAGCGTCTTGGCTCTCGAATTTCTAGAGGTAAAATTGATATATTTTTTTATATTACGCAAGCCTTCTACTGTATCAATTCGGTGCCTTGTACAGTATGCAATTTAAATATAGATTATTAAACCTTTCGGATAAAATTTACGTTTGATATATACATGTATATTGCATAATTCTGTTACCAATGTAAATTGAAGACAAGTGATTGGCTTAATGCTAGAACAAAAAAAACTTTAGGCAAACCTTACGAAAGTTATCAAGAAATTAAATATCGATCCTCATATATAAATATATAAAAATATTTTTTCACAGAATGATACTGTGCACAGTATTCACACGAAACAAGGGTGAGTCTTTTAAAAAACAAAATCTTAAACTACCACGGAAGATCGTATCTATATCTAGGTTTGGAATATCAACTAGAAATGGTATTAGAATGCTCGCGCATGGTATTGATATTTCATATCGGAGAATCGATTTTCCGTCGAGCAATAAGTACGAAGGGAAATGACTTGCGCATCGTACCAAAGTGGTAGTGAACAGAGGATGTTCTAAAGTAAGACAAAGCAATATCTTTATGAATTTCTTTAGTTATTTTAAAAATATAAAACAAATAATATACACCTGTCCGATGGATAATTACTAAAAATGTGTCAACTATAAAATGATCAATAAAACTTTTCTTCCTGAAGTAAACCATTCGATAATGATCCAGCATCACTGTTTCGGTATCTCTAAACAAAAAATGAGCAATTTGTAAAACACGAAACTATCCCTAAACGTCATTAGATCCGAAAGACATTCGCAATGCATTTCTATACCTATATTTTCCTCTCTCGCATTATCCGTTCTTGCTGCCTCGTCCGGTTCCGCCCTTGACGTCACTTACGAAACCACTCTCACTGCGTATACCTAGTTCGTGTCCCAGTTCCCTTCTTCCGATCTGTCGTTAAAAAAAACTCCCCTGGAAGATAAGATTCTGGCAGGCAAGTTTCGACGTCTACTTCTTTGATCTCAGCATCGTTTATAGGGACCTATACATATATATATATATATATATATATATAGCTCTGGAGAGTAAGGAGCATCAAAGTGCTACACGTCAAAGTAATATTATTATTAAATTATAAGAATTTATGTGGCTACTTATTAGATCCACACATAGGCTACTATTACATATGTTAAGGTAGAAGCAATTTAGCTCGTATCTTTTGAAACGTATCCCCAGGTGAATTGGGGAACGAAAAAAAATGGCCAGCTCATTTTCAATATGGCTTTTGTCATTTCCAGCCACCCTCGAAATATTCCGTCTGCTTTGTGTAATGTATAGAGGCAGGATATTACCAGGTACACAGGTTGCTCGAGGGCTGAGAAATAATGACGCAAGATCATACCGTGAAAAGGACCATTTTATTATCATAGTTGTTTTCCAACGTGCACGTCATTTGGACTCGTGAATGACTGGATATAATTACTATCAAGATGGCGATTACTTAGAGTGTCATTTTATCCCCCAATAATATCAAGCGTCTCTGTTGGTCCTGACGTAGACGATGCTGCATCTATCACTATACGTCAGAAAATTTGACAAAGTATCTTCACTGGTTGACGATTAAAAATCATTTTACGTCATTCCAGAATGATGCACCCTACGATTATCTTGATGGATATTAATATTCGGGTATAATTAAAAGTTTAGTATAAACTGATTTTACTTTAATATCGATATTTTTTTGTGTAAACTTTGAGCAAGATGCTGAGACAATTTTGATTGCGTTAATATAGTATTATTATGCTAATTTGAAATTTGTAGGTTGATAATCGTAACGTAGATGGCAGGAAAAAATTTACGCTTAGATATTTTCCGAGGTTACGTTATGCATTTCTCATGTAAAATTCGATTCTACGGGGTCCCTGTGGACATCTGGATATATCCCAGTTTATTACACTATATCTATATGATGTTCTATCCTCATTTTTATTATTTGGCCTTTATTATTTTTCTTGGATAGACGTCACTTTTGTACTGACGTTTTGCGTTAGGTGAAAATATTCCATATATATATATATAGTATTAATATATAGATATACAGTAATATATCGGTATCATATATATATCGTTGATGTCCTACGGGCGACCGGAGGGACACAACGTCAACGGTATTACGAGTAAATGCAATTGAAGTTTCAAGAAACATCCGTTTTCCAATTTCAACGAAGTGTATTTATTTGATAAAAACATAAAACCCCTCATATCGAGTATCGCGTGTGACAAGAACTATGGTTTCTTAAGAAATGTCAATTATACTTTATTCCAATGAGACAGAATATAATATATATTTTATCATTGATAATTTTATACATATTAATTAAAGATTTCGGTTCAAATTAAACACGTTTGTAGCCTTTGTTTCTTTTATTCATGAAATTTGAAGCCTTCGATAAGAAATTGCTCAGGTGAAAAATTTCGCTTTGAGCATGGAAAATCGCCATGGACAGTTATTCAATTTAAATTTAGAATTACGCGAGTCAATGATTTTCGTTTAACGTAAATGCACCCGTACCTCGAATTGAAACGATATTTTATCAGGCAACGAATTTAAAAATATTTTTGCTGATTATATCACTTAACATTAATTGTATTTAACTATGCGGTTATTCCGTATACTTGTAACGTGTACAGTCCCGTATATAACTAGTTAGCTATGCTTTACATTCAACGCGTGTCTAACCTCCATTAGAATTTTACCACAGCACCAACATCGCGCTATACCAAACCACAGTTAGCTAAGCAATGCTAGGTTTCAGGATGGAATGTAATCAAGAGCACAATTAGGTAGCATTTCCATGACGCGAGTATAGCAGCTCGTTGCAGTCGCAAAGTGCGAACTATAGCAATTTGCAAATCTTATGTAATTGAGAGGGAAACGGTATGCCGCAAAAAGTTAAATTCCACTGGGTAATTTTACCATAGTCAATTAAGTGTTACACCAATATGGATACCAGCATGGATGCTTGAAAGATTTCCTTCGATATAGAAATGCTTCGGTTATCGCATATGACGTAATCATTATATATAATGCAATTCCACTGCAATCTCGTGAACGTAATATTACCGATATGGGGTTTATCAAAATTGTCAGTGGAACCTTGCCAAAGGGAAAGAAAATGAGTTTGCGAATATCAGGTAGTAAGATATATTGCGAATTCTCACGAAATTATAGAATTGCAATTGTGTGATATAGCACGTTAAATTACCATTGTAAATTCCGAATGTTAATGTATCCCAGTAAGAATTTGCATTATATTTAATTTTACATGCTTTAACCATTCAATGATACGCGTTATATATTTATCAATCGAAATTATTCATTAACACATTATTCGAGAACACATAATAATTATGGTAACGAATAGGAATTTTTTAGTGGGTTCGATTGTGAATAAAGTTATGGGATACGTTGATATTGTGCGCAATTAATATTGGTTAATAACGTATATAATTGCACATATTGGTTATTACCTATGTTCTCTGATACGTTCGATTAATCGCAAAGTTCATATGGGAATTCATGAAAATGATCATCGATTGCTTACTTTTATTTATATCGCATTTGGTTGATGCAAATAATTAGTTTTTAATGCAGCATCAATGGTCCAGAGAGTCTGTACGATATATTCGATTGGATTGGTTGTCGATTGTTATATTGTACGTAGACTGAACATCACGTGTTACAGAAGCTGATTATTTTGTTTATTCACAGACTCACATAGTGTGGGGCTGGTTATTTATACTGGAATAACTTTATGCCGTATCAGAGCTTGAGGTATCACACGGTGAATTTAATCTGATCGACACTTCAATTAAGTAGCTGACACTAGTTAAAATATCCAATGATTATCACAACAATGAAAACATTGTTGACTCTCGTTATAGTTTCTGAATAGTCTGTTTGTATGATAAAAATAAAGAAATACAATTTTTAAATTACTTTTATCACACAATTTTCAAATTTACCTCTTTACTCAAAATTATATACAGCGTTTGTATAACAAATGTCACGCACGCTCTGCGCCAGGTTTACATATCCGATCATGTTACCACACCCTTAACAATTGTAGAATTAAATGTAATTCCATTAAGCAATTAGTAATCTCGTGTCGGGAATACTAATTTATGTTACGTCATATATTATTATGATACGTATTAAAAACATTCTAATCAGTGTAATTTCGGTGTATAATTTTTTAATGTTTTGTACAAAATTTGTTTTCATTACGAACTCGTCTCTACGTCATTTACTCATTCAAATTTTTTATACTCCCGATGCATATCATGTCGCAAACATAAAACGCCTTAAGGCATTCTCAAAGAAAACCCGATGCTCCAGTTTTCTTTGGGATTAAAAATATACGTCAAGATCCACAAAGATTAAGTTCATGTTTAATATCCTCAACACACAAGGCCACGTTTCATACGTTTCTCGCTCTATACGCACAGACCCTGATTCAAGTATTTCATTGGCTTCGAGTTCATTCATAAAGATTATGCGTATCTACGAGTTAAGATCGCAGCCTATGTTTATGTTTGCATGTTGAGTTTCAGATTGAATTATTAAGTGGTATTACCTAAGAATAATAAAGTGTAAACTCGGATAGAAATATGTGAGAGTGAAGGTTATTTTACTAAATGCGATATAAACATTTAGGAAGATATACGTTAAAAAATTTAAATGCAATTTGAATTTTTCATTAACTTTTTATTAATAATTTATTAATGTTTCTTTTTACACGTGACACCGTGTATACCATCCGTTTCGATAGCTCGTGTCTTATTATTGCAAATGACTCTGCGATCGTTCGAAGTTAACGTCAACCTAAGCCACCACGGGGAGTTAATTCTGACGACACATTGTAATTGCGATAACATAAATAACAGCTGATTCATAAAGTATACAAACGATAAGAGTGTACGGTATCCATTTGAAAATACGAGAATGAGGGGAATTAATTTGCAAATATGAAATAGGGAGAGTAACGTAAGGTATGTGAAATGCGAAAAGTTTTTGTAAAGAGGTAATCTTTCTTATCAGTGTTATGTTTTGTCTTATTTTTTCTTTTAATGTCTCTCTGTGAATACGTTTCCCTCGTGAAGCTTAACGTCACGAGATGCAATCTGTAAAAGGAGTGAAAGGTGATCGTTAAGTCTTTTACGCGACCGTTCTACGATACTGACTGTTTCCAATACAGCGATTCGACACGAAGATGTGCCGAGCAATTTTCTCGGCGCCATCCACTCCTCCAGGCTGTCTGATGAATTCAACATTTGGGCAAATAGTCGCCACGTGTTTGGAAACGCGCGGAGTCGTAAATTTCGTGAAAAGTGTTTCTCAACTTTCGTGGTGACTCGGTGGCTTAACCTAAATTTTTTAAGAGACCATTAGCCAGGATTACACTGTCCTGAGAGCGACGGAAATTAGCCGGACAATAAAGTGGTAGGTGAAATAACGCTGAGATTATTTAAGTAACGATTTAGGTGCCAAAATTCAAATGACAAAGCAATATGAACAAGAAAAAAATGTTGAGTAGAAAAAAATGAAAAGAATACAAAAAAAAACATGTTTTTCGAATTAGCCAATATGATTAATGTATTTTTAAAGAGGTTTCTTTAACCGTTGCTCTGGTATATATAATGTATTTGGATGTCAGGTATATTTTAATGGACATCGCAGTAGGAAGATTATGAAAATTTTCAAAATCGCAGTGGGGAGGCAGACCACGCGGACATGTGGTCCACCGGGATAATATGGGAAAGCTATGGCGCGCTAATAAAATATTTATCACAAAGGTACACCGTGAGAATCTAAAATTTAAATATTTCGGAGCCACGCATTCACCTTTCGTCGTTTCATAAATAAAATATGGCCGTCCGCAAAGCCCTAATACATCAAAGTCGATCGATCTTGTGAAATTCAACCCTGGCACACGTGTACTCGGCAACCGCTCTACTGTGTCAGCAAAACCGATTCAGTCATTTTTTAAATTCCCTGTCTATCATTCATATATTTGAAAGAAAGTAGATACTCGAATTTCACGTCTTATAAAAAATTCAATGAACTGCCCTAATAAATAATTTCAACCTACCAAACTTCGAACTTTGACGCTTAACCTCAAATTTAATAAATAGGTTGATTTTAGTAAATTCATAAATCGAGTGTAAAACACGTGAAAAATCTTTCATACCGTCACTCCGTTCACTACGTGTCTCGAAGTTCGAATTCCCTGAAGCGCGACGGTTCAATCCGCGAAGGACCAAAGGAGAAAGATAGAAGCGAGCTGCAGCGAAGTAGACGTCCAACTTGGAGTGCAGTCAAAGAGTGAAGTTAGCTGCAGGAAAACCAAGGAGCCATGTAAGTCAAGTTAACTTTTAAGGATCGGACTAGCTCGCACGTTGTAATGGTTGGAAGCTTCAGAACCAGGAGCCAGTCTTCCGTTTCACCGGTAAGTTCAGCAATATCCTTTCAGGGCAGTAACAGCCCCGCTTCGAACCAGGCTCTCTACTTAACGGATTACCGTGGAATCTGACGTTACTAAAATGTACTTTAGCCGGAACGCTAGAAGCTCCGGTATCCTAGAGGAGATCTCTATTTCCTGGACATCGTCGTTTTCGCTTCCATAGCGTTGGATAATGATGAGAGCAAATATTTGTAAACTGTACGCAAGTTTTCACATTAAACCATTATACTGAGATACCAAAGGACTACAGGGGCTTATTGAAGCTCGTTAAAGTTTCGCGTGATATTCAATTTTGAGTCTTAAAAAATTATCATTTCACGATTAACATAGGAGAAAAGTTCGTAGAGAATTATCGCACCTCGTTGACCGACGAATGATATAAAATAATAATAAAAATCGTAGCCTGACTTTCAGCTGAGGAGGATTTATTAAAATATAATACATACGTTCAAAATTCGTATGCTGATTACATAGCGGTTAATTCGACGCGATTAAAAAAAATGATAAGGAGTTTTATGTTCTTGATAATCCCAATACGAATAATTTCATGCTACAAAAAGAGAGAGAGATAGAGATAGGTGGAAGAGAGAGAGAGAGGCTATAAATTTTTAAAAATTATTGTCAAACTTTTTAAACTTAAAAGTTCTTACGTTTACGACGATTTTCTTTATGGAATGAAAATTCGCGCTGTGACGCTGTTATTAGCCAATTACTTCGCGTAGAGCAAGCTCAACCGACACGAGGGAATGACACACTCGATTCGGTAGGTATTCATTGCGTACGCACGATGCTTGAACAGTTGTACAAAGAACACGAACGAATTGCTTTTCTTTAATTCCGACTGTTTCTGACGCACGTACATGCATGACTTGCAGTACTGGGCTTCAAGGTGACGGGCGTCGCGACGCTTTTAAATAAGAACTTTCTCGAGTAGGGTAACCCTTTAAATTTACACGGAGAAAGAAAGAGAGAGAGAGAGAGAGAGTACAAGTTCATTCGATTCGAGAATGAGCTTCGTGAGCCGGAGCATAATTACGTAGTTATAAAATTCAAGAGAGAAAGACCAGTGACAGAAACAGTAAGAGGAGAAAAAAGTCTTCGAAAAGGGCTGCTCTAAGCACCCTTTAGAAATTCCTATTGGCATAGGTCAAAGTTGACCTCGTGTTCTCCGAGCCTGGAACATTTCCAAAGTTTTTCGTGTCACGGTGCTTCCTGGTTTACTATGGTTGAATATAAAAAGAAAAGGGCGGTGGAACTCGCATAAATTTCGTTGCGACATTTCCAAATGGCTGCTGGAGTAGCACAACGCGAATTCTTGTAAATGTGAAATATACTTCGATTGCTTTTCTTTGCCTTTAAAGATTTTTTTCTGTGGAGCGAAAGAGGGGGTGGGGGGGGAAGTGCAGCAAGCCTAGGAGGCTTAAAGAGAATGATAAATAATCGTTGAAAAGTGAAGGAAGCCGGGGTGGAAGAAGAACGTCGATGCATAACTTATACGTAGTCTATTAAATGCGAGAGTGGACGGTGGGTAGGTTAGGTGAAGATTCGAAATTAGAAAATAGCACGTAGTAACGAGGTATCCGATTAGTGTCTCCGATGCAAGAAAAGAACACGCGAAGGTGGCAGCAATGGATGTGACAGGCATGTAATCGATTTTTCTTTTTCGCTTAATAATTTCTATGGGCTTTACTTGGTATCCCTTGGAATCCAATCGGAATCCCGTTATAGGAGGCGCTCGGGAATTGCATTACTAATTCCCTTCGGAGAGATAGGAAGCGAGCAGCATCCACAGCCTGGTGAAATTCCCAGCATCCGTAAAATGGTACAAACAATAATTCTCTCGGTAACTATTGACGATTCAATTATAATTTTTCAAGCTGACCTAAGTAATCGTAATCGCATTCGATCCGATACAACACTACTTATCAGTGTTACACACTGATGAAACTTCCGATTACTATAAATCAAAATATTCCGGTACTGATCATAATCGATAGTTGTTAATCGATAATTCACATCCGACGATCAAATTAATTCATATGTAAATCATAATTGGCATTCGCGTACCGATCTGCCGGCTGATTTATTTTTCGTTGGGAATACGTAATTCATGAGAAGGCAATTAGGGTGGGCAATGATTTTGCTGTTATCTGGTTCGATAATGTCGATACGTTATTGATATTCGTTTTTTGTAAATATTGTAATTTTTTTTATTCATTGCACTCTAGTATATGATAGGTGTATTCGTTTTATCTCTGGTCGCAGAAAAAGGATTAGTCTGACTTCTTCAATTGATAAAGCGCTTGTAAACGGTCGTTCCGTTGCGACCCCCTGAGAAAGGTTGTCTTATCGATCAATCAACGATTACCGTGGGATGTGAGATGAAAAGAATTATTTTCACCAGTATAAACTCTGAGACCGTCGATCATTCTAAGGTGACTGGTTAAAGGTTTAGCATAATCATTAATGAAATACATTGAGTTACGTAAAAATATATATTTTAAATATCAATATTTAAAAGTTGTTTAACGAAAGTCTAATGTAAATTGTATGTCCTTATAAACGACGAGTCTAAAATATTGCAAATTTTTAACTTCTAAACTGTTTGCAAATTATATAGCACTAAAATAGAATAACTGATAGGATAGATATACAATTTATGATAAAATTCGATAACTGTTGAATTAATCGCGATTTTTCGTTCTTACTTCATCAATTATTCTCGTATAACAATAATACACATATGTATCTCATACAGGAGCCATCAATTTTCGCTGCAAAAAAAAAAAGGCTAGGAAATTTTTGAAACACCACTACTCGATCATGTTTCTCGAAATAATATTTTGAGGTAAAAAAGTCGAAACAATATTCCATACATATTAAGTTTCTTTCGCCATCGATATCAATTTTATAAAGTTTAAAGTTCCGGACTTTATAATTTAATCGATAAATAAATTCATACGTGCTTGCCAGTGAAGTACGTAGGGGCTCCTGTTACTGTTTCTAGGATCCAAAAGAAGTGTTATCTTATCATAAACACAATTAGTCATAACAATTAAAAGCTCTCTGAAAATCTCTATTGAAAAATTCTTATCTCCTCCCTCCAATGTTAACCTACAATTTCAACTGTATTGCAACTGCCGTTTATTTAACTTTTCTCAAATATAATCGAAAGAGTTATTTTTATCGTCGGTTTACAACATTGTGCTTAGTACGAGGTTGTACGAGAATTTTTATTACTCTACATGATCCATTGTTGAATGTCATGTGGCATATAGTACCTCTATCGTCATCCATATTAATATGTACATATACGTATATTCCAGTATATTTTTTATCCTTTTTCGTGATAACGTACTCGAAAGTTAAAAAGAAAAAAAAATGGGTCCTAACAGTAACAGGCAGTTAAGCCAACACTGAAATATTGATAAAACGATTTACCTATTGCACGTAAAAGTTTCCAAAAAAAAAAAAAAAAAAAGAGGAAGAGTACAAATATTCACACCCTATATCTATCGATTTTATCGTGTTCGCGGAAACCGATTATAACCTATGTATATTTCTACAGCGTATTTCATCAATAGATACATCAGTATTGATACTCATTGAGAAATTTTGGATTCTGATCGGACATTCGATTTTCAATTGAACTTCGATTAAAAGAAAATGAGTATACGTTATTACATCTATGATTTGAAATAAACGTATACGACCAATAGGTACACACATGAGATAACAATATTGTAATCAGATTTTCATTTGAATTTTTCAGTAACAGTCTAGTGCAATTTTTGTTTTTAACGTGACGTTTAAGGTTATCCATTTGTATAGAAATCAACGACGCATTCTTCGTGTAATGCAGCTGGGACTAATGGTCCATTATCATTAATCAAACGGAATAATACGGCGAGATCTTATGGCTTGCGGAAACTATTAAAATACAATATTTATAATTTTGTCAAAATACAATATTTATGTATTTGTTTTTATAATTTAAGCGAATATCTTCTTCTTCTGTCTCTTATTTTGTCCTTTTCTGTTCTGCACTGACATAAAGTTCTCGGAGTGTTATTAGTAGTCATATCTGTAATTTTCCATATCTAACGAATGGGATATGTAAAATTTATTTAAACAGCCACGTTCTCTTATCACACTCAAAGGTGACCCGTGCTTTATCACGATTAATCGAGACCGTATCGATAATGAAATATAATTTACAAGAAATTCGCACAATTTTACGATATAACTTCCGTGGTTCTTCGTATCGCAAAAAAAAAAAACGTTGTTCGCTACAGCTAATAATATTATGGAAACACTCGACTGGCCGAAAGCGTACGAAATTCTCTTTAGCAAGAAAATTCCAAAGTTGGGACATCGGATTCGGCAGTGGGACAATTTTTGACGGCTATTTTATTTTCCAAAAACGAAAGCGTGGCGACGCGAGCCACAGACGTCGCGACGCGCTAGAAATACACGAGCGGCGAAAAATTATGGTTCTATTCAAGGTAAATAAAAGAAAGATAAAGGAAATGCGATTCAGTCGAAAAATTCAAGAACAAATATGGCCGTCGCTACCGAATCGCAAGTATGCATTAAGCGTTATCAGTCAAAGTGTCCATTACGAATATCGCACATGTATAAAATTTATTGAAAATATTTAACATTGAATGATTAAAAATTGATCAAACACGATCTAGATCATTATTAAGTAATCATTGCGCCATCTTGCAAATTAAATATATCAAAATTCCTTAGTATTCAAATATCAAAAAAGTAAAAAACTGCCTTTTAATCAAATTCTTCGTTTTTTATTCTCCGTTCGTCGCACGTGTTATATAAATGCATAATTCCGATACACGTCGCGATCAATAAAATTTTCAATCGCGACGATCAATATGGCAGAACGTGCGTAGAATAATATATCTTCATTTCCATGCTGTAACCTCGTTAGCCTCCCGACATTTGGTCTCAAATTGTTTATCCGGCTTTCAAATAACGCAACACACACTTTCCTGACGGGCACTTAGGAAACTGCGTACTTATTTTGTACATTATCGTCATATATGTACAAAATAAAACAATACTATTCACAGGGACGACAAGCGCGTTTCCGTATCGCTCGGTTAACCACTAGTCCCCTAGCAACGTTTAATTGCACAACAAGCAAAGAGTGCAACAACCAATGCACTAGGTACATGTTTCACGAAGGGCTTATCAGCTCTCGCATTACGCTCCTAATGCATGATATTTAAGATAGATTTCTCACGTATGCTGCATACACACACACCAGTGATAAATCCATACAGACTATAACTTATTTGCATGTGGGATTTTTATAAATTATTGGAATAGATTACGTAACGTTTGATAAAATCACATTTTTTTTTTTACTTATATAAAAAATAGTATACGGCACATTCGAAAAGTGATATATTCTCGTTAAGCAATCGAAAGCAAGATAATTTTTTTTCTCTAATACTTGATACCTCTAATATTAACGTTCTGCGAATAATTTATAGTAAATAGAAAAATGAAAAATTGTTTATCGCGATACCAATGTAATTTTCTTCAAATAAGAATATCGAATATCAGTACGATTCTTACCTAACAGTCGGTGGGTTTTCCTCCGTGTTTATAATCCTCGATTACGATTCGTTGCTTCTCCTGGATTATGATGATGCAAGCCGATTTAATACTCGTTATCAGTAATTGCCAGTAAAACCCATTCTCTTTCCTCTCTTCAATCCATTAGCTCTGGCAATGATAAACTCGACTTCTCCCACTTCCTTGAGGATATTCATCGGTATACTAATTGCGGTATACGACTGTTGCAATCTCCTGCCCAATTTTCACCTTATCGAAATGGAAACAACACTGGAATGACTCCGCTCGCGAAGTGGAGCCATTCAATTCAAGAGCAGCAGAGAAGCATTTTCCGTGAAAATTGGAAAAAAAAATTCTCCAAAAGAATCAGTACCGACTGTTGACGAATAAAAGAGAAAAAAAATGCACAGCCAATATAATCAGACCCTCGTTGTAGCGTCAGGAAAATATTCGCGTTTCATGAGAACCAGCATTGACTAAAAGGACGAAACAGAGAGAATAAAAAAAAAGTCCTTTAATCCGGCCACTTCGTACGAGCACTGCGATTAAAGTGGAGGAAAAAAAAAAGTACTCAGGAGTCGAGTGTCCGTATTATAAGTCACCTGGTACTTCACTCCCCGTGGGTTCACCTTCTTCTTTTTATTGGCACAATTTTCGTTTTCACAATTTTTCCTCCATTTCTCCTCAATTTACCTAAGCAAAGTCAGCGGGTCCAGTATAAGCATATATTTTTTATTAGCGACCAGCATCGTTTAGATGTCTTCGGGATTTTTTATCATTATCATTATTCGCACTATTAATTCATCAAGCACGTGGACACGTAAGAACGATAATTAATAATTACTGATGATCTTGCTTCGCGTATTTTAATTTTTCACCGCGTCAATGCGAAAACCCGTTTTGGATTTGGCGGTTCTGTACAAGAGCGCGGACGTTGCGCTTCGCGTCCCGTCGACGGATATCTACTCTGACGGTCGTCGTACGACTAGACTGGGACGTAGTTCTTGTCGTTGACCCGGACTCTCGTCGCGGCGCTTGCGCCGCGCCGCCAAATTATTGCCCTATCCAGAAAACCGTCCCACCTATGACATAACGCATCGTAATACTTCATGTAACCATTCCTCTTATCAGTCGCATTACGCTCGAGCCACGGCGTGCTTACTCTACTTCACTTCATTTCCTTGCCGGACTACGAACAGACCATACCTACTTCCTCGAGTTCACCGATTCCTGCGTTCCATATAAATAAACACAGCAAAGACCCAGAGCTGAATGGTCAAAACAGACTTTGAGACTGTGAAAATTATGTTGATAACATAAATATCAGCCTGAGATAACAGTCATTTTGTATAATTAACTTGTACAAAAATTATAATAATATATTAATAACGTGAATTTCCTTTGTAATAAAACAAAGAATTTATTATACACGTGATTCGGAGCGGAGCTTTCAGATCACGAAGATCGCCCATGTTTGTGCTTGGATCAGGATTGAAAATGCTTTCGATTTCACGACGCTTCTAGTAAGCCGAATCCAATGTTGCGCAATGTGCGGAGACTCGCGAAGATACTAATAGACCTTGCATACGTTCCCTTCTATAATACAATGGTGTTTACGCTATGGCACATTATTGCGTATAGTTAGATACCGTTGGACTACGTATAATATGCAGTATATATAGTAAACAATGTTTACAAGACTTTTGAGAAAAGACCATTCTTTTGGTACAGTGTGGTACAGGCAGCTGTAACTGTCGGAATACACGTTGCTGTTTCTGGGACGATCGTTACCTGCGCACTGTTAATGTAAACGAGAGACTCGAGTGATTCGCGCGGCACTAGGAAATTTCTGCACGCAGGTATCGAGTCACTTTTATACACAGGTAAGCTTTGTCTATCGTGATAATATTTTGAAAGAATTTTTATTCTGATTAAAATATTGACGAATACACATGCAGTGCGTTGCAGTTGAAAGGTAAAAATTATATTGGCAATTGCTATATAAAATTTGATGGAGCGATAATAGGCGATATTTCATAGATAAGATTGTTCACTGCCTTTTAGATAATTGTGTATACCGAAATGTGAGATTACGGGGAAAAAGGTAATATTTTAATGTCATTAGTAAGAGAAGGGGTTAATTGAGTTAACTAATCACGAGTGCGAGAGAGAAAGTCTTATGGGAATTTACGTGCGTAAGAGAAAGATATATGCGGAGCTATACGCAGGAGAAGGATCAAGGACGTTGATTGATAATTCGGTCGACTTTTGTTGATGAAGTCAATCGATTGAAACTCGTAGGAGTGTAATGATTCTATATTAGATCGATTTAGTTTTCGACACCTAGTTTATTTATCCGTACGGAGTTTCCCAAAGAGAAATAAAGTAAATCTCGGTATTTTTAGAGCTCATGAGTTGTATCTAGAATTCGAGAATATCATAGCGTTGGCATTTCACAAAATCATTGCGTAGCTCGAAGCAGATTGTGAAATATTTTCTTATCTCGTCAGTGGCATTAAATTCATTTACAAATATCTGGATCTATGCTACAACGCGATTTCTTCTTCTTCGCGAAGTCTTCTTTCGTCGTTCAAAGAGACCGCCATAATTTTTCCTAGGTTCAATCGTCAGACCGAAATACATTTATCTGCACGAAGGTATATCTATATTGTGATACCTGGTTCAGTTGGTTATCTCTTTATTTAACTCTGGTCACTTTGTTATTTCTATGACAATCTTCCCAGCATGAGTTACTGCCGCCTCCTGTAAACGCGGCCGCCTTACGGATTGGTGGAGTCGCGTAATGAGCTTCACCCTCGTATAGTCCAATCCTTATGAGCATGTCGCGTGTCGGAGAAGCTATACGATCCTTGGGGGTCGATGGGGGCAATGTTGATGTTGATGACGGTATAAGGGGATTTAACAAGAAGCGACAGGGTATCGTGAGTGATAAGACAAAATCACGAGATCGCGATAAGGAGGGAATCCAAATTTAAGGCTGGATTTTAAAATTAGTCTTCCGACTTTTTGCAAGTTAATAAATCCATGCCTAAAATCAAATACAAGTAAAATTTGATGTACAGGGTATCTAAATTTTAATAAATTAAAAAATTTGTACTTCTATTTTTATTCTTAACCTTCCATTTGGAATTTACAAATTATTTACCAGTACCTACTAATGCAATTTATCACAACTTTATAAGGATCAACGTCTTATGAATATGTTCCTGAAAACGGGCAGAAGTAATTTTTTTCCCACGGATATACATCAGCGTTAACACGTGCATCCGCGTAATATTTATATTTTGAATAATACATACCACAAATACTATAGCAACAGTTGTATAAACCCGTCTTGAAATTATTTAACTCCCAACCAGGAATTCCATCGTTTCTACTTGATTACCAGCTACCTTGGAAATTATGCTAAGTCTATAGTGACTCTTGGCAGGCTATGTTAAATTAATTAGTAGTACGCACTAGCATAAACTATACATATCACAGCTTGTTATATACCGAGTGACACTGTACTGACACAATATCCCATGAATGAACGCTGTGACGCAAACTGAACAGTACGCGGTCATAGGTAACCAAGCACTATGCATACTACATACAGCTATGCGTTGGTTAATCCTGTAGGAAATACAGAGCAGTAATATGCAGCTTGTTATGAATTAATCAAGTTAAGCTTTAACCCATGATATAAAAAGCTTCTTAAATAAAAATATATATATTAAACGTCAGTACAATTTTCCGGAATAAATATAATAAATTATACAGACAATTTCGATGAAAATTTTAAAAAATCACTCGCCATTACCTTCCTTAATGCACTAAATATACTCAATTTTTGGACTTTAAATGTAATACTTGTTTTTGGCCAATAATCGATTATTTTTTATCGATAATACGAGTCATTGATACGCGTAAATAAATTACCTCACCTTTTGATTAATTAGTGTCAATCAATCACGACAATGACTCCTCTTGTAAGCACACTATTACAGATGCAGTATTCTGAGTTACTGCTATTGTTATCGATGTCACCGCCATCACTATCATTATCATACATGCATTGTTAAGCCCTTGGACCCATATCCGTGTTTATTCATGATAAGGTGATAGTCGATTTCTATCTATCATTGTTATATAGATATATAATCATCATGCATGTATCCTAATGATCAGTACGTTGTTTCAAGGGAAGAGAGAAAAAAATGAAAATTTATCCTGAATGCGATAGCAAACTCTCTCGCAATTAATATTTATCCTCCTTATGGCGTTTATGCAAATATCATTGATACACGCGTTCGTCACATTGCGTATTCATATTATCCACATATCCGTTAGTGGAAACGCCATGCATATTAACGAGGTTAATTATATTTTGTACAGCTTGATATTTCCGGTGGAAATACATCAATTGTATTTTATGACGTTTGCGCTACCCAGAATGCAGTCTTAAATAATTTGCGTCTATCTGATTATGATTATTGATATGGTACGACAAGGTGTTATCGCTATTGTATAATAAGATAGATATAACACTCGTGGTATTGTTATAATGAGAAAATATGTATAGTAAGTGGAAATATGGCGGCTCTTTTATACGGATAATAATGAAGCTATAGAACTCGTCTTACTAATTATCATTGCCGCATAATGCTGCGGGAATAAAGTCGTTATCGTTATCAATATATCGAAAGTCGAGGAAATTACTGAAAAACTTTATGGAAATACTAAATGTACCTACTGATTATCGTAGGGCGATAATCGTATGTTAAGAATCTTATAATAATAATCATACTACGACTGTATAGACTTTTGTCCAATTTAATGTTGGTTTAACGATTGAACACTGTAATGATAAGTAAACACTAATGAATTACAGATTCTGGTTGATTTGCCATGCAGACTGTACGTAACGCATTTGTATCGGTCGATATCACGCAATTTCCAAACACTTTGTCTTATGGAGTCACGTGATCAATTATGACATTTAAGGCCTGATGAATGTCACAAAACTTTACATCAGGCGTGTACACGCATTTATGTATTTTTATCTAAGACTTTGCTCACTCCAGTTGTACCAATGACGGAATCCAATGGGTAAAATGTTTTACACGTTTAACAAGTGGGAAGCTGTTAAATTTACCATTTCATGTGATACGGGTTTTCCTATGGGAAGTATTCAACGTGTTTGAATTTCTAGCAATATTCCGTGCTCGACAACTCGATAAATCGTATTGTATGCAGAGTCGTATAACTATGGAATTTGCGAAACAACTCAAATGGCATATCAAAGCTGATTGAATTCAATGAATTCAAAGGATATACGGTTTTCACTGAGGAGGGTATTATCGAGCTTGGATATAGAAGAGGATTTTTTTTTTAAGAACCTCAGTTTTCCACCTAAAAGTAAAAGTATCAGACAAGTGTTAGATGAATAAGTAACTGTTACCGAATGGAACAAAAATTTATTTTTGTAAAATCCAACGAAATACGTATGATTCTAAGAAAGTCTATAAATAATAATTTTGACGATACTCCAATGAGAATTAACTTTATCCGTTCTTATTTAACCTCTTTCACTAGAAAAGGGATACCTTTCTGATTTAAGAATGCTTCTATTCCTGGGTAAAATTGTCCTCAGAATCGTTATAAGGGATTATATATATTTTTCTATAAATATTCCCTAAATGGGATAGTTTCAGCGTTATTAGTTTGCATTTGGAGAACGTAAAATGTTATACTACTTTTACTCGGGAAATGGTTACAAACGACTAAGGAGGATCGTTCAAAAAAATTTTTTTTTAAGTGGAGAGACATAGAAGGATGTGGAGGATGCGAAGAAAAAGAAGTTAAAAAGAAAAGCACTCGCTCCATTCGTGAAGAATAAATCTACCCTCACCCCAGGCTTTGCTTTCATAATTTCCACAGGCGAGATGGCGCTGGAATAGTCGAGTGCTGTATTTTACAGCGAAGAAGAAGACGACCAGATCCTGAGGAATGAATAGAAGAATTTAATTAAACCACACGTATCCTGCTAGCTGGAGCTAGATGTCACGTCAGGTTATATACTGCCTACGTACTTACTTAACCACCCACGTTTTACTTCGGTGTGATAGTACAGGGTAATCACGTGGTAGAAGTGAGCAAATCCCCTATTGAATTCACTTTTCATCGATTTGAAATACCTTTCTTTTTTCTTTGTTCTTCACCCCGAGAAGTCACCCGTATCTCTTTCATTAACGTATCTGAATTTTCATTGGTTACGAATAACTTCGTGAAATCTCGTTTAAGGGCTCATTTAATTAAAAAAAATTATCCTTCTGTTGTTTTTTTTAAAAAGATATTCTCGGTTATTACGAAAAACACGATAAAAATCCTTCTTTACAAAGCTCACGTAATTACGGAATTCACACGAATGGAAAAACAGGTATAATTTCCTTGGTTGTAAATACTCTCTCTGATATCTATATACATATATATACTTCTGTATTCCTTATAAGAGTAACTTTTATCATTGAGAAACTATTCGATTTCGCGAAATTTATCCGAGCTTAGGAAGCTTCTTCATTGAAGAAATAAAATGAGTCGCGAGCGAACCATGTCTCTTCATCGATCCCAACTTCGGTCAGAGTTACGAGTACTTTATTGCAGTGGAAGGTTATCGAGCCGGAGTCTGATTTAACGGCACCCGGTATAATGCTCTGAACCCTCGCATACGGGGTTGGCGGAAGTTCCATGCATTAATGCAGATGGATATTAATTTGAAAATAGAATCCCTTTTGAAAAAGCGAGATTATGTAGGGTAGATAAAACACTCTTTTTCAATTAAAAAGAAGTTAAAAAAACTAAAACTTCCTTGAAATTCCTTACTACTCAAAAGTACTTTATATTTAACGAACACCCTGCATATAAAGCATAAAAAACTTTTCATTAGCAATACAATCTCTCCTGTCATTCAAACAACTATAATTACGACTAGGTCCAGAACGAGAAAAGTGCCTACGACTCGGTTCCCAAAGTAGCACATTATAATCAGCTATTTTATCTCTAATTACTCCTTTTAATTAAATTCTCACCCTATACCTATAACGAGAAGACGTTTTAGTACTTATATATACACACCCATCAGATACACTACTCTCTCACGATCGACGCGAGATTTTTTTCCGATAATAGCCTGGAAATTTTTTCCGACAATCTATACTTTTTCATAATATCAAGTAATAATGAAACGCAAACAGCCTCATCATAGTACATAATATTAAAATTAATTTCGCCAGGATATTCGTCCAGCTTCTGCCAACCGTTTCTCATAACTCGTCATTATACCTTAAGCCTTCAGCGAATGATTTGTTGCGCGACAGATAAAAGTTAAGAAATACAATAAAACGAACCTTTAAGTTCGATGCTATTCCCATGAGAGTTGAAATTACATTAATATACCTTCCCTCTCCTATCCCCTCCCACCCCTTCTCTTCTCTCCAATTTTTTCTCTCTACACAGACCCCCCCCCCCCCTCTTCCACCCTCTTCACCTTCGAAACTTCTTTTCTCTCGCCCATCATTCATCTCTTTACTTCCTCTTTCGTACAGCCTTTAGACCTCGTACACCCCTTTCCCCTGTCCCCGCTTTACCCCGCGTCCACTAGTAAAAGAGGGTTGATTAATTTACGAAAAGGCGTAACGCACTGAATTTTTGTTATTTAAATATACACACAGACAAACAATTATTCTGTGTGTGCGGGTAGATTTGACCTAAATAAGTAGAGACGAGATTCGGTCCGATGGTAAATTTTGTCTAAATCAAACGAATTGAACAACGTCGACGGATCTGTTAATTCTGATTGACCCCGTGTACGAAATCCCTAGCGTTATTAATCTGCAATTACGGGAGCGTATTGGCCTCCTATGTTCATCAACCAGTGAATGCATCGATGCAGTAAAATATACAGTGTTCCAAGTTCCAGCCAATGGAACGCTAAGTGGATGGTGGTTTATCTTGTTAAGCGTGACAGTACATCACCATATACTGCACGTTATCCCACACGCCATAACTTTTCATTATGACGTATCACTGTATCTCTTGCAAGTATATCGCATATGATAGCTAAAAACAATGTGTAAGGTACAGTAGGATTTTATAAAAATGTCAAACTTGACATTTTCACGATAACCATACATATACATATAGCCATGACTTTGGCGAAACCTGATTATCATTTAAGGTTAAGTTCGTTAAAGCTTCTGTGCAAAACATTGGGCACTTCCTGAGCTGTCCGTTAAATAAGGTTAGCGAAGATTTTGGCTTTATTTCTACTAACGATGTTTCCAATTCCCAAGCAATTACGGTAAAACTCAACAAGATGCGAATGGGGATGTTCAGCACTCCAATAGAACCACGGTCCGAGCAACAACTCGATCTGCTGCAGTTTATTTCAATTTATTCCCGACAAGACAATCGAATTACGGTAATAATTAGCGAAGTAGAACCTCGACCAAATGCCCACGATGTCAGCCTGTTGCAATTTCCGAGCTTAACCACAAAATTATGCAATCTATTTCTCACCATTTACCCTCGTAATTTCAAACGTCGCCTTTCGTGACTTGCTTCGACGCTTGTTGCGCGTACGCCCAGCTCCGAAGAAACTTTCTCGACGGCTGATTAAACACATGAACACATGACACAGTGTCGGTATCATTACGCTGGCAAACTTCTACTGTCACTTGAGAACAGATTTCAAGGCAATCCTTAGCAAAGTAGTTCAATTAAATTTACGAATTTCGAAAAAAAATGTTATATTCATTATTTATACTGTGGTTTCGGAGCTTTCACAAATTCACACAATTTTTTATTCACCTGTATATATTTCATTCTATTTATGCTATGATTCTGTGACGCATCCAAGGGACGGTAACAGTCGCAGGAGCATAATTCCGAGAGTCTGTTACATTTCCTATTAATCATAACGCTCGAAAAGTCTACCTCGTCGATGAATAATGTATCGAAACCTTGTGCCTCTGTAGAACTAGTTTCACGCTCAACGTGCTTTGGGAACACACCGCTGGTTGGTGGCGTTAGAAAATTTACTGGGAACAAAAGCAAGAGTCAAACCCCTTGCTAAAGTCGAAGGGTAGCACAGAGGGTGTCACGTTATAGGGATGGTAATGGTTTATCGTGGTAGCAATCTAATTAGGGATCGAACATTATTGCGTTCAGCGCACACTACTGTGTACAGGTCGTATCAATTGATTCGATTTTTTTTTTTTTCAGAAATAAGAAACTGAATTGTCTCGCGGGAGAGGCGAGATAATTAAAACGTGGTGCATTAAGGTCATCGCTTACAGGGGTTGATAAAGTGAGTAAGGGTGGCTGCATGAAATAGACAGGTACAAAGAGAACTTTTTTAATGGTTATATATAGATATATACATACATATCAACAGATACCAACGATATCACAGAGGCTTTGGAATCTCCGCCATCTTGATATCGACTTCATGCTATCTTATTGGGTTTAAAATTTACTCGCACTGCTAGTACAACTTATGTAGTTTCATGAGAATTATATATATATCTATATACATATACTCGTATAATTTAATGACATCATAGATACTGTATTATTTCAGTTGCCGTATTGATATCAATGTCGTCCATCTCATTGTGACGCCATCTATCTACGGTTTCGTGAAAATTGAGAATTCAAAGAGAACTCGAGATAATCTCTTGGACGTGAATTAGTCACGGCACGTATTTTCCTAAGAGTCTCGAGCAGAGCCAGTGAGCTTTGTGAATTTATATTACATAGTCTCTCCGCAAGTATTCTCTATGCTGCTGCTTAGCTACAGTACAAGATTAGCGCGGTACTGGAGTAGCGTTGTTCTTGCTAACAGTAGAATACGATAGTTACATACCTATAGAGTGCGGCTGCGTTATATAATTTGATTAATCCTATACAGAGCGCCGGCAGCGGGTATTAGGTTTTGTATTAGTACGACAGAAACAATATAAATTTTTTATTAATATTGATTTTTCCTAAGTTTCGTATTACTAGATTTCTATGGTACATACACGATAACTATCCGACTCATACAATTCATACAACGCTGATTGTCCTCGTAAGACGAAAGTTCATTATTGCTCAAGTTTCTAGTGGAGAAACAAAGGCGTGGCTGTCGCTGGTAATTTTGAAAATTAGTATGAACTATTAACATAGCACTGAACTTTCCTAAGTTATGAACGTACGTTAAGGGTACTATCTGATTTGGAAATTAATATTGCTCGCATTGTTATCTCTCGACGATACATATTTTTGGGTTTAATAATTCTGGGGTTATTACCTTCTGAGGAATTTATTGATACTGAGAATTTTCTAGCTGCATGGAACTGAGGTGGGAGATATTTTGATAAATCTGATAGAGGCTGATTGACGTGTTTCTTGAATAATTTGAATATACGATCTTTCGTGAAAATTTTTCAAATTATATCTACTTGGTATGCTCGAGTGATAAATAATCTATCGGAATGTACTTTAGCGTTGATCATTCTACATGCAACTGGATAACGATGAAGCTTGGAACTTTTAACAAAGGGTTTAGTAAGGCATCAAAGAGCTTCTGGCCGCAAAGTTTATATCTGGATTATAAAAAGTTTTCATTGATATCCGCCGAGTGGCGCTTTCAGCATCCGAAAGGTGGAACCCCCTTCAATCTCTGCTGCCAAATTAACTCTCCTCAGAAAGTCCATATCGCATTTTTCACTTAACACCGAAAATCAAGGGGATGAATGAGGCTATGAAAATATTTAAAAATCCCCTGGTCCATCAAAGAAAAAGCACTATTTATTCCTCGCACCTTCGTGATTTGAAAATACTAAAGAATTTATATTACATTCAGCGCCACAGTTCCTTATTCTCTATTTGAAAGCGTGGCAAATATTTTATATAGAATAGAAAATTTTCATTAGCATATTCGGAATGCTACCTCTTTACATAGGATATATGTATATATATGTATATGCACATGTCACAGACTTTACACAGTATAGGTGTACAAATAATATGGATAAAATATTTTTATTTGTAAGTTGCACAATTACACTGGCGCGGTACGGAAAATTCATTTTTTCCACTTTTTTCTCTTATTCGCGTGCAGCCATTGCACTCGTGAAAGTCCGAACAAAGAATTGGGGCTCCTCGGTCAGATACTTTTACGATGGCATTCCTGCTGCTGCTAGCAGAATTCCAGCAGTTGGTATAAAAGAAGGATGGAATATATTCAGGAAATGCAAATACATGAAGTAAACGGGAACGAGGAGGCGGGAAAAAAGGGAAATAAACGTAGTAATTAAATTTTGCATTCAATCTTCGTTTATCCATCGTTAAAAAATCGGCGACTGTTTTAGCACGGTACGACGTTAGATTCGAGTGTCTGAAAAGTATTCAGAGAGAGATAGAAATAAAAAGAAAAAATCTTAAAATTTTCAAGTCCTTTCTTTAGGAGATTTTCTTGTCGGGAAAAGTCCAGTGTATTTTGCGACATTATTCACACTTCGTTAGAAAAGCTTTTAATTAAATTTCCACCGAAAAAGTTTGACGAGAAAGTAAGCATGAACTTACTTCTTCCCATTGGCAAAGCTCGAATTATCTCTCGTTTCAACTTTTTCTGAAATCACAATTTTCATGACAAATATTTTATTATATTGTTATTATTATAATCAATAAACGTATTATTAGGTAATCTCTCTGCCTTAGATAATTCCTGAGGTATACGTGTATAAAGTTGCTAATCAATACTATACTGATCCTACGGACTGGCTTAGCCAGCCTATATTTACATCCGATCCTTATTCATGGGACTAATTGGCCAATTTGAGCTTCTTCAATGGAACAAGTATTAGGCATTGTATGCTACTGGAACACAAATACAGGAATTCTCAAAAGATAACTATGATGCCCATTAAATTTGAATTTCCTCATGGCAAATAATTCAGGTATGCAAACGCACTCGGATGCAATACAATGCAAATTTTTGCCAATGGAAATAAGCGAACTTTTAAACAAAATAAATAATAATTATTTTTAGTATTTATAAATTTACTTAATCTTAGCTGTTATGCAACATTAATCGTATATAATTGCAAAAAACTTTACCAGTAGAAGCGCAGACTCGGTATTCTTCTAAAATGAACATATGGATCACGGACCAAGAAATAAAAGGGTGATGAATAATGGAAATAAAATATATTAAAAAGAATATTTAAAAATTCGAACCACACTGTATATCGTATTATAATCCGTACTGGTACAAGATTTATTCGCGGCACGATAGTATTTGCAAAGTTTCGCAACAAGATACACCATGGGTCGATGAGCACGAAAAGAAAATTGGTTCAAAGAATTTGAGTCAGTCTTTCGACATTTTTCAGATACTTCTTGGTCGTATATAATTACCACATTGAGGAAAATGGTAAGTTTTAAACTAAAAACTTTTTATGCCCAGTAACCCCTGGCTTGTAAAACGTACGCGTTCCGCCTACAGAATGAGGACTATGACAGACTTTATGATGATAGAAAATAGCGTCATCTTATCGCTCGTAAATTCGTGAAAATTTTAGCACATGGGTCTGTGTAGATTTATGAGGGTTGAACTATGAGGAAATAGATGTGTAATTAAAACTAACGTCATTTTATTTAATTAATTCGTTTTTATATTGGTCTGTCATTTGTAATGCTAATGACCCTTGGAATGATTTTTTTAATTTGAACTTTTTATTGGCTAGTAAACTATATATAGGAGAAAATTCATTTACTTCACTTTTTAAAATCTACCTGCAAATATTCCTGGAATAATGGACAATGCACGTAGGCTTTGTGCCTCTGGTAAATCAATTTCCAGCTTTCGTCGTTCTTTGAAAACTACCTTGACACGCAGCATGCAAACTCGATCATTAGTACTCCCCGTACATGTTCAGTGATACATTCAAACTGTATTGCTCGTTCTTCTTGTGCACCATGTAGAATATATATGTATATTTTATTTTTTCAAATATATTTGCTGTCTTGAAAAAACTGGACCATCCAGTTGCTATATCGGATCTAACATTCACGTGAATGATAACTAAAATTAGCTCATAGAAGTTTAATAAATGTCTCCTTGCGCTGAAAATTCAAAAATTCTCTTTTGTGAATATCGAACCCTATAAAAAAATGATATCTAACTCAATTGGAAGGAAGAATCATAAAGGTCAGAAAGTCAAAGGAATTTTCTATTTTTGCAAAAACATAAAATGATCTGCTATAACTTTTATTGCTTTGAGCTCTTTCTAGTTACTCTGCAAAAAAAAGGGATTGTATTCTTTTTCCTAAACGGACGACGTATATATATATATATATCATTCGGATAAAAAGGAATATTGGGTAAAAATAGTCACAGCGACTGATGTTTTTTTTTTTTCCATGAATATAAGAACGACAATAATTAAATTTTCCTTTTTCCCCTTTACGCGAGTAACTTCAAAGTTTGCGTTTGCATCAAATTCAATTTCGATCAAGTTCACTTTGAATCAGAATGATGTTAACTGCATGGTCGGAGTGTTCTGTTATCATTTTCATAAAATCTCTAGAAAACTACATTACTTTCATGAAAAGGATGCAGTATAGCGAGACGGCCTTAGAAAAACATGTACAAACAAGTACAGGAGTGCTATGAATTCCTCTAAAAAAAGGTATTGAAATCATATCATTATTGACTTGCTTCATCGCCCTGGCTGTACCGTCAGTTGCCTTGTACTTGGCACCAGGTTCGATCGAGTCTCTTGATAGAGAACATAACTTGATACTTAGACTCTATGGAGAGGCTCAGATCTGCCGCGTCAAAATAAAAAAAAATCTAAAATTGTAATATTCTAAGTAGCTCAACTTATTACGCCCTGCCGTATCACAGCCACGAGGATTTAAAGTGCAGCCGATCGACCTCTAGCAGCTTACTTTGAAATAGCATAGGCGTCCTAGCGGCTTCTGACGCAAATAAAATTTTATAGAGATGTCATCACGTAGAAAAGTTATAAAATAAAAGACATACGGATCCATTACACGTAGCCACTTTGCAATGCTCAAATTCAATTTTTCGCTTTACGATGGACTATTCCTTTGAAAACTTGCCCGTATCAAGTTTCACTAAGTCCATGGTATTGCGCAGAAAACGGCTCTGCCCGCGAAGTTCATGTTATTCGAGACAGGAAGAAAATGGACGGTATCCAGAGAATATCCTTTTGTGGCTCTAATTTAATTTCAAACGAAGACGAAGCCACTTAAGCCACGGTTTAGGGAGTTTTAAAGCAGTAAAACCGAACCCCGACGTTGACTAAAAACGACGCCGTCGCCGTATTGTCCGCAACAATTTACCAAAGTTTCGTAAAATATCGGGGCGGTTTAGCCTCGAGGATATTGTCGTACGTACGCCATTTATATGGCTACCCCCGAGAGACTCTTTACGGATTCGGTTATTAAACCTTAAGGGTACGCGAGTATCGAGAGCACATTTTAGCGTTGGATATTAGCAAGATATCGTTTCACGATTATTTTTATGGGGTATTTCGGAAATTGACTCTATGCGTTTTACAGCTTCGTTGTACACGTAGCTTACAGAAGAAAAGCTCTCGGCGTCTTTAAATGTTTTACAAAATGCCACGCTCGTGTATTTTACTTTGAATTCGTTACTTTGATCGTTTCGTTCGACGCGCCATAGTCTGGCTTTCTAATGAAACCTTAATTTTATTACGCCACACGATGTCTCATGATTTAATGCCGAAAATCTGCATAGTATTGGATCTTTATGATTCTGTGATTACATCGTACAAAATGGCGGCCACTGATCGTTTTAATTAAATTTATCGAATTTATCGTCACTTCATCGTATGCGACGTCACGCGGGTTTTGTAATAAAGCAATAGAAGATTCGTAATGGAATAACATTGAGAAACTAAGATACTCTGGTTTGTGGTGAACAGGCGGGAAATTTAAAATGCTTCAATTCTTGCAAAGGTTTGGTCGATTATACAAATTTAATTAGAAGGCTATTTATCATGAATATTTATATATACTTATTAATGGGTATTATATGGGAATTATTTTATGGGCCATTTTAAAGACTGTTATTAAAACTGCTGATCTACCTCAACTGAACTCACTAATTCAGTAAATTGGAAACTGACTTGAAGTCAAGCGAGTTTTGGAATTCTAAGAGACTGCTTAGATCCCGTTTGATCTTCTAGTTTATTACGTGGCAATACCTTAGGGTGGTATCTCAATGAACCAGGAAGCTGTATGCCCTTAGTTTAACATGGTGAGATCGATCAGAGTTATAAGAACGTGCTTCAGGATGCATTCGATTAACACGTGATATCGATAAATAAATAATTTGTAACATATAAAATCTTTAAAAAAAAAAGGAAAAGAATAAATCTTTGACAAGACAAACTTAACTGCTCACTATTACTATGGAATTGCATTATTAGTGATTTAGATACCTAATTACGAATATACTTAGTGATAAGTGTAAGACTTTCTCTACATCTGGTACGAATGATTCAGAGACATCGAGAGTGAAATGTGAGGAAACTTTGAAGATAAATTTTCAGATTCAAGAGATCGATATTGCTAGAGCTATACACTTTATCTTCGAAGTTTAAAAGCAGACGTTCATTCATCTCGATAAATCGGAAATGCAAGGTCATCTGTTCCTAGAAGTTATTTGTCCTGAGTAACACCATATTGGATGCTGGATGAAGCAGCTATTTTCTATTCAGCTTAGAGAGCGACTATTCGATCAATTTGAAATTTAGCTACCATTATGAAATTTTGCCAAATTCATAACACCTAGTATTACTCTTAAACAACTTTTGCCAATACTCATAAACTTTTTTCACTACGCGTCGATGAAACTTTCTCGGGATAGCATCTAAATCCAAAGCCATACAAACCCACGGTTGAACGTATCCAACTCTGTTACCTTTGGTTGATCTTCAGCTCACGTTCAACTTAACAAAAATTTCTTTTTCTCTTTGCGAATCATTTGCGCCGGAATACTTCGACTGAATTTTCTGGTGAGGGAAAAAAACAAATTGAAATAGTTTTATGGAGTCACGCAATAGTCCCTGCTAAAGAATTTATATTGAACAGAGATTCTTTTGGGAGGACGATTTTCTAATGGAACTCGATGATGTTTCCCACTTTAATTGTTTTTTTTCTCTGTATCATTTTGCTCTGCGAAATACTTTTGCACGAGGCAAACTCTGGTTTTTCGTCCTTCGAGATATTTGAAGAGGATGTCTAGTGGGAAAAGGTGTGTCTACAGTCCACCCTGGTGGCGTCGTCTCTACTAGGGTTTTGTGTAGTAGATGCAGATCGCGTATATGGTGAATGCAATATTGTAGATTTTTTTATTTTTCTAAATACAAATATGTACATGCAGTCGGATATGAATTTTTTGGGGGTATTATATTGGAAATAAAAAATTACCAGATATCCGGGTTACTTCGTTGCTGAATCTAGGGAACAAAAGTTCCTAGGCGTAGGCGCGCTCATGTTGAAACCACCTCCACGAAATTTCTGGACATTCGTATTTAAAGTGGGTAATGTAGTCTGGTTAGAATTTTGCAACTTCATCTCTTTGGACTTTTGTTCTTTCCTTTTCAAATTATAATACTTCACTTTCATGTTACAGAGTTCTTTGTTCATTCTCTCCAAATTGAACTTGTACTCTTCCGAACGTGTTTCGCACATGTTCAGCTCGGATACAAGACACTGTTACAGAAAAAGATATAGAATTAATAGAAAATTAATTTTTTCCAAATCTTTTAAAATTACCTTCATCTTTTTTCCTCGCTCTCTAAGCGCCTTCTGCGTGTTATCCAAAATGCACAAAACTTCCGGTCCAGGTAGCTTCGACAAAATTTCACGTAGATTCATATACAGCTTTTCACTCTCTTTGATCTTCTTCTCCTTGTCAATCATCTCGGAGCTCATTCTCAAAATTCGCTTCTGCATAATTTGGATCTTGACAAGCAACTCGTAGGTGTCAGGGTCCGATCCCTTTGAATGAAAATGAGGAAAAATAATTGAAAAAAATTATTTTGAATACCCATCATCACAATACACTAGCTTTACACTTTGAGGTACCTCCAGTTTCCGCCATCTGTGAATATTCAATGGATTCTGCATTTCCTCCTCAAGCGCCATTACCTTCAGCCTCTCTTTGGTCAGATCTCTTTCAAGATGAAATATCTCTTGACGCAAGTCACTAATATTGCTGATACTTTTTGACAATAGAGTCTTCTCGGTGCGCAACTTCTTGACTTCCAATTTGAGTAGTCTTATGTCATCTAATCTTTGAGCATATTGAGCCTCGCCCCTTTGAATGGTCCCATCCAAAATTTTGATTCTACTGTACTGAAGACTCAATTCGTCATTCCTTCTCACTAATTGGGTACCAAGAATGTCGCGTTCATTCATTATTGTATCCACATCCTTTTTCAATCTACTGATATCCATCTCAGCCAAATGTATAGTGTGTCTCAAAGTTTTCTCTTCCTTTTTGAGCTCTTCAATCGTGTGACGTAGTTCACTACTCTCCTTATGCGAATGTTCCAAATCGACCTTTAACGATTCCTTCTCCTTTTCAGCCTTTCCCAGAACTGCATGGATCCACAGACGACGGTGAGTTCATTAAGGTAAGTACGATTGAATTTTTTTCTTATACCGTGAAAAAAAAAAAAACTTACGAAATTCTTCTTTAATCAAACTAGCCTCCTTAGTAGCCACGTCCTCTTTCAATTGCTCTATCTGATGATTAGTGATCTTGAGATTGCTCTTGAGCTCCTGAATTTCATCCTGTGCTTCTATCAGACTCTTGCTACATGAATTTCTATCTGCACGAACAGCTTCAAATAGATTCTGTTGTTGCCTGTACTTTGTTTCCGCTTCAACCAAACGTTTCTTCAAATCGAATATTTCAACCTGCTTCAGTCTCACTTCATCCATACCGTCTTCTACCTATTCGCATGTAAAATAATCAAGAGTCAAGATCATCATTATTATTATTATTATTATATCAATAAACAAATATAAATTGACCTCTAAGGATCAATTCATATCGATAATCTATTCTTTATTGGGAATCTCATGTAATTTATAACGATCCTCTTGACCCCCTTTGACATTTATTAATTTCATAAAAATATTATCTTATCGCTCCACTTCAGCCGACCGCTCGAATTAGGTTAGGCTTACCTGCTGTGCCAATTCCTGAGCTTCTAAACTGAATTTGTCTCGTTCTTTTTCAAGAGCTTCAATATTTCTCTTGATGACATTGGACGCTTGCATAAGTTCACCCGTCTCCGACTCCAGCTTCCGTTTATTCTGTTCTTGGACCGCTATTTCCATCTGGAATTTTTTGACTGTCTCCTTCAGATTCGCCATGTTCTTAGTTATTATGTCTTTTTCGCGCATCAAACTATCTATGGTTTTCTTATCAGTCTCCGTTTGTTTGTTTAACATCGTTATCTCGCTTTCAGCATGCTTCAAACTGGCAACTGATTTGGTAAGCTCTTGCTCGATCTTAAATTGCATCGCTTCTTGCTTGAGCAATTTTTTCGTTAACCATTCCTTTTCATTTTTATATTTCACCATATCGGCCTTCGATCTGAAATTTTATACTTTAGAATGAAATTTTTGTCATTCGTTTCCACGAATTCAAATTCTAATACTCGTTCACCTGTGGTTCAGTTGAGTCAACATTTCCAATTCTTTATTCTTTTCTTCCAATGCTTTGGATATCGATTCCATTTGCACGTTCATATTGTTAACCTCGTTTTGTAAAGTCATTCGTCGTAACTTCAGTTCATCGATTTCCTTCTGCATCTTCTCGTTCGTACTCTTTTGATCTTTCAATTGATTTTCTAATTTTTGAATATGATTATTCGCCATCTTCTGGGCGCTAGTTACAGTCTGGTCGAATAAGCAATTATCGACGTTGATTATCAATGTGCTATTATAATTATATATACATATATAGTATTCATATTACCTGCAAGTCGTTATTCTTTATCTTCAGTTCTTCCTGAAGCTGCTGAATTTCATTTTCAGCTTTTTCGCGGGCTCTGCGCTCTTTTGAAAATTCATTCAATTGCGTATCCATTGACTCTTGTATATCAGCCATTCGTTGATCGGTAGCGCTATTCTTTCTCTCCAGTTCTTCCGTATATAAGGCGATGTTGTTCATACGTTGTCTCAAAGTTTCCATTTCCCCCACAAGACGTTCCCTCTCTTTGAGCAAACCTTCTTTCTGCTTGTTAACAGCGTTACTGAAATTTTTTCAAAAAATCACAATTAATTATCCCCCCTCAAAAAAATATTCACTCATCGCTTAAATACAGTTCCGTTCTTACTCCTCGTCCATTCCCAGCTGTCTGTTTTTTTCGTCGATCTCGTGATTCAATTTTGATATTGTTAGTCGCAAATTTTCGATTACTTCCTGTGCATTTTGTTCCCGCGCATGCGCTGCGTCAGCTAATTTCATAACGCTCACAATTTCCTGCTTGAGTCTACTTATAATTTCTCCGTCCGCTTCCACGATCTTTTCCAGCTCATAGATCTTCTGATTATTCTCAACTACGACTTCCTGGGGAGACAGAAAAGTTTGAAAGAACAGAAGTACTTGTACGTTTTCCATGCAGTTTATATGCGACTTTAAAACTTTGCTGAGTACTTGGATAAACTTTAACGATTTAGATCAAAAGTCATTGGTCCAGTCGTAAGATGTAAATTACGATTACCTGTAAAATGCCACATTTTGCAGACAGATCTTCCTCTTGTCTATGAATCTTGTACAAAGTTTCGAAGAGTCTTGTGTACTCGGCTTCGTAAGCAGCCAACGTTTCGTTGTTCTTCATCTCGTTCATCACCTGCGCAAGAAATTCATATTATTTGTTACTGCGAAAAATATTGTACAGTAACGAACAATAGTGTATTAATTGTGCAATATATAGTACAAATAGCACTGACAAAAATATTTATGCATTTTTTAAGTTTTTTTTTTCTTCATATACATTTTGTAATATTTCATGATCCTTACCCTGGAATAATCTTGCTCCAAAGTGCAAAATACGGTTCCCACCGAACTTCCGCTGGACGACGAGCTACTGGTTTCGCTTCCACCATCCTTGAAATTTTGAAATTGAATTAGACCACGAGCGTTGTCCCTTATGAAATTACACGACCTGGTCGGCCGGGCGACCAGTTTTGCAAATTTTCGTCAAATACGTTTCTCATTCACAGCTTTTGCATTTCAACTTGGTCGGAAGTCTTAACCCTTCGTTCCTAGTCCGATTAGGTTACAGGGTACGATTAATAATTCAAAAGTAATAACGTCATTAATATTCTGCCTTTTCCTGTGAATCGCCTTTACGCGCGTGCGTTTCCTCCGAGTTCTCGTACTCCTCCATTATCAAACGACGTAGCGAATAATCGTATAAAAAGTTCAATAAACTTTCTAGAAAATTGTGCGTCGACCGACAAGATGACAAATTGGATCAAGAAATTTAACAGAGATGAAAACGAAAAAAAAAGAATGTCAGTGCTGATCGATTGGTAGAAGTTCAAAAAAAAAAGAGAATCAATTTAAAAGGACTTTATCGAATTATCCTAGTTCAATTGAAAGAGCTTTTACTCTAGGATATACTCGATAGGTAAGTCCCATCGCGGTTCGGTGCAATTTAATGCATACCAAAAACACGTACGTTACTATACCTTAAAGCCGGTGCGAAAATCAAATCAATCAAAAACTGTATAAAAATTTCTTTTTCAATAAAAAATTTATTGTATCCTTACGTACCCTTCCCAATTCAGCGTTCATTTCCATTTCCATCATGATTACTGTTGCACGTTAATTAAGAAAATACACAAAATTTCTTACACCGATTGTAACTCTCTATATTTTTTTAAATAACAGATGTCTAGAAAGGGTACATAAAATATTCAAAAAGTTTTGTATGCCGTTCAAACATGAAATACACATGATGCTCCATGGTTAAGAAAAATAATATATCCGTATAGCGTACGTTTGAATATCAGTTTTTTCTTTTTTGTAAAATAAAAAAATACTTTTTAAAACACTTTTATCAAGGCAAGAGACACAATGGAACGGGCTTTCGAGTATGTGAACAAACTCTCTAGTAAACGAGACGCTTTGTTTCATGAACAACTTGTTGGCGATTGAAGTGCTTTTCATATGACATATATCAAAGAACAGGTGTACCGATGTACAAGTATGCCGAACACGTTGTGGACATGTACAATGATTTGATTTTGTTGACTGGTAACCATGACGACGGAAGCCCTTTGCGTTCCGTAGAGCCACAATGAAATCGATATTTCATTGGATGCCTGTAGAGAATAAAAAAGAGAAAGAAAAGACAATGAAGATAAAAGAAAAAAGTTCACGAACAACAAGAAATCTTAAACATCTTAAATAACAAATTTTATTTACATTTATATTTCAATTAAGTTGATAACCAAAACCAGGGCATATAATCGAATATTGGTCAAACACATTCACGATACAATATTAAGAATATTTTCCTCGTTCGCGCGTATCTACTAAGTGCTTTTTTTATTTATTTATTTTACTTTTTATTATTCAACGACCGTGCTCACGTAGACGTTCTTCGATTTCCCGTGATGGTTTTGAGTGGCGGGTACATTTTTTTTTATTTAACGTAAACGATGCAGACAAAGATAAGCGCGCTTTACATACATCCCTCTATACCCTGTGCAGCAATTTTTTATATCTACGCATCTCGAGACATTACAGTATCGGCACGAGACAAAAGTTTGGCCGGCATTTTGAAGAATTCTGTCTTTTGGATTTTTTAATATTTTTTGTTGTGCAAGAGAATCCATTTTTCGATCGATAGCCGATTTTCTTGTTTTATATTTATACTCTACGCAAGCACGGCCGCGTCGAAGCTTAGACGTAACAATATACCTACAATCGGGCAAATAATATAAAAATAATTCTAAGGTACAATTTGTTTCTTTGAAATCGAAATTTCCATAACTAATCTTGTTTTTTTTTTTCTTGGGCTCACGCGCCCATGGCGACTTACGTAGTACATACGTTCGGATAAAGGATTGGATAAAACGATGAGTAAATTTCCATGGGCGCGATTTAGTGCCTATACATACTATTGTTTTCTTGTTGTCTTGTTCCTTTCAATTTTTACCTCTCTTCCCTCACTTTTTTTACAATACTCTTTTTTCTCCTTATTTTAAATCGAATCGATGCATCGTATAGAATTTTTATTATTCCTTCCTTTTGCCTAACAAGACGTCAGTCAATGTAAAAAATAAGTCTTCGCCAATTTTATCACTTTATTTTTTCTTACTCCTTCGCGCGTAATTTCAATAACGCCATTAGAAAGTATCTCGAGGCGATGCTGGACCGATGCGGTCCAGTGTTGACCGTTTCAGTCACCAGATACAAATACAAAAAAAATTCTCAAGACTCCCGTTATTATTTTTATGCCTTTCTCTACCGGATTCAACTGTCTTTCGGGGATTCCCCTATTTTCAACGATATCGATACATTATTCGCAACATTTAAAACACCCGTAACTTCCACAGTGTCAACGTTATAAAGCACAATATATTTTTTTTAATTATCGTCCCTGCTGTGTGTGTGTGTGTCTGTGTATTTTTAGCTAAATATTTTATTCATTTTTTGAATCAAGAAAATATTATCGAATGTACACGTTTAAGACTTAACTCCGATCAACGGTATTACTGCGGAGCTTATTTTAAATACGCACGTTCAATTGTTCATTTATAACGTGACAATTATTTTTATCGACAAAAGCCTCACGAGAACTATTGCTTAATTTTTTATACAGTATCTAAGGGAGAAGGGAGCGCTCCTCGTCATTGGCGTCGAACCAATATCAATTGACGTTTGACACATATGCAAGTGGAATAAAAATATTTATCTGCGCTCTCTAAGAACACGTTTCGGGCTCTATTCGCATTGGCGAACTGATGATTGCGCTCGCTCGTGATAACGATAATTTTCAGCAACGTGAGTTCACGTATTTCCTTGATCTTGTTCTTATGATCCGCCAAAGTCTTTCCAAATTGATTTGTCGCAGCAGAGAGGAAGCTCGAACATTTACTACGAGAGCTGCGACCCTGGACACTTTTGAGATTTGATCTCGAAGTGTTTACAGATTTTTCTTTTTCTTTTCAAAAATCACGAATGTTTGGCCCTTTTGAAGGTTTAGGCCTTTTCAGCCTTCTCGTGTGCCGATCGGGTCGATCACTGCGGGTGATTTCGTTGTCCTGGGAATTTCCTTCACTAGATGAGGTGCACCGACGTGTGAACGGTGCGTAAACGCATATTTCCTTTACAATCAATTCATCAAGATACGCTATTCACATATTTCACAATTAATTCATCGTATAGAAAAGAAGAACGGCCTATCGCTTAAAAGTTGTCCTATCGACGAATCACAAGTGTCACAACGAGAAAACATGAAATTTAATAACGAGTGTTCGGGATTCGTCTTAAGCTTTACGTATATATTTATAAGGAAATCGCACTTCGTATTTCTCGATGCGTAAGAGAAGTTCGAGAATTTTAATATACAGAATGGTCATAAAGTCACTTATCTTTTGAAAGTGAAATATCTTTGGAACGGACAAGTTTCTTTGTAACCACCCTGTAGAGTCGCACTGAATTCGCATCGTATATCGAAACGCTTTTTTAAACACTAGAAAAATGGATTAAACTAGAGAAGATCAAGAGGTCGATAAAATATTTTCGTTTAAACTTACCGAAGAAAGACGATAAAGGGTAGAGGCTTGCTTATCGGATTCGCAATTTATTAAAAGAATTAGTATCGGTTATGAAAAGCCCGTTAATAGGTTAAACACTGTGATGTCTACGATCGGTACAGTCTTCTTTAAAATCCAAATGCACACGTATATTTTTTTATTCAGGTGTCCATTCAGTATCCGATTTTTTTTTGTTTAATCGATTTCAGCCACGAAAATCGGAATCGTACGGACTGTCCCAAGAAGGAAAAAACTTTATTGTCACGACAGTTGGCACGAGAGCCGTTATAACAGTTGTAAATTTCACGAAAAATCGGTTCGCAGGACACCCGACGTCGGCAGTTTGTTTATGCGATGCTTGGATAATTTACACCCATTAAAATTTGTTTAATTAACGATGGAACCTGCCGTGCCATTTTCAGCTTTATACATCGTCGCCATCTTCTTCCTTATTGTATCCCCGTGCCAACTAATTCGTATGCCGATACCACAGACTAAGAATCAACTTTGAGTACAAAGAAACGTCCATTGCTTCCGACTTCCCCTCATCGCGAGTCAGTTTTGGAAAATTAGCGAACGCGTAAAAAAATCGCGAATTAGTTCATCGACATAAAAATGACTGCGCTGCTTTAACGCGTTTCTAACATATGACTCCACGTATTACTCGAGAACTACACGTTATTTCAATTATGGATCGTTGAAAAAAAAAGCCTCGTGATTTTTATATCGCTGGAGTAAACGGCTCCATTAGCATTTGCTGTTACTCCCTCGTTGTAGCATGAGAAAGAAAGAACGTAGAGAAGAGAGAAAAAAGGGTAAAATCTCGCGCTAAGTCTAATCAGTCCAATCGGGTCTTAACGAGAGAGTCAATCAAAGAACTCTTCGTTCTCGATCGATCCACGAATTAAAAGAAAAAAATAATTCGCTTTCTCATCGCCGATTTATCATGGCGCTCTATTGTTCGTCGTTGAGGGACTAAACGCACTATTTTCATTGCAAGCAATGCACTCGCGCACGCCTGCTCGTTCTCTTTGTAAAGGAGTGCGTATACGGGATGTATAGTTATATGTACAGCTTTGATATCATGTACGAAGGTCGATTTCGACATGACTGCGATACGCGAGGCTAAAGGTATGTATACGTCTATATGCTATGTATTCTATGGTTCAGGCGAGCCTTGAGGCTTCGCGGTCTTTCAAAGGTAAAAGGGTGAATTGTTAAAATGAATAAAGAAATCGCGAGGACGCTCGCCTCTACATCGAACAAGACGCTCACAACGTTGTTCTTGAGCGTGTTGAGTGTGAACTTCATTGTTCACGAGAGAGTGGTTTTGTCCAGTCTCAGGATAGTCCATTTTTTTAGATAAGATATTCAACTAGCAGACGTGACACGGGAGACCGTGAAAGGCGTCACCTGATAGAGAAAGCATCGGTTGCATACGCGGACAGGTTTCGTGTGTCCGTAACGCGGCAGTGGTACGTTGTTGCTGCTACAACGACCGCAAAACACTTTGCCGCAATTTCGGCAGTGGTGCCTGCGACGCACTACGGTGAAGCCAGCTTGGCAAGCCATGCATCTTGGTGCATCGTTATCAGGTATCCAGGCTGGTGCCCTTTCCACGCACTCTTCACCACGTTCTGTAACCGGCGATGCTGCAATTGAAATTAATATTTAGAGCCGTTGATTATCGAATTCTTTACACTAGATAGCGGTGGTTCGACATACTTCTCTCGTTGGTCGGTGTTGTTTCATCAAGAGTTATTTCATCCTCCTCGTCCTCCTGGGTATCACGTCGCTCAAACTCGTTCGTTCTGTCCGGTGTTCCTGATGGGGAATCATTTGGTTGACTTGGAAGTACTTCAGTTTCCTCACTCTTTTCTTCAGTTTCATCTGTTGTTTGGCTGCTGTTCATGAGGAAAACGCACTTCAGAATGTTTCTCAGATCAGATGCAAAGTTTGTTTGTAATTGATCAGCCACACCGGCTATGCAAACGAAAAGTCGATGGACGAGATCCTCTGAAGATCTACGGTAATACAAAGAAAAACGCATTATTGGAGATCATTCTAGAGGTAAAGAAGTAAACATCTTGCGAAAATGAGGCGTACCGAAATTTAGCCCTTATCTGATTTCTGTTAGCAATTTCTGCTGCCTGCATGGCTAAAGCTATCTCCTCGTCGTCCTGACAGTCGCTCTGAAATTCGCTGGTCTCCGAACTGGAATCGCAGCAACTGGAGCAGCTGGAACTGGATACCAGATCGGCTCTCTGAGCTAATGACATTTCCAAACTCGACGAATGCGCTTTGGAAACTACAGCTGGATTAACTAGTCTTGCCGCTCTCTGGGAACTACCGTCCCTGTAATTTTGCCCACGATATGAACAATTTTGTGTAGAGGTCGGCGAGATTAGCTCTGTCACCACCAGACCACTCTTATCGGTCCTAGGTCCCAGACCGTCATTTAATAATTCATTGGGACTTCTGGGACTGGACTTCCTTCTTCCGTGTTCCGATCTACCAATCATTCTCTCATACTTCTCTCTCTTGTCGGAATCTCTTCTCTTTATCCTAGCAATTTGCTCGGATCTCGACCTTCTGTGATCCAGAAGCTTCTTATTGTGTGATGAATTGTTTCTGTGCACCCGATGACTCAAATCAAAACGTTGACCGACACTTTGCGTAACCCGGGTGTCAAAGTGCTGAAGTCGTGGACTCGTGTGAGGACTGTGACTTCCGAAGTTAGGCATTTGCCTTGTATTCTGACTGGGATGCAAACTGGCTCCGAAATTCGACAACCTGGGATTTAGGCATCGGTCAGTGGAATTGGATCTTGAGCTCTCGGTACTCGTAGGCACTTGGAGTTTCTGCACACTATGCGGAATGCTATTGTGTATCTCATCGTGATCCTTACGACTTGACTTTTTCTCATATTTACGCTGATGCCGTTTCCTTTGTTTCTCATCTTTGGCTCGTTTCACAGCCATCTTCTCCTGGGCATACTTTTCAATCTTGTTACCAATCTTGTCGATACTTCGCGAGGTCGAGGGACAATTCTCGCATTTGAGATCATTCCAAAATTCCTTCCTGGATGTGGACGCGTCGATATTTAGATTCAGATTCTCCCAATTCTCGGAGTAATTGATCTGGAAGCTAGGCTGATTAGAATCACAGACTGATATCTGACCATTGCCATATGCAAGACCAACGAACTCTTCATTGGTTCCATCGAAATTCGACGATATCCTTGGAATGTTCTTTGCGGACTCAGTACTCGCGGAATTCAGTCCAGGAACCTCTATGGAACTATCCAAAGACGCTATTGTCTTTGAACTCCGAAGACTGCAGACACACGAATTTTCCGATATATTCGAATTCTTTCTCTTAGGCGAATTCAAATTCGAGCACGAGTAACTCGTGTTTTCTTGTTCCTCTTCCTCGTCGCAAGTTCTTTCGTCACCTTGCTCGATGTCATTGGCAAAAGTTTTCTTCTCCTCGGGACTCTTATCATAGAGACTAGTATTTTCAGATGATATAACTGTACAAATTCCTGAATCTGTTTGCTCAGAAATCTCATTTTGACATTCGCCGTCGAGTAGTAAATTTGACAGCGTCTTGTTCGCCTCGGAAATTAATTTTTTTGAATCCATATCTGGCAGAGAATTTTGAATGTGAATAGTCTCGCCAGATACGTTATTCTCGTGGGAGACTTGATTTAGCAGATATTGGGTCTGCGGAATTTCAATGATGTCGGTTGAGCCAAGCATCTGGGTGATGTCTGAATTCGTATAATCCTCATCATTTTCCATGCTGCTAGTTCTGCTCTTTTCCGCGTTGCCGGAAATTCTACTCTCGGCGCTATCCTGTCTTTCTATGCACTGTACTAAAGATTGCGACGAGCCAGGATCAACTGTAGAACTGCTTTGACTAACATCCTGTTCCTGGGAGTTGCAGTGCCTCTGACAGGTCGATTCTGGTGGATCTACCAATGAGGTTCTTCCACTCCTACGTTCTAATTCCTCGAGATAACGTTCTCGTTCAATTCGAATCCTCGCATCCTCGTCCAGAACAGCATCCCTATGTTCGTCATCCTGTACCCCCTTAAAATGTGCGGATCGCTTTAAGTCTTCTGGCCTCGTATCTTTACCGATTCTCTCCTTTCGACGTTTTTCATGTTCCTTTAAGGACTTCCTGTCGCTCGAATGTTCCACCTTTCTATTTTCTTGATCCAATATTTGAACCGCGTCATTGGCTACCTCATCCATATTGTTCCCCGTGTTTCTTGTGACGGTATAAAAATCCACAATAAAATCCTTGCAGTTTGGATAATCAGTGTAGAAGTTATGAACAAATTCTTCCAAGTCCGGTACATCCTGATAGGTAGACTTCGTAGTTTGCGTTATGGGTGCTGAGGGTTCCTCGTTAGAGCACAGAAGCTTCTCCAGCATGTAGAGTTCACGATTATTCAGCGTCCAGAGTAATTCTCTTATCTTAAGAAGGAGGGTCTGAAAGACAGAAAATAAATTCCTAAATTAGATTAAAATTTCCAGCAGTAATCAAGATCTACCGATCTCTTACTCCAAGCTTACCCTGAATGGTCTGAACATTTCACTGAGAGTGTCGGCCGAATTGAGACACAGAGGTCCTCCAGGAGAAGCCAGCAGACCAGATACAATAGCCAAACGAGGAATGGTGAACATCAAAGCGGGTTCATAATTATCCACGTCAGCCTGACTGAGCAGCCCCCTTTCCAATGCCCTCTGTAGAGTCTCCGAGAAAAGTACGCATACGAGTTCCTGTTGCTCGTACTCCTTGGTAGACTTGACGGGCACCATGGCGCCAACGTAGCACAATTCAAAATCAGCAAACAACCGGTCAAATATCTTCAAAGATTCAATCAGCTTCTCCAGCGATGGTTCAAGAGGGTTTTGAGTCTGAAATACGTGCTGTTATAATTGATTAACAATTCATATCAATTAGACTTACCACAGAAAGACCTCGAGGTATCCCTACAAAGTAATTACCTTCAAATTCATTTGCCCCTTCAGAGCATGTTCCCTCAGGAGATTCCTTACAATTTCCAAGGACTTTGTCAGTGCCTTCGCCAACGGTCTCATGGCTGAACTCTCAGCTTCTCTGTTCATAATAGAGGAACCAGCAGCCAAGCATTCAGCGCCGAACCAAAGTTGCCCTGCTAGATTTTCCTGCATTACGTCATCCGGGAACTTTACGCGAAAATCACGATTGGCCCTGCTCTCGGGGATGAGGTCATCCATGATCTGATTGCAAATTGTCAGGACCTTGTCCTGACAATGCCTCAACTGATTCACAAGGGTCGTGCATCGTTCCGGCTCCTGACGACCATCAAATGAGTCCAACTCGCAGGCTACTGCATTCAAGGACTCATCGGCGTAGAAAAACTGAGCCAGTAAGCTCGTATCGTCCCTCTGAAAAAGAATCCATTGCAAATGAGATAAAGCTAAATCCAGTCAGTGATCGTAGTATTGGATTTACTTTCAAAATAAAAATACGAGTATACGAGCAGATCCCTGTCACATCGAACGAAGAGCAGAGAAAATTTTCTCGAATTTACTCAATTTACTATTTAAAAAAATATATATTTTTGTCGCATCGTGGAAACAACCAGAATAGACTGATACGAACTTCGCTGCATACTCCAAGTGATACGAAGCTACAGATGATGCTTTATGACTTTGGGTAGGATCGTTAGCCACGACTTATTTTTCTCGCACACTCGCGTATGTACAATGTGTCACAATGATATCTGCGCGAATATAATGCAGCTGTTATCAGTGAATAATAAAGTTCAGCACGGTTAACGCGTCAACGATGCAACAATTAGACGTTACGTAATCGTTGTGTTCGACCCGTCATAAATTACAGTTCCAGATACAATGTCTCCCCTTTATTCTCCACGTAGAAATTCCGTCTGTCGTCGAGTGGCTGGTATTCATATTTCAGATACACTCCTACGTTAATTGAAATCGCTCGATGCATTGTCGTGCACTCTGCACAGGGATAATATTTTCCCATTGTGATTACCTTTGGGAAACTTAGATAAACGCGTGAGCATGTGGACATATGCAATATCGCAATATTCCATTCTCCCAGCCATTGTGGTATACCACGTTATATGCCATTGTCATATACCACGTGGGTTTAACAGTAAGAGACTCGAGGTGTCTAGGAAGCATAAAACGCATACAGCATACTGCGCCGTTTAATACAAATTTATTTAACTTATCGTTATAACCCAACGCTGACTGGAATGTCGAAGGCATTGATGTTGTGCAATGAAAATTTTTTTCAAAATATCCCCCATTAGTACCTTTGCGCATTATTGTACATAATTTATATCACAAGACGCACACACATCCACCTATTCTTTCGCGATAATGTCAAGCAATTAAATGTCTGCGTAAATTCTCGAAAAATCGTCTCTCCTAAGAATAGGTCATACGTACAAAGTGACATCCGATGCATTTAATCTCGAGAATCCCAGCTCATACAGAAACGTCATCCGGGATGTGGAGAATGATACGAAACAGAAAGTATACGGTAACAGGTCAATGTGCGTTTCTATGAAGCTGCCCGTAGTCATTCAAATACGAATTAAATTGCATCGAAACGATGCACCATTGGCGTACGCGAAAGGCTTTGAACGCCGTAGACCAAAGTGTCACAAGAAAGGAATCATCGTCCGCCATGATTATTGTTGACGTTATCAATAATCCAAATTGTGTATTAAAATCATTGAGCAGTCGCTGGGACACGAGCATTACGTAATGGCCGATTCGATTATCTGCATATCGATATTAACTCTCGTATCGAACGTGGATTCCCGTTGGGTTTGAAAAGTCGAGAAACTCGATAGGCTCTTGGCAACGTATCGAGCCTCAAGGCACCGTGCGTTAAGTTAATATCGCGAAGCGGTAACTCGATATCGTCCTTCAATGCAATTCCAAGATATTACAATCCCATGGAAATGCCCGGTAGTACATTTAATACGATCAGCGAAGGCTGCGTTCACGTCGTTTATCGGGAGCGAGACTCTTAAAAAGTGTCACGCGTGTCTCGCCCAGGCAAAATTCTACGATGAAATTTCCCTGCTCGAGCTTTCGGTTTGATTTAGCCCATATTCCGTCACGCCGATATCTACGTGCTTCACTTTAATGCAGTGGAATGAGGATGCACCTTGTCTTCTTGGCACGGGAGTCGAAGTTTTTGTCTAGTGCCACTCTCGATAGTCAAGTACAATAGATCGTACACCGGTAAATACAATGTAACGAGCCAGCGACGTAGCTGGGATACTTGGACAATAATGATGAAGGATGATGAGAAATAAAAATAGAACAGTCGTTCATCCCCGAGCATCACGTTTATCCAGGCGTATGGATTCTTAACGTTAATATTTTATTTTATGAAAATATCCCTCAATATTACGCCAAAGTGATCCGCGAAGCGACACGTTTATATTCAGGATTTCGTAATAGCGATCTGTGCCGTAGGACCTACGCAGGCGACGTGAACCGTGAAGAGTCGATGGAGCGCAGCTAAAACGTAAACTGATCGAGGGGATGCGTGACGAAAGATAAAATGATAATTTACAAGAAGCCGAAGGAGATCAGGTACGGTTCTTCCTTTGAAGATCATTTTCTGAGAAGAGTAAGCTGATCGAGCGCGTCAAAACTCGTTAGAAAAAAAAAATAATATTCTCATTCGCCTACTCCCTCCCTCTGATATCTAAAACAGAGAAAGTCAGGAAGCCCGATTTTTTCGTATATCCATCGTGTCCCTTCCTCGGTGCAGACAGCGAGACACGCGCGATAGTTCCTGGCGCGTGGGGAAGTGACGTCAGCGATGTTTAGAAAGTGTATCACAGATTCACGGCTGCCTGATCGCAAACCAAAGCGATACGCGACGATATTTTTATTTCTTGGGGTTTTCGGTACGTCGAAAGATCGTGCAACGAAGCTTGGTAGTGATTGCAAGGGGGTCGGTCCATTCGTTATCGCCAATTAGTCACGGGATATCTTGTCTCATTCTACGGCAGCTAGTTGGCTTTTGGTTATGAATTCGCAAAGTAATGGAATTACCGCTTACGGCGTGTCGTAACGACTGAACAGTGACGAAGCGACGGATAAAGAAGCGACATCCGTCGTACGTACGAAATACATGAATATATATATGTATATGCATATATAAGTATGCATACTTTTCAGGGAATAACAAAACAAAAACACGCTGCATCCTATCCCATTTGCCGCGGCTCCATTTCGCAACTGTAGCCGGCGGCTTGGCTGCCTTAGATGTCTGTATTTCTAAATTCGAGACGATCTCCCTACGCGACAAGACACTCGTGGGACCGACGGGTTTTCAATGTCGCGTTAAAAAGGAAAAGATTTGAAAAAATAAATACTTTGGTATTTTCGGGCGAACTTTGCGAAGCTAATAAATCGCGGAAAATTACGGAGAATAAGCATTCTCCCCGCCGTTGACGAGAATGTATAGAATGCTGGTTGCTGGGACGAGATTGAGAATGAATCATCAAAAAATATGTTTTTATCAAATTTCTGCGAAAAGTCAGTAAAATCGTTAAAAGATGGCGAATAAAAATCTTCACTTCGACGCGATATACAACAAACAAATTTAAGCGATAAACTGACGAAAAACTCGTCACTGTGGTTTTGCAGCCAATTGGCGAGCGTGCGATAACCGTGTTCAGAAAGTGCCGGCGCGAACACGATTCGCAAGGACACTTGCTTCTATGGACGTATAGTAAAACAAGATCGGCGATCACGTGACTGAGTACATTAATATGGAAAGCACATGTAGTGTTGGAAGTGAAACGCATCGACCTATCGAAAGTCGAATTCCATCTATATATATATATACGTACACATAAAGCGTGGTACATACATGTGATTATATCTGTACATACACGCGTGAACGTAAACAAGACATTAAGAAAAAAATAAAATGCAAAAACAAAGTGGAAGCTGCTTTCAAAAAGTGGCACGATTAACGATACAAGCGAGTACGACGTCTCGCGATGACATCATAACGACAGACACCCTGTATATATTGTGGGATGAATTAATTTTACTACGAAACCAAATCATACGGAAGTAGCCAGCCGTATATATTTAAGTATGATATTATCGTAGCTCAATTCACTGTGGGAGTATACGGTTGGTTCAATGTCAATAAGAAAACCTACGTTTAATGTCCGCGAATTTTTGTGGTGTAATACCTTTGCGTCTCACTCGCTTGATTCGAATCCCAGTGTCGTTTCTTCGTAGCTTTGCGACTGATAGAATAGACCGTAGGAATTGTCCTTCGTCACGTGCCAGATACGACCTCTGAAACAGCCGGCGTTCGCGATATCTTGGGAAACGCGGGGAAATCGCCTATAGCGACGAAGAATCGGATCTCCCAAGAGACAATTGAAAAACGGCCGTGTAGATACAAACAGTCGATATAATGGCAGTCTGAATGCTGCAGCGAAGGACACGTGAAAATAAACGTCAACCGCGATGGCAAAGACGACTCTGTATCTTTTAAAAATACTTACGCGAAATCCGCGTCGTGATACGAGAATATCTGTCGTATACAATAAGATGAAATTTATCTTTAGATAAATGACTTTTCACGTGCCTCGATTATCGTACGACTTCGCTCGATTTCGCGTTCTCACTATCGCCAAGAATTTGGCACGTTCGCGAGTAGGGATAACGCTGCTTGATAACTGATAAAGGAGACTGCGATAATCTTCGAAAATGTGGATCAACCCAAGTGCTATTCGTAATGTCTATTTGAATTAGAGAATCTAATAATTTCTCACCGCCCTGTAATTATTGAGTTTCCCTTTGTTAATATCTTTAATTGCGATAATTTCTCTTCTCTCATAATCACCTAGCATTTAGTAAATATTCCACAGAGTAATAGTTCGTTTTTAGTGGCGTCGTCTAATTTTCATGAATTCGTATCCAGCTGACACTGTATCCAAGCTAGCATAACGTTCGTAAACAGACGCATAAATTTGCGACAGGGACGACAATGGTTCGCGAAGGACCCCTCTCCTAATGGCAAATGATATTTGAAATTTTCAACGCACTCCTGACTGCGTCTCGCATGACTGGTATCATAATGATCTGTGTCTAGGATGACTCATGGGCTCATAGAGTCGCTGAATATATTTTTCTCTCTTCCATTCCTCCCACTCGGTCGCGTTTCAGAGCCTTCGCCATCATCCCTGCATACGTACGGCTTTTTTCATCCCTCCCTTTGTCGTCGGACCCTAACCTAACGACCGTACCGATGGCCATAGAAAGTTCACGCTGTACACCCTCTATATAAATATAGTCCCTGAACCGTAACTGTCAGACATGCCAAATGGTTTTATACAATTTTTCTTCAAACCACTTGTTCTATACTTTGTCTTAACTGGAAAAGTAATTTACCTTATAAGATAAAGTATGATCCACGTCTCAGAAAGTACACGATAAATGATTGTTACATTTGTATTACCCGGTATACCACGTTAAATCATGAAATTCAAGTAAGGTTGGAGAGTGCCTCACGAAATAGCTATTTACGGTGTAATACCGCAGGAGCGGCTGACTACAGTCTGACTGACTGTATCGAACACGGTATTCATTAGTGATACGTATCGATCGAATCGATTGACTTAGAGGAGAGTTCTCATGGAAGTTCGTGAAATTGTAAGTTGGCTCATAGAGAGTTTCTATCGGCGCTTTATGAGAATAGTCTTGATGAATTTTTAATAACGTGCTACATCAAGCTTACGTAAAGCCAACGTAAGCTCTGTAGGATTGGTCTGTCACGTTAAGTAAAATTTTTCAAGGAAACAAATATAACGATACGAAATATTTATTACTACATATGCAAAGTATCGTCGAGGCTTTACGAAATAGGTTAAAGACCAAGAGGTCTCGTCTAGCAAGATTTCATTTTGTGTACACCGCTGGAGCATAAATGTCTTGCTGTCACTAATTGGCAGAGTTGTTAAGGTTGTTAGTACTCTGCGACAATGTGTACTTACAGAATGATTGTATTATCTATAATCATTAATGATACGTAGTTGAGTAACGATGACAATTTCAGTGATGAATTTCGTATCTCGCGCGCTTATTGCATGTTAAAGAATATGGATTTTTATCGTTTTATCGTAGTACGTTACGTATAGATGTACTTAGTAAAATCTTGTTGCTAACGCCACTTCTATAAGATGATAAATCCCAATGACGATGTTCGCCGTGACCTTAGTCATTTCGGAGCCTATTATACAAAAACATGGATAGAATGGCACTATGGCTCTCCAGTGACTTGGCGTGGCCTCGGTTTTTGCACGACACGCTACATCCCAATAATCTCATACCTTCCTAACTCTTTAACATATAATGAATAGTACTTTGTACTCTAGAGAGTACAAGGTAGACACTACTGATTGTACGTGCGCGCGTCATTTTGTATGATACAGGGTTTCTGTATCTATAAGTGACAGCTATTTTTGGTACACCCGTTATACGGGCCATTGCACGAAGTACATGTGGATGAAGGCAGATCAGGGAACAATTAATTGTCACTCGTGTATCAGCTGATAAGACTAGACAGAATGTTGCCGTGCGTGCAAATGTCCCTCTCTTCGACGTACGTAACGAGCAAGTCCTCTTGGCCGAACAAAGCAAGTACGAAGTTATTCGAGGCGAATGAATTACGATGGTAAACAAAAATGACTACGAGCGTCTGTTCGCAATTGTTTAAATCTCGCTGCTGACTTTTTTTTCTTTGCTCATACCCTTTTTATCAGTTGATTTAAAGTTTATGGAGTCCATTAACATGGAGCGTAGTCGTGATTGCGAGAGTCGATACACCTATTTTCAGGTGCTCACCTTAGGCCTGTAGAACCATTTTCTGATGGACTCCATCGCAGGGAATTCCTGGCCTCTTATGGCTTGCGGGTCACTGCGCTTGCCACGATCCTCTATCTTGATTCATAGCGATGCCTTTTCGTCCCTTAATGACGATCCGCACTAACAACTCGCACACAACACACGGCACACCACGGCTTTCCAGCGCAAATGCACGCTAATGCAACAGCATCGAATATTCACCGAGCAGACATGCTTGAAAAACTATCCGACAGGAGTCGCGCGTCATGCAGTGACGAGCGGACAGACTGTTCGTCAGAGCGCATGCGCGAGCGCATGCTCCATTGCTGTTAATGACAGTCCACTTAGCCTTGGACTTTATAGGTAGCGCATCTACTGGTGGAACTGGTAACCGCTTTAGTTCACTAATAAAGCACTAGATGTCATCTCTGTTTAATTATATTTTTATAGTTGCAAACATATACTGATTACTCGACACTTGTTTCATGCAAGAAAATGTAATTGGAAAAGGATAAACGGATTGATTATTAATTATAAATATCTTAATTTGACTATTTTAATATAATTAAATTTACGCGACGATATAATGTCGATAACAGTATTTCTATAAGGCTCGGTTCAGTGAAATTCATGGTAATAAATTTTCTGGATATATTAATCGTAAGACGCACAATCTTCACGCAGTTCTACGTAAGATTCGAATAAACGATGTTTGTTTAATAAAAAAAGGAAAAGCACAAAACATCAATTTCCCTAATGAAACCAATACTCCTCCTCTTTCGAAATTGTATGATTATTGTTTTGCCTCGGAGTTGAATGTTAATTGAATTTCACCACTCAGCGCAATTGACCGAAACTTTTTGCATGCCTCTTTTTCCCATTTACTTTACCTTGGCGAATAGTCAATTTGCCACATCTTCCAAGGGTATGTTCCGAAATTCACTGCCAGTACGAGTATGGCAGTGTCCCTGTTTACCTGCGTACAATAGAGCGAAACACAAACATGCTCGAAGTACTGGCAGTGAATTTAGGAAGTACTCCTAAGGTCGGTACCTAATAGGCACGGCTAATGACATTCATATAGCAATATTATATCTAAAATTATATAACCGTCATAATCTGATATCAATAAACATAACTAATGTAATTCGTGAAATTGCGATTAAAATATCCTTATAAAATTTTAAGCGGTACCTAATAATATTAATAATCCTTATGGAAGCTCAATTTCTTAAAACTGACTATAGGATGCGTTAAATTAATCAAAGACGTAACAGATCTAATAAATTTAATATTATTTCATTTTCTCAAGCACTCTAAGATATGAGCATTGTAATTTTTCTTGATACAAGTAAATAAACCTCATCGTTCACCCAAGAAGAAAGAAGTGTAACTTGATGATTCGTTCCAAATATCATCAATCAATGATCTGACAATTTATTGACAAGCCCGTGGAGAACATGGCGACCATCATAATACAAAATATAATATTTCTTCTCCGAGAACAGTCAACTTGAATAATTATAAATTACTTGCAAGCTATTTTCAGATAATTATAAATCTCGTACATAACATTTTCATTAGAGTTCAAAAACTTCAATTATAATATTTATGAGAGTTTTCCATTTTCTCTTATATTTTCCAAAGACGCTGTATTCCATAATATTATTTTTTATTTCCTATTAGCACTTTAAATACTGTAATTGACACACTGTAACTAGATGTGCCAAAAATACGATATTCGAAATTGTACAAACTGTGGCATTTTCATTTAATGACATTACAGTGGCGCGTAACGAAGATTAATTTCTATAATCAGATAGATACCTCAGTTGAAAATTATGTTACGTAACGTATTAATTACATCAATATCAGACGTAGTGTTTGGCTGACATTGACACTAGTCAAAGGAGTGTCATCAGACATTCATTAATCGGGACTGGTAATTTCGATCGAGACGAGTCTCGATTCTCGATCTTCAGTAACATCATTGAGTCCAAGAGAGATAAGTTATTTTGTGGAGTGACAGGTATGAAGAGGGAGCTAAAGAGAGAGTCTAAGTCGACCAGAAGCAAATTATCACGTCGCTATAGTCTATGCACAATAGCACCTAATATTAATTAGAATTTGATTACAGGTCTTATTGTCCCAAGTCCATTGAGGCCAGCCAGTAAGCTACGTATTACGCATGAAACACAACAATAACGCGAACCACATACTCAAGAGGCTTGGTACCATCCCTTATGTAAGGGTAGGTACGCGTATCGTAGGGGCTGCTACGCGTGGGGGTTCTCTTATAAAGGAGCCACCACAACCTCCTTGAGCATTGCATCCGCAGAATCGAAACCTGCAAGAGACAGGCCGCCCTTCTTTCTCTGATCCTGCGGAAGTCACGTATGCAAAGTACCTAACGGATTGTACAGTTTGATTTTGTCTGGTCATTCAAATTCGGATACAGTGAAAATCATTTTTCAATTTTTTTTATTGTCGCTTTCAAAAATATCGCGAAAAGACATTTGCATCTCGGTCTCACACCTTTGGACACTTCAGTTTTAAGATAAGGTAAGTGCGTTAGTTTTACTCAAATTTGTATCTTCGTCCTTTAAATAAAGTGTTTCGTTGTGCTTTGAATTTTTCGTAATTTCTTAATCGGTAAAAAATTCGTAGGATTTCTTTTTCATCGGAAATATTTTCAATGAAACTATCACTTTCTGTATTAATGAAATTATTTTTGAAATTGTGTGATCATCGATGACCCGATTGATATAGTTAACGATAAAAAAATATAAATTATCCATTCTGTATACCATACCAATCTGTATCTGATAAGCACGTTTCTGACGATTATTTAATTAAAAAGTATGGTTATACAATCAATTCCAAAATTATATTTTAACCGTAATACCGTGATAATAATAATACAAATTTTCTAAAATTTTTTCGCGCATTGTTTCAGCACAGAACAAGCAATAACTCAATAAGATGTAAAATAATATTTTAATGCAAACTAGGTGTGACTTAAATAAAAGTATAAACACTTGGTTTGAAGTAAAATAAGATGGTGCACAGTAAACGTCACAGAGAATATGTATTTTATATTACACAAGGTATTGAGAAACTCTATACTAGATAGTTTCTCGCCAGACGTCCATGATCGAGTGTTCTCAGAATGAAGGTATAAAAAGTGCAACATAACCAGGTTTCAAGTGAAGTAAAGGAATGTACATAGGCATCTTAATTCAGATATAAATATATCCATTGTAAAATTGACATACGCGAAGTGCAAAGATCGAAGTAAAAGATCCAGTGCATCCTTGCATCAATCTTCTAACGAAGATATTGCAGAATCAAAATGTCATTGCAATCTGTTTTACCGACAATCAGTTAAGCAGTACACTTTCTGTAGCACTCAGCGGGTAACGAAATCACTATAGGAAAGCGAACCAAATCGATAAGTTCTCTTAGTAAAATTTCTATTGGGAAGATGGCAGGAATGGCGCGCCTTTTCACGTCGTTAGCATAACAGGAGATTTAATCAAGCAAATGGTGTGTAGCATTATAGTCAGTGAGAAACCTCATGACTTTTTATGACTATCGTGTTAATTCTGAAAAGAGCTGTAGCACTTGCAGAAAATGCGCTAATATTTTTTTAAAAGTCATTCACTGTACTTCAGACAAATCTTGAGAGTTAAAGGAGGCTTTGGAATTGCGAATTAATATTGAACATACGTTATAAACTATCCGTGACGCATAAAATTGTAACATGAAGTAAAGTCAATAATTATTATTAATTAATTTCATAAATATTACATTGTTTACTGTCTTATCAAGTATTAATTAAAATACACTTCACGCCATGCCGCTTGTGTACTGCTAACAGCTAATTATACGCATATCAATAATATACGAAATAAATTACCTACAGTCGTATCAGTATAATAAAAGGACATATCAGGTTTACTGATTAAAAGTAAGAGCTCGTAAACTCCATGAAACACCCCGTACTTATTTAAACTCAATTCCAGCTTACGTATCAGCTCCTGCCAATGTGGCGATTAATTAAAGAATCCAAAAAGAAAAGCAGGATCGTTTTACGTCTCGTGTAAAACGTAAAGTAGATCTCCCTTAACGAAACGTAACGCCATATCCCCTGGTATTTCCAAGCCGCGTGCATATTGCCAATATAGTGTGTATCGTCGGCACCAGATGCAATACGGTATCCGCAATATCGCCATTATTGGCGACGATCGTAACTCGAGACTTTCCTGTAGCAGAGAGAAGATCGGCTCGCAGGCAGAGACTCTCTGTCTATGCAACAGTGATGCTGCTCTCGTCTCTTATCCTCGAGACACTTAGTAGCACTTACTCTTATCTTAACGACCAGGGACGCGCGTAGCGCTAATGGGGCCCTTCAAATTAGCGCGGGGCGCCTCTCGAAATTTTCAGAATTTCTCGCAAGGCATGCGCTCCCGTTCTGCACTACCAGACTTTGTCTAGACTCCATACATATATTTCATAAGGGATTTGAATATGTTTAAAATCAAAAATAAAATATTCGTACTACCCATCACTAATGGTACTCGGTATTCAATTTCGGTGGGTTTCATGATGGATAATTATAATAAAGGCAGAGACGGTTTGTATGACAAAATATTTCATGGCACTGAAACGGGGTTGAAATTCTTTATGGATCGTACAGGTATCGTGACTGCAGGATTGAATGAGTAAATTCTTCGTAGAAGTGCTCGTTGTTAAATAGCTTGCTTTGAATGGTATTCAGAATGGATGGAGCCCCATAGGCACCACGTTGCAATTTAGCTGTAATTTAAGTTGCAGCGCTTTGAACGGATCGTTGATCTGACAAGTCATGCGCGACGGTTAGCCAGTCCATTGTTTTGCGTTTCCGCTCGTTGCACATCTCAGGTTAGAACCCCGCTTTTGTTTTTTCCTGATCCCCACTCGTGCGCCTAGTTTGCAATTAAAATGGGAAGATAAATAAGCTGTAAGAAGAATTACTTCGGGCAGATCAGACCAATGTATAAGTACGGTACGAACGATTTAGTGAAAATTGCAAAAAGTTGTTGTACGGTCTGTTTGGACTGGCTTTTGCTGCTGCACCGTTATAAGCGTGTGCTGATGCTGGAGATGAGTTGCGAGGAGAAAAAGATTTGAAGTGAACTTGGATGAATGAAAAAAAAATAAAAAACTCTTTTTTAAACATTTTTTTCTCTTCAGCCGAAAAGACTCTGTTTAATATCTTTGATCTTATTCACGGAAATGGGGGGTTGTAGTTCAGTCGCTCAGGAAAGTGATTTTGATAAACGAACGATAAGTCTCATTAGCCATGCTGCTCGTTCACAGTCCCCTAATCACCGGAAGTAACATAACCGAGGTGTCTCGCGAATATTAATTACTAAAAGGTGTATCGCGGAGTACAGATAACGAATTTTCATGACAGAGGGTCACAGGTCATATTCTATTTTGCGTTGTGTCGATCAATAAAATATCTCTTATCGTACCGATAATAAAATTACGAAAAGCGAAGAAACGAATGAATATACAAATTTTATTTTTATTAATGCGTATATTAATTTGACTATCGTTACCTGACAAATTTCTTTTTTTATTATATGCCCGAACGTTTAAGGAGTTGGTAATGGGTTTTTCATTTTTTTACAGTAAAATGGCGTTCTACCTGTCAACCGTTTTCTTGCTATCAGCCGTGGTGGCTCTTGCGACAAGTCAGACTTTCCAGTACAGCCGTGGATGGACAAATGGAAAGCGAGCTGAGAATTCCGTACTACCTGGAATTCCCACTGCAGAATTCAAGCTCTCGGGTTCATCCGTTCAAAGTTCCGGCGCTCGAATGATGGACGTGCCGACGCCCTGTCAGTTGCAAAAGCTTAAAATGCTGTTGCAGGGTAACGGAAACGAGCAGGTAAATTACGTAATGGACGTCAGAGATTTTAATTTCACGAAATACCACGAAAGATACCTGTTTTACCTAATTACCACAAAATTTACCCTGAACCACGTGATTTCTCATATTTCAGCTCTACCTGTTACCGTGTGAACTTCTGAGCGTCCCGCGTGTCTCGCTTGCGGATTTTCCCATGGGACATTTTCGACGTGGCTCCACACTGGAAAGTAACAATAACTATTGAGATCTTACATAAATCTATTTATCTCCATGACTCCCCTGTACGTTTCCCTATCCAGTGATAAAACAAGAAAAAGTCTAATAAAAATAACTACAACCTAAATTACCGAATGCAACGACACGCGATGTTTGTCTCCTGCGCAAAACTTCTGGACTCCTCGATATTCCCTAGATCGAACCATAGGGGAATTCATTTTCGCTTACGTACAACCAAACGCTTCGCGTAGCACGTTAAAGTCCCTATGGAATAGATAGATATCACCTAGTCATTAAGTTTTCATCGATTCGGCGATGCTGGTTAATTAAGTTTTCGCGGCCCTAACTGGACTCGCCCACTGGAGAACACTGGTGCCCGTTAGTTCTGATCGGATAGGGATTTCCGCTGTCAGCAGAAGATGGAGTGAAACTCTGGTCAATCGAGACACCCGCTGAATCCTAGGATTACCAGAACGTTTCGTGTATCTCGGACGATCATTCGACACTTCGATTTCCCAGGAAGCATGGTAAAGCCTTATAGAGAATTCTGTGTAAACCAGGTGCATGAAGATATATACAGATATACATATACGAATACGAGATATACCTATATATAAAATTATATAATCATATGTACTTTCAGCTATTCCAATTAAAAACTATATATCTCATCTATATATACCATATACAGTGAATTAGGTATTGATACAGTCACTTAGTTAATGGCGTTCTGGTCTGACTATCGTATTGGCTAATACACTTAAAACTTAGCTGTTAATCAGAAACCAATTAGAGGGGGTATGTATGGGAGAAGGGGGTGGTGGGTTAGAAATGAGTTTAATCGCATTAAATATTAAAATGTCGTCACGAAACTATGGGGTCACCCCCTCAGGGGTACTCTTACTATGCCGGTAAGTTCTCACCCCTCCCCTCCAACCCCCGCCCCGCCAGTATACCTACAGAAGAGAGTCTCACATCGGGATGCACCCCCCCGGGAGTATTCTCCGCTTCCTATGGGGATCTGTCGTATACGTTGAACGTAATAGTACTCTTGTATGGATATAGTATATGTCAAGTATTATCCATGGACGCAGAATACACCCTACTGTTATTCCAGAGTAAAAGAGCCGTATCGTTTCATGGTATCTGTCCCTGGATACGAGGGTGAGGTGGGATTTTTCCCTTGGGATAAAAATTGTTACTGGTAAGTGATTAAAGCATAAGGCAGAGTCTTATGGGAACCGGGATGAGTTTGATTCCTCTTGTAAAAGTATGAGAAAGAAAAATCTGACGGTAAAGAGGGTAAAATATGAAAATGAATTTTTTCGTTGATTAAATTAAAAATTTTTTAATTTATCATATTTTAAGGTTAATAATTATGGAGTTAATGATTTGTAATAAATTAAACAAAAATTGTGGTAGCATTAAAGTTCTTCAAGTTGTGAAAATCAAAAACGAGTGTGGTAAAAATTTGTGTAATCAAATATACATCCGGTTCCGTTCTATTTAAGGTATCGGTAAAACTAAGCCCTCTTTGACTCGTTTTTTCTTTTCCTTTCTTTTCTTGTCAACGTTCTTCCGACAGGAATCCCGTGTCTCCTCCGTCTACCGGGTGAACTATAATTCTATAATGTCAAAAGGTTCAACTTTGAAAGGAATATTATTACCAGTGATAGGAAAAGACGATGAGGACGTAGAAGTCGTTCATGATGGTGCTTGAGGGGGAGAAGAAGGGGGGAAGAAGGGTGGTCGGGGACTGTTCCGTATAAATACATAAATCAGGCAATCATCCTAAAAGGCGCTTGGTACAGGATCAAGAGTGCTTGTCGCATTTTTGACCCGCCGGATATTTGTCTGTCGCACGTCATTTGTCATGCGAGGGTATAAGGCACGTGATGCTCGCGACGAAAAACAGCCTGAATTTGGTAAAACTAAACCTTCGTTTTCGTATAGGTTTACGTATAACATTCACGATCGTATATATGCTTTATAATAAAATCATAAGGTAATTTTATGAATATCGATTACGGATAAAAAAATTGTATGGATTTATCCAAGCTGAACTTTTTTCTTAATACAAAAAAATGACTTGTCAAATTTATGATAATTCATAAAGAAATAATGGTCGATGATTTCGAGGCATCTCGAAGCACCTGAACCGGGACTGAAATTGATACCAATAACAATCGTAATGAGTGTCCCATTATAAGTCCCGCCAAGGAAATGAACGTTCTGGGACTGATTGTATACAGTAAAAGATTCTGCAAGTCCGTGCAAAAGAAAGACCAAGAGTGAAAAAGATTGTTCGATTTTGTACTCTTTCTTATTTCATCAGCCGAATCTTCGCTGGAGTCTATTTTAACGGGCAGTGACTATACCGTTGTAATACAGGTCGTCCCACGAACCACTAACCGCAAACGATCGGAACTAGAGAAACGGCAAGTTCTCACAAAAGGTATAAGACTCTTCTCTAAATTTTACAGACAGGAAACGCATAATGGCTGGTTCGCAAGAGTACGTTTTCGGAAATGCACCTATTCAACACTCGTTAACCCATTGGAGAACGATCGCTTCCCAGCCAATTGGTATACCACCCACATAAATGTTGGTGTATCGATCTTCTTCTATATCTGTATACACAGGTATACAGTGTACATACAAATACAACGTACCTACCATCGTTTCCATTGCAACGTTTATTCGACCTCGTAGCGACCCGGTTGAAGAATTTTCTCGCGGCGAATCGTTTTCGCGCGCGTGAAAACGCAATCACAATAAATTTCGTGGGGTAGTGTAAATATCCGAAACGGCGCCACGCGCGACTACTACTCGAAAGGCTCATGATTTTGTAAACGTGGTTTGCGCGTGCACGCCTAGATATATTTCTGGATGTCCATAGTATATGGTGTCTATACCTTATATGGATACGTTATCCAGTGTGCCAGTATATCTGCATAGCGATATACGTTTGAAAGGAGGTAAACGAGATAATTGTCGAGGCATAGCCATGAGAGCGTAAGAGCAGAGCAGAGAGAAGGTAATATTGGATTAGTTTTTAATTCGAGATACCACCACCGCCCCAGCAGGTTTCACGTAGTAGGGAGCACGTGTTGGTACGTGGGTGAACAGGGTAGAAGCATAGAGGGACTGATGTAGGATCGAGCATTAATTCCAAGGGCGTGTGCCATGGCGTCTGTTGTATCGACTAGAGGGGGAGAAAACTCGAACAAGTTTATTGCGTAAGAAATGAGTGAAGTTGCTTAATTGTGTATTTAATAGGTCGGCCAATCGTTAAGTTTTACCACTACCGAATGTAGAAACAAACTGTGACTTATTCAGAAGTTTCTTCCCAGTCTGCATGTACAGGCATAATTTTTCAGTGTGAAGCTGGCCAAGTCATTCAAACGTAAATTGTGTTTCTTTGTAGGCTTGGCTGTCTGTTGGTTACAGGTACCTATAATGACAGCGGGTAGTCTATTTACGTTAAGAACTAGAAAAACCACAGGGAGGTCTTCCTGGCAAGATTACAGGGCGCCGACGCGTCGTGACGCTTGGCCGTCTAAAATGTTACGAGACACAGATAGCACCTCTACAGTGGAATTTCACGGGTCGGTCATTTCCATTGGACAGAGATCTCGAATGTTTCGAGTGAAAGGATTAAAATTAATTTTTACTTTGTTATACGATCTTCCTTTTTAATCCTATCATGGACCATTTTGTCCTTACGGTGCTAACGACTGGCTAAATCTTGGTTCATTCGCAACTTGCCAGTCGCGTTAACCTCAGTCGGCAATCATTTTTTACAGGGTTAAGGATGACGGCTCAGGTGGTCCTGGAGCGATGAGTATCTTCAGGATGGGCTTAGACTCCTGGAAAAGGACCGAGCATCCCCAGAGGCCGGCAGTTGTCCCCAAATAATTGGGCAGGACGGCGCGTCGTGTCTTCTCTGCAATTATAGGCAGTAAACGCAGCCACATCCTGTCCAAGGAGGTCCAAGCAGTCCCTGGTGGAAGTCGGGACTGTTTCGAGGGAATAAAACAATTAGAGGATTCGAAAAAAAAACAGCATCCTTGCACGACCGCTATTAAGGACCGATCTGACGGAAGATCCTCCATTTCAGTTCTGTCGTTGCTTTGCGATTATACTTCGACCTCGCTTCAACAGCTTCCTTCGGCCACCTTGATACTTCGTACTTGTTCTGCATAATCCTTTACGGTCCCCCCCTCTCTCTCTCCCACTACCAATCAGACATATCCTCTCAGAATACATAACCACTCGTATCGCATCAGGTACGACTTGACTTCATTGAGCGTGACTCTCTGCGGGAAGTCATGAATTTTGCAATACAAACTTATCTGAGCAACTTTGCGAATTTATTTTGCGTGACACTAATCAATTTATTAATCACAGCCGGAACGATGCAGAAAGTATAAATATACCTCGGCAACGTTTCTAATATATACAGCAATTTTATTTGAAAGGGAAATAATATATTGACTCTTGAAGGGAAATTAATAATTGAAAGTAAAAAGAAAAATCATTCCTATGTATCTGCGAGTGTTTGACATCATTTCGCGTAAGTGATAAAAGTAATGCATAGCCTTAGGCTTAGTAAAATGGCAGTGCGACTTCTCAATTGCCAAAGCATATTGCACATGTGCCAGTATAAACCACTGTTTAACTTGTTATAAATAATTTGTTGCGTGTGTCACGTTGCTCGTAATCATACGTAATACCTATACGATACAGTTCAATTGCATTGATGACTATATAGTAATATATATGTATATCTGTCAATGGGAATTGTAGGATCTGATTATGCGGGAGGCGTATTCGCATTGAAAATACGAGAACAGTCATATCTCTGTAGTGAGATAAGAGACTTTAGTTATTTGTACAAAAAGAGAAAGTAAGTTTTTTTTTAGTGCATTTAGTGACTGCATGCGATATCGGAATGAATCCGTTACTATGCATTTCAGTTTCCTTTATATACAACATTACACATAGGTACATAACATCACATAGCTTGCTATATTCAAATACGTACGATTAATCTTAATCTAAAATATAATCGCCATGACACTCGATAACGATATCCATGATAATGCTATTGTAGTAAACTGCGCGTATTATTTAATAAATATATACAAGATATGCCTGCACGCGTCACGATGACTTTCGCACACTCGTAGAAGCAAAACAAGTACAAGTGTCCATATCGTACAAGTTCTATTACCGATCCTATCCCTATATACAAAGATATGTCAGGCAGTTTTTTTTCACTCTTCATTTTGAAAATTTATTTATCTCGATTGATTCGCCTCCCAAGAAAAGAAAAGTAAACGAAATCATAGCCAGCAGTCTCAGAGATTGATATCCAAAACCAATACGAAAGTTTATCGCATCTCAAAATATGTACATATGTGACTCAAAGTACTTTCACAGTCAATTTTAAACGAATTTCAAATTCGGTTCTTTAAACTTATAATGCAACCCTCGACGGTTACGTATAGCTCATAGCTTAATGTTTCTCTTTATATTATCTTTTTTACTATATTCAGCAAATCGGTTCAGCAAGAGGCTGCGGCGGTCCATATGGCGAGGCCCATTGCGCGACGGGATGTCCCATAGGTGGTGGCGCCTGTTGACTTTCTAAATTGGGTCCTCCGGGCCCTGACCCATGGGTCGTCACTGTTGTGGGATATCCGACCTTTCCTAAGGCTTCAGCTTGCAACGACAGCATCAAACGATTCGCGGCTTGTCTTTCGGCTTCTCTCTCTTCCGCTGTCTGTCTCCTGAAAAGAAAAAATATAAATAATTACACATATGACGTATGTAAGAAAAATAAAAAAACTGAATCTTAGATTATGTCCAAAAAAAATTCAAGAGATTTGACATCTGCCTTATTTCTGTATATTATATATTGAACCAGGACACTTTAGTTAGACCAAGATACGTAATAGAGTATACAAAATAATAATAAGTTACATCTGTCAAATTATATCCAAGTATTGCAGACACGGTTCTGCAAATACCATCAAATAATGCAAGATCCTTTTCTTTGGTTATCCGTTTAGCCGTACCCGTAAGAGCCAAGCGTGTACGACGGGGTCCAGGAAGAGGCTGTGGTAAGCAGGGTTAGCTCATGGGGATGAGGGTTGAAGTGAGTGGCGTTGTTGGGGCGGAAAACAGAAGACAAACGTAATAAAGATAATTCGATTCCTGACAGTGGCGTGGGGTACGACGGAGAGGAGAAGGAAAAGGGTGTCTGTTTTCTAGCGCTAAGTCTATTAAGGAGCCACAAAATGGCCGACCTGTTGGTAAGCCGACGGCTACGCGCTCTGGAGAACTGGCAAATAAAAACTGTACTGTTCCACGTTGTCATTGGATTAAAGAATCCTAAAAACGAGCTCAAACTTTTACAAACTCTCTGTCGTCGTGTCACCCGGTATTAATAAAACCTTACTTTGACAAGCTTCATAAGTGTTTAACGAAAAATCTAGTAAATACTATACTACCTATATCGATGAGTTGCTACCAATCGAACTAGTCACAAACCTGATAGGTATTTTACCTTAAAATTTAAACTGAAAAGACTGCGTCAAAAAATTTATAGCTGTAACATACAGCGCGTTTAGTAACGTACAAAGTAAGCACACGCTACTCGAATAGCAAATCGACCACGAAAGTGTCTGCCGGTCACAAACTGTTGGGTCGGTTACAATATTGAAGAAACAAAAATTGTTTAAAAGAATGACAGCAAAGATGGATAGTGATTGCGAAACAAGTTTTCTGGAAAACAAGCAACTACAAGGTAGAAACACAAAATATCTACACGGTAACATTATGTTTTGCGAGCAAAAGACCATAGTCACAGACCCTTTCACGAAGGCGATACCATCTGTAAAGTAGACATTTACGACGTCCCGTTAAAATACTTCACTTGTTCAGAGAAAACAGTGGAAAGTGCCCAGGAGAAAAGTGAAAAGTAAAAAAAAAAAAAAATAAAAGGAACAAGAGCGAAGCCCAAAGTATAACGGGTGATTGGTAAATTATAAAAGGGTAAAGATGCATCCGAATGCCAGTTCGAATTCATGAACAAGGATGCTCTCCAATAAAGAACAGTTGGTCCCGATAAGGTGTGCTACACTTGAACTTAAAAGTTATTCAGGCCTTAAGGCGCCAGCCGGGTGCCCGCAGCCAATCAGCGACAGGACTTCGAGCCACGAAAACACCGTCGTTCCATTAGAGTTAATCTTGGGCCCTCGGTAATTAAACGGTTTCGATGTACCTTTGTTTATCTCCGTTCGATGTCTCCTCCTTTTGTGCCAGACTGAGTTTGGGCCCGTTCTCGGTAGCCGTGTACTATTTTATGTTTTATTCAAATGCACCCCGCGCCACAAAAGAACGGGCCCATTATGATGGATCGGGCCTACGGCCTCTCGGGCCACTCGCGGTCCCATGTTGCCTCGATTCTTACAGTGGATATTTCTTGGGCCTCAGTGATGAGGCCCACTTGGAATACCAGGGAAGGACAATTTTCGAAGCGATTTCAAGGCGTTTTCCAGGAGCGATCATTAGGCCCAAAACTGGTTCTACCGTTTCTCTGTCCTATAAAGACCAGTGGCCCCCACGTTAACGCGTCTCTTATTCGGGAAACAGAAATCGGGCCTGTTCGGGCGACCCTTAATCATAAGCGACGATCCGACTGATTTATGTGATGCCCAACTGAAACTCCTTCGAATCAAAGATTGATCCACTTTTATTCTCTTCCCTCCTATATTCGATACAGATACCCTCTAATCATTAAAAACCAATCCTTAACGAATGTTCACACGTTATCGACAAAACTAATGTTATTACCCATGGACCCATATTAGTTTAATAATTAGTCATTTCCAGTAATCACTTTGGATCGTGGAACGATGATACCTTCTGAATATCACTATGAATTTATACCATTTGCTTCTCGTGTTCAGCGTCAAAATTCTTTCGGAGCTGAATTACGTTCGAGTGAACTCGGTATAGCAGGAACAACTGTTACGCCATTGGGACAGTGACAGGGAAGCCTACGCCCTTGCAAGTAATTAACGCGGTTAGCAATTAATAATTGAGGGTGCTGTGCCGATTACATTTTGCAGTCCTGGCACAAGCACCCCCATTCGCCGTCCAGTGTAACCATATTCAACCAACCTGGGACACATTACCCTTATCATTATGCGAGTACGATTCGGCACGAAATATCGGCTATATCACACGCGTTTCAGGACACTCGTTAAACCATCTCGAAATATCATATGTGAACGTATGATCGAGTCCCTATAGATATCCTGATCCCTAATCGAACGAAAATAACAATTTCTGATATATTTCTTAATAAATTCTTGATATAATTACACTGCTGGATTAATCGTAAAAGAATTACGTCGAATTACATATCAAGCATCCCACGTATTCTTTATTAAGTTTAGTAAGCTAAGTATATTTTACAAATTTTATTGTTTCAAAAATCCAACTGAAATACCAGTTGCACGAGCCACGTTTCATCCTAATTACCTGCCAGTATTATCGTACGTACATAATTCACGTAAAATATCAATTTCAACGTTACGAGTGTGAGTATTAAAAAATTTCGCCAATATTCATAACTTTCACCAATAATTCAACGAGTATCTCAAAGCAATTAATAATCATCCATTGCAAAAGCTCTTACTAATTAAAGGTAAACGGATGACCTCGCGCACGCATTACTCATACGTTTCGTGTCCGATTAACATACACCTTTAATGGTCAATGAGACATATACAATTATTTATGATAATTTTTCGAATGGGTTAATTAAATTCTTCATATGTTCCGAGAAGATAATTTATAACCGGTGAAAAAATTTCGACAAAAATTCTTGCAAATTATTTCGTGATCCGTATACCGCACACACGTGTATAATGTATTTCCATGAATCATTCGGAAATTGAAATTTATAAAATATTCCAGGACACCAGAGTTATCCCCGTTCTAGTCTGACCTGTAAGCGTATGACTTTCTTGTACACGTAAAGATACACGTACACCGAGTCGCCAGTGTAGAAACTGTAGTAACGCAATTACGCGATCACTTTACAATTTACGCGAGTAGCTGGTATATGAGTAACCGCGATGGCCGCCGCTCGGAATGAGAATTTCAGCGATTATCCTCGATTTTCTAACGTCGCTATTTTACTAAGAAATGAAACGCGACGCAGGTCTAGCTATGACGCAAACTGTCTGGGAGAGGGGGGGGGGGAGGGGGAGTCCGAATCAGCTTGAAACGTTACCGATAAACATGTGTATTTACGGGTATGAGAGAACATAGTTACGTATGAATTCTTTAAGCGGAAGCTATATCGAGACAGAGGTCAAAGTTCACTAGATCGAAAAGACTCAAACGACAGATTCGAATGTTTGACAGTTTAAAAGCCAAGGAGCTCGGAACATCTGGGGGGTGGGAGGGGAGGGGGAGGGGGATGAGAATCATAGGAGGGTGGACAGAAGGGTATATCAGGGATCGCAGAGACTACATTATGTACACGACAGGGCTAAGCTGTTAGCTAGTTGAATTATTAAAGAACCTATCTCATCTACATGCGAAATCATCTCGTTATCTCAGGTTGCAGATGCGGCTTACTTTACCGCTGATGATAAAAATAGGTAAGACCCTTCAAAAATTTACATTCACTCTAATGCCTGTGATAATATTAATTAGGACGTAGCCAATAACGAAAAAAAAATATTTTTTGTCTTTATTTATAATTACGAATTCACGTAGCAAAAAACTGCACTGTGATACAAGAGTACCACTGGTTTTTTGTCAGTAGGTACGGCCTCTCCAACAAAATCGCTACGACAGAATTTAGTATCAAGACAGCTGATGGTGTATTTATAATATTGTTGGTTCTCATGACAGATAAAATCTGTGAAAACACAAGTAAGGGTAGCCAAGGGGAAAGATCGTGTATCGAGTCAAGGGGTTAACTTTACAAGATGATTAACCACACGCTTTGCAGTTTAAAGCTGTAGATAATTTTTTTTGAACGTAATTATGTAATTAGAAAAAAAATTGTTTATCTCAATTAATCAATATTTGTTTATATGAATGCATAGGTCAGAATGACACTGTCGCACGGGTACGTATATGCGTGACGTTGGCTACATGGTTTAAACGTTTTTACCTCTTTATCGTAGAATTTTCAAATATCCAAGGACTCATGTCTTAGCAATCCCGATGAGCCTAAAGAAGCCCCTAACTGTTAAAAGATATCCTTTAAGAATGTCGTCCCGTGACAGTCTCGCCGCGAGGACGCCCATGGTATCAAGTCCTGCGCTACGAAACGGGCTCCTTTTTATCTAAATTACGTGTTTTCGTCCTTCGTTATCTTGAAGAGGCTCCATAGATTCGACTCCCAATACGCCTATAGATATAAGCGCCAAGAGACGTGGCTAAGCCACTTTTAACATTCCAAGCGCGGTTCCTAACTCGTTTTCCTTTTCGTTTCGTTTCGAAATTCAAAAGTTTCCGATTATCGTGTCGCGACGTCGTTTTACAGGAATTTCTTTTAAAATATATTTTTACAAAATACACACAACTCGGCAAACGAAACTATTACACGCAACGATACATTTACTTCTTGTATGCCTTTAGTATGCAATTTAAATAATTTATTGAATCCAAACTAACCTCCATTTCGTCCGTCTGTTCTGGAACCACGTTTTCACCTGAGCATCTGTCATCTTTAAAGATTTCGCCAGTGCCGCCCTCTCGGCCGACGCTAAGTACTTCTGCTTGTGAAATCGTTTCTCCAGTTCGGCGATCTGCAACCTGGTGAAGCTCGTTCTTGGTTTCTTCCTTTTCGGAGGCGTTCTGTTCTGGTACGGATGTCCGATTCTTCTCGGAAAAGCACCTGCCACTGTATCAGAAAATTTTTATTTAATTAATTGACCGTAATAATTAATAACGGCGAACGCACGAATAGAATATACGGATAATCGATTACGCGAATAATAAAAATTATTAATTAAATTCATTTACGTAACCACGATCAATTTTCCATCGTACAACAACCACGTGCAGTACCGATTCTATATGGAACAAAAAATTCCAGACTCAAGACATAACGACGTCTGAAAAATCATATTCCTACGCTAGACACGTCAAATTATACCGTCTCATGTAAATCTTCAAAAGTCACAAAACGCTTTTAATACCTGGCTGGCCTGAAGAAGCAATCCAGGAACTATGTACGAGCGCGTCGTACGTAAATCACCAGAGGAATTGAACGAAAATACAAATCAAGTGCAAGATTAATGTTAAGTATCGCAGGCACAACTTAAAGCCAGATATCGTATTCAGAATCGAAGATCGCGTGTGCTTTGCCCTTTTATCCCTCAGTGACAAGTAAATTGGAGTTCATTCGTAGTGACACGCGGGTTAGGGGAAAAGCGCAGCTTACGTGTATACGCTTTGGTGCGATACCAAAGTGAGGTTAAAAGTTCGCGGCAGAAAATTCCTTGAGCGTACAGGGTGAGTCGTGAACAATTTGAGAATTTTCGACAGACACTTTTCTACATAGAAATTCGTGTAAACCATCTGGCAAGTGTATACACATACGTAATATATTATACATGGGTCAATGAAATTTCTTTATATAAAAAAAAACCAAAAGAAAAAAAATACAATATAGCGAATACTAATAATATTGAATTAGATGTCAGTTCGAATACATAGGATTGTACTGAAATTTTTATGGGGATGAAACTTGACGGGTAACAGCTCCCATAGTTGGTTCAAAAGCAGGGAATCATCGTAAAAGGGTAAAGGGCCATCAGGCGAATATTACCCATTATGGATTTCCCTCTTCCTTTCTATTGCTCCCTCCACCCCCTCTCTCTCTCTCTCTCTCTCTCTCTCTCTCTCTCTCTCTCTCTCTTACTATCTTGTCTATACACATCCTCTCCCTCTTCCATAATTCTCCTACGCCTTGCAGTTCTCTTTCTCTCCTGGCATTAGACTCACACTCCTGCCCCCCTCCCTTCCTCCCGCCACATCCCTCACCCAAAGCGAAACCCTTGCGTCACTCGCTTATTAGGACGATAATCGCGTACCAGCCATTATACCCGTTAAATTATCATGCTCATAACACTATTTGCCGGCCTCTTGTAATTCACTGGTAATTACTTTCGCAGAACCGGATGCACGCCCAATAGCTAGAGACCGAACGGCCATTGCCAGTCTAACCGAGATGAGATTCCTTTTTCTTTTCTATTTAAAATTTAAAAATCTCTTTGTCTTAATAAGGAATAGAGTAGTAGCATTTAAGCTTTGACTCTTTCGACTAAAAAGTCAAACGTATCCATTCGAGTAATGAAAATGTATATTGCAAATATCAGTATGTATATCAGTGACCTATGACCTTTCGAAAGAATATCATTGGATCTCCTATTATAATAAATAAATCAATCCGAAATATCCCTTGATGACCCCACTTGATCCTTGACATATCTAACAATATATGCTACAGGTACATTTTGCTAATCCGTGCACCTGTAAAATTTCCCATTAAACATTAGCACTTTGCACGAAGTACATGTAACTTGACAGGAGGCTCAAGGCAAATAACGCTGAGAACGATAAACATAGTGTAGTACCGTCAAGAGCCATACGAATATAACTGTACAGTAAACGCTGCTCATTTTGTCAGCCTGTATTGTCTGGCCTGTTTGATCGTTCTCGGAGACGTTGGCGTGTCTAACGACAATCCGCCGACGATAAGTTGTCCAGGAGGTGAACGTGACACCGGTGAAGAAAAAAAAAAGACAGTCGTTACGAAAATGGCATCGCGTAAATGGGGCTAGAAGATGCGTCAGACAGCGTAAGTCTTTACGGTCAATGTTTTCACTTGGTTAAAAAGACAAACGAGTCTGCCAAGGGTAATTTTGTACCTCCACTTAGTCGCAGTAGATATTTTCAAAAAAGACATATAATTTTGCAAAGCTAACGATAACATCGCTATACTCGTTAGTAAGTGTAAGGCACTTTGCAAATGTCTAATGCTACAGGCGTGTCAGGATTACGTGACAGCTTTGTAAAAATGGACGATACACACGTATAAATTGACAAAGAGAAATACGGAAAATAAAAGCTCGGTGAATCTGCTGTACGAATGGGGCATCGGGTAACGAAGAAAAGGAGGGTGAAACGGCAAGTTCTTTGGAAAGGAGTAAAACGCGAGCGGCTCTCTGAATAAGTAAAAGGACACTGGTGAGCATTCGAATCTCCCCGACAAGCTCGAAGTAGACTCGACTGATAAGAGAAGAGGAAGGTTGACTATAGTAGGAGCGTATCAACGAAAGTCGTCTGGAGTCCCAAGAATGGAGTCTGAAAGGATCGACGTAATTCTGAATAAAACAGAAGACATTGGATCGACTAGTAAGAACCAGAGAAGACGAAATGGATAAAGCGTTGGAGTAGAAGAAGGTACGATCGACTCCTCTCGATAGAGAGTGTAGGTTAAACGAGTGAGTGAGAGAGATAGATAGAATAAGTAGAAGAGCCAGAAAGTGACAGTGGAAGATAGAGCACGTTGTATAATACATAAGAATAGAGAAGGCAAAAAGGTAGAGAGACAAAAGACAGAAGATCGCATCTGCATGGCTGGTGGGTAGGGTTGCGGGGGTGGTCGTAAAAACAAGATGGCGTCGCTCGCCGCAAAATGGCCGGCATAAATAAACGAGCCCGTGCGCCAGGGACCGCGAGAGCCGCGGGGGCGTCGGGACGCCAAAGTTTTGTCCCTTGGGTAAGTTCTTCCACGCGCGAAACCTCCCTTTAAAGGGCTGCTCGTGAAATGAGAGCCCGCAGAGTACTGGCCCCCACGTACATCATCGGGAGGTCTGTCTTATACGAGAGAGTAAGTATAGGTGGAGTCTATAGGTTATGTTCGTGTTAACCTCCGGGTTGTGGTGGACGATGGGAATAGGCGTGTAAATAAAATGCCCGCAAGAAGCGAAGGAGAAATCACGACGAAACGGTATACCTAATGTAATGGACGTAACGATTACCGATAATGCCGATTGCTGGTCTTCGGTTAAACTTTATAGGTGAGGTGCGACTCCGACCGTCCGTACGATTAAATTTTATGCTTGCGAAGAACGAAACTAAATGGGAAGTTTGTATTACTGGTAAGCGGTCGACTGAACTTTTGCTATAATCAAAATTCATTTCAGTGACGACCCTTCGTGGTAGTTTACATAATTGTACCTTATGTGTTATTTACTTTTGAGTAGTGTGTATATATATATATATATATAAACATGATTTTGATTAGGTTAGATCCAGGTTTCATCTTCTACTCTGACCCAGTGAGCTTGAGACATAACCTTTGTTGGCTTCTCAGTCCTGGTGAGTCAGGTTAGAATGATTTGATGATGCAACTAAGCCCGCTGTCAGCGACTAGAGAAAGTCATTATTGTGCCGCGCACGTTCAGTACGGTAATGGAGTTTGCGGCCTTCAAAGTAAATTGTTTTCTGCAAGGATTCCGCGGTACCGCGCGATGTGTCCGGACGCCGCTTCACTTACGCGAAACCTTCCACGAAAGGACATCGAATGGACGTCTTGAGTACTTTGCTCAAATTCATTTCAACGTTGTACCATCGTTCTTCTTTTTTTTTTTAACAAAGTCATTCGCAGTTTCATCTATCCAGGTGTATACGTCATGTACTAAAAATTCCTCTATGCCAATATACATTAAATTCACGATAAACAAAGATTACACGGTTGCTTTACAATTGAGCGGCATTCGCTTTTGTATCAATATATACATACACCTTTCCATATTAGGTTTTCTTGCGGGAATCACGGAAATGACCATGTACTTCTTCGGTACGTCCTATATATAAGATGACCATATACGGCAAGTGTAAATGGCCTATAGGCACGTATAGTGGCAGCACCCCAGCACTAGATATGTAATTTCCACGCAATGTTATCCGCCACTGAATCTTTACGAGAGGACTACCTATAAGAACTACTCAACCTTATATGTACGTATAGCACGACCCAACGCCAATATACCCACAGTGTAATTGAACCAACGTATAGCAGACAGTTAAAGAGCTTTAAACGGGTTCGTGGAAAACGTATTCTGTTCTATAAGATTACACGAGGCTGTCCTCGTTCTTTCTCTCTCTCTCTCTGGTTTTCCCTCTCCCTTTCTTCCAGTCCGACCAGCACAGCATCTTCACCGAGGAGTCCGTGTACATTCTCCCCAGCCCCTACATTTTTAACCCTGATAATTAGGGACTCGGCTGTCTGTGCTCCTACCCCTCAATTGCACTTTACTTTGAAAGTGCCTTTGCTGCAGGAAACATTTGGGCCCTATTGCCAGTGTATCTTTCTTCTGATAAAGCTATAGAATTTTCTATTCGGTCATGTTTCTCTTACTATTTCACCCCTAAGTATACGATCTGCAGGTGGTGGTTTAAAAAGCTTTCTCGCAACTGAGTATGGAGCTGTGAGCTTTCTTGATGATCGCGTCATGGTAAATTTGTGATTCTGGGGTATGTACTATCCTATGGGTGTAGTAGGGGTGGGAAAAAAATGTCGAACGCATCTCGTTTGTCTAAAAGTTTCTCGACCGCAGTCGCAGGGCGGTTCACTTGCGAGCTAAGCTCGATCGGAAAAAATACGAGACTCGAGAGCCGCGATCATTTCTCAAACTCCATAACTTGATATAAGCCAACCCCTCCTACCAGCGTACAACCTACCACCCTTAAGTCAACTCGACTCGGGCGCTCGAAGCAGCAGTGGCCTACATTATCGATATTACGAGGCGTCGATAAAAAATCGCATAAAATTAAACAAACCCCACGTGCTCCCGATAAAACTTATGGTTCCCACCCTCGTGAGTTATCCCGGGCCAGGGTTTCTCAACTTGATACTAGGTTATCACCGGTTGTACATGTATTTCGCTGATCTCCCTTTCAATCTTAAATAATTTCTCTAAGTTTATCTTACTCGGTATGCCAATTCCTGAATCTTCTTTTTTCTCCATGCTCCAAGCATTTTTTTTACACAGGCTTTCGTAAGTTTCCTTCTTTCTCGGTTGAAAGTTTTATAGAATTTTTTTAACTATAGACCTCACACCCGTATCTGCTTACCGCGAACGAACTCCAATGGAATATTCATACGTCGTGTTGTAACGCTAAACGTGATCGAGTACCACCAAAGAGAAGATAATTCTCCATTGGCGTTTTAAGAGGTGACTCGAAGCCCCGTTTCGCATCTCATTTAAAATATTACCGAATCTACTGTATTATTCAGACCTTTTTTTTCCCTTACGCTACGGCAACGTATTTCCGAAATATATGCTAGTACTAAGCAGGATGTTCGTGTAGCGTGGCGCTTATACGTTATCACGTGAAAGTATATTGAAATATATATATATATATATATCTGCGATAGTTTCAAAATTGAATATCGACTCGTGCGACTCATAATTATATGGGAGCTATAGAAAATTTTCGATTTAACATCAAAAGTGACATCTGTCAAATCCCTTTAAATTCACGGGACATGCCTGGGTTGGGAATAAAGATAGAAAATTTAAGGACTTGTATTCCCATCTTTACGGGTGTCTAGATAATTCACTACGTAACGTCAAGTGTCACGAACTTACTAAAGTATGTACTGGGGATACTCGAATGCCGTAACGATCCGGTAGTGCGATCGCGATCCGTGCAAATTCGTCCTGACGTCCGAAAGACTCTGACGCAAATCCTACGATTTCTCTGGAGACTTTGAAAAAAAAAAAAAACTGGTGAATAATATGCGTAAACCCCAAAAGTTTCCCGGAAATAGTATTGTCCCGGTATCGAGTGGATGAACCAACGTGCAACAGAATTTCAGGAGGAGGCAATAATTTCGCTGGGTCACTTCTTCGAAACCCTAGGGACATTTCTACTGGCAATTTACAGATTTCTCATGCCTTACGTTACGTTCGCTTTTTTACTTCCAGTATGCATACAAACAGATACGTGGCTCGTGAGAGAGAACGAGGAATAAAAAATATGAATCGTATCTCGTATAAAATAATTTCATATCTACACGAAAATATGACATATACATCGAATTTATCTTGAACGTTAATACGGTATCCGTATAGTATATTCCCAGCAACATTAATTTGCATAGAAGCAGCTTTCGTCCAGCTACAATCCGATAAGGAAATTACGCATAATACGTAGAGACACGAAACTTTATAACCATTTCTCGTATCTAGTTAGATCGACGCGTGTCGTCGCCACGCACAAGTAGCGAGAATACAAAATATAAGAAACTCCAACAAGCCGTGCGGGTGTAATCTAAAAATACACGAATTTCTCGTTATCACGATAAAGCAATGATAATACCAATTAAGTGAAAATTTCACGTGGAAACTTTCTTGGCTAACCATCAAGAGGATAACTCGATACCAATTCCATATGAAATTCGTGAAAACTTTCGACGTCCTGAACTGATTCGATTCAGTAAATATTCTACACATCGAGATATGTATTCTCGAAGGAAGCATGGATTTACCCATAAGGCCGTGGTACCATCCAATCGGTTGAGTGGTCCCAGTGAAATTTTCTTAAAAGGCGTTCGACATCCAACAGGTACTTTGATACCTATATTACAAGGTACACACAGTACATACGTATACTTATATAACTATCCTGAAAATGATTTATATTTAATATATATACTATATGACCAGATCGGTAATGACGATACCGATACTCTGGTATCTACATCTGTCATCGGTACAGTCAGAGACACAAGAAGGATCTAGGCCACTCGTGGACTCATTCAAGGTGAATGGCTGGTTCTGCCAGTAGGATAAGGGGGGATGCTGGAAGCACGTAATTGTCTGGAGCAAAATTAAACTGAAGTCACGTTAATTATGTAACTCTCCACTCTCTGGTTCCGCGCATGGCTTATTCCGTAACCGGTAGGGTGATGATGGACGAGCTCAGCCGACCTTACGGCTGCCAACCTCGAGCAGCGAAATCCCTAACTCAGCGTTAACTTGATCAGTCAACCCCCCGCCCCTCCCCCTCGCTGTACACCGTTGCCCGGCACTAATCTGCCTCTGGATTAATTACTAGGTAATACCGCGTTGAATAATTATTGCCGTGAAAGCCGCCCATATTAGCAGCCGCACGATCCTGCTGAGCAATGGTATAATATAAGTACCGGAAGTGCTTGATACCGATCCAGAGGATGCATAATCGATCATTATAACTTTTCCAATACACGCTGATCAATGATCCCATTATGGTTTCCTAGGATTCTAAAATATATATATTTTTTCCTTCATTTATTTACACTCATTCTCAGCCTTTTAATAATTTTCTTAAGCTTGCGAAGGACGTGTGCAATAATCAATAGCTGCTCGATCCATTGTTGTCCTACTTTTTATACGTGTCCGCATCTTCCGCGAAGTGCGTTTCCGTTTGAGCTTCGAAGGGAATAGCGTGCGACGTAAAAGTTCTGACGTTAATCAGCATCTATCTACTGTACACACAATGTCAATCTTTGCCAGTGGATTTCGAGAAATGAAATGCATTGCGCTAATAACACGTCGTACGTAGAGCAACGAGTATAATTTATATGAATACCGAGAAACGCTTTCACAGTCCTGTCCTTTCATACGTCTTTACGGTTGAACAGGAGGTACATACATATAACCTGTACACGGACAGTATACACAGAGATACGATTTTACCTGAATTGGCACAAAAAGTCCAAATCGTTACCGCGATATTCTCAGCTTGGCAAATTATACAAAAACCTTCGTTATTGCGACTCTCAAATACCAACTTGCCAACTGTAACACCCCTCTGATACGTGTGTTAAATGACTTGAAGATTAATTTTGTTTTTTATTATTGCCACCACTTACCAAGGATATAGCGAATATACGTCTTAGTAATTTTTTGTGTGTATATAATATCAGAATATAGTAAACAGTGGAACAGCACGTACATATGTTCTATGATATCTATATGTCACCCTATATAGATCACTACCTATAAAAACAGTATAGATTTCCCTTGAAATACATGATTCAGCCTCATTAGACTTGATAAAAGAAAACAGGCAGCAGAATCCCTGTCCTTAATTAGTTAACCCGTGTTAAGCCACGCTACACTATAAAGTTACCTAGTTACACGCCGAAAGGAACGCGCAGCTCGTCGAGGTGTAGTTTAGGAGAACCCGAAGGATGTGTGTGGTTAGAGAATTTCATCCGAAGTATGGGGTTTGTTGCAGCAGATTCTGTTTCAGGTTTTGGTCACGCGATGACTTTTTTCTCTGTTCCCAGTACCCGGTTATCTTTGGCCCGAGGCGTTCGGACTCCGACTCTCGCCTTTTACTCTTTTACTTTCGTGTCCTTCCTCTCGAGAGGAGCCAAAGCAGCACTCGTTACCAGCTCACTCGTTTATTCCTTCGATTCTCATCCGGCCTGCACGCGTTGAATCGTCGAAATTTCATTACCCAAAATTTGATACGATATCGATTTTTGGGTTGGTTAAACCTTGGGAATCATCCGATATTTACCCTTTGCAATTGTTAGCATAATTTATGTACACGTGTTGCGCTACACGGCTATGGGTATATTTGGGTGTTTTTCATTCAATAAAAAATAATTAGGATCTGTCTTCTGTTTTAGTATTGTTCTAGGGATCTCAGAACAATACTTGGTATATCTTCCTTGAGGGTTAAGTCCGATATCTATGATTAAGGTTATACGGTTTCTACTCTCAATGGCTTGCCCTGCTTAGTAAAGCTAAAGAGCGAAAGAAGTTGTTACGCGCAATTTAACATCCACTTTGTAATTGCTCGAGTCTGGCATTGTTACGAGCCAAGCGATGTTGCAGCTTAGGAAATTGCTAGGGTGATAAAAATTACGTAAACAAACCAAAGAATACATGGATTGGATAGTATATGAAACAGCGAAAGGTCAAAAAAGTTTTTTCTTTTTTTTTTTCAAAAAAAGTGTTGATCTATCTTGTCAAAAATTCTGAGAGTATATCGTGTGGTTAAGTTAAACGTCAGTTGAAAGCCATGGCAGTCAGATCTGCCCCCGTCTATTAGTCTCGGCCGACTAGTTTTCTCAGTAAGTTAGAGACCATCAGAAGCTAATAGTTGTAGCAATATTTTTTTTTCTCAATGATAATAGATGCCTAATGTGTAGTAGGAGTGTAACAGTTAAGTAGTTATCGTTTAGAAATCTGACGCAGTGTGTGTGGAAGAAAAAAAAAAGAAGATATTTACACATAACAGTTATGACTTTTTGATCTTATACAGAATATTGGCGAATGTCAGATTTAAGATATAGGCAAAGCAATAGTAAATCGGACCACCGGACCCGCTCATTACTCCTTATCGCAACACTTCATCATTGGCAATAAACTAACAGAGTGTATATTGCTACTGGTCAAACGAGTCCTTGTTATATTTTATTCCCACTGTACGTACATAGATTTATATAAGGACAACAATACGTAATGATTCTTATTTATTTTCACGATATCGCGCACAAATATCCTTTCAGCATGACGTGGACCCATACAAATCATATAAGTCACAGGGCGCAGAGGTCACAGAGCATTTCAGGAATTACCTGTAAATCGATCCAAAATAACGCCGTTCCATGTAATTCAGTCAATACTCGTCCTCTTCTCGGGACAGTTTGACATAATGGATCGAGTCCGTGGTATACGGCTGCTTTTGACAAATGGTGGCGAGACCGGATGTATGGATGGTCTTGTCGGTGGTCCAATTTATGAATTACGGCTCGATAGCATTCTCAATCTACCTTTTGCTGTTTTCATAAATTAGAGATATACCTAGCCAGAGCCATTTCTAATATTGACCTGTAGCGTTACATACTCAGAGTACACCAAATGCGTATCCACAGGACTTATTTGACCCTGAGTCGTAATCGAGTATGAGTATTTTGGTATTAAAAACATTGCTAGGATTACCTTGGTCCCCACAGGGTACAGAAATAAGGATTTTTTGAGAAAATGAAAAATGCACCCACCTGCCAAGCGATCTTTGAGATGTGGATGAGCGTGAAGTGGATGAGCCGCAAGATTGGCTAGAAAACTAGCTCTATGAAGCCCGGCAGCAGCTGCCTGTTGTTGGCTGTGCTGAAGCGCTTGCAAGCTCCATGGCGGTATAAGAGCTTGACTGGGTAAGGTACTGGCTGGTCCGCCATTGGTACCTGGTGGTCTGTGAGCTGGTACCCTTATTACACCGCCTCCCGTGTATATGAGACCAGAACCACCAGGAAAGAGTCTGAAGGGTGCAAGAAGATCAGCTGCGTGAACGGAAGCGCTGCTTTGTAGCTCTGGTGTACTTCCCGTGTCGTCGTCATCCTTTTCCGACATCTTCTCTTCGACTTCCGGTCCCCAGGATCTTCTCTCATCCTCCAGCGTGGTGTTCCTGTTTGTGTCGTCCCAGTTCCACGTGGTCTTGCGCTCCTTGTCGCTGTCCAGGTCATCCGATGACGGACTCTTTGGATTCTGCACTCTGTTCTCGCCCAGCAGACGACTTATGCTGAAGGGATGACTCCTTGACGCCTCGTTCTGGAGACTTCTTGTGTTCGTGTGACTGGGCGGCGGCGAGTTCGAACATTCCGAGGGTTCCTCGTGATGATGATGATGATTTGAATTTACGTAATTCTGCGGACTGCAACTGCGCGAGTCCGAATCATCAACATTTATCTCCTCCGTGGCGTCGATGTCACTGTCGCCGTGTTCTGACATTCTGACGTCTTTCTCTCTTTGTATATCTCTCTTTCGCTCCCTCTCTCTCTCTCTCTCTCTCTCTCTCTCTCTCTCTCTCTCTCTCTCTCTCTCTCTATTATTAACGAGTTCCTTAATAAATACTGGACGTCCCGATTATTCGATCAGCCATCCATTAATTACGCGCACTGATTGCTCCTCACTGTTTCACGCTCGTTCCCTGACGTCTAGGAATGCATTATTGAGATAGAAAATGTCATTACAGTGAAGAATTGATGATCTCAAAATTATAATTTAATTTACCCAACGTCGTCCAGCAGCTGTTACGTTAAAAGGTTCGTGTCCGAACTTATCCAATTACTAAGGTTGCTTTGCAACTGATATGAGAGTGTCAATTTGAAAATGGAACTGTGCCTACCTGTCCAGAACCTTACCGTGACAGTTTGATAGCCATAAAATTCCTCTGAACACAGATCCTTCCCAGTGGGTTCCCAAAGGTTTCCCAAGATCGTCCTGCACCCATTTTACGAAGGTTAAACAGTCACGAAAATCCGTCCACGATCGTGTCTTGTGCCATAGGACAAAAACATACCCAACCCTATTATCCGTCGGATTATCTGGGCAGGGCTGTAACTCGTGCACCCCTAATCACGAAATCATTTCCAGGCGTCTCAGCCCAACCCGAGAGATCCCGTCGCTAATAGAAAATCCTAACCACAATTTCGTACGATTGAGACCTCGCGATCCTAACCTGTCAAAAATTGTTCTCAACAGTGACACACACACCAGTGTCACCAAGAACCGCTCTACTCTCTTATATATATATATATATATATATACGTCACGTTACACAGACTGTCACCCGAATAAAACTCGTTAACAATAACTATTCAGATACACGGATCCAGCTCTTCGCTCGATCAATAGTCAATTGAACAAACGGAACCACAGCTGTCACTATGACGTCATAAGACAATAACCGTTCACTGTTACTACCGTTCACGATTATAAAACGGGTAAACAACCAGAGTTCAGTAATCCCTTGAATGTCCCAAAAAACACCATAGACCAACACTACGATCTTTCACTATTAAAACAATCCCATCACTGAAATCTCTTCACTTCTAGATCAGCATCTTCGTCCCTCACCGATAAAAAGACTCGTGATAAAAGAGATCAGCTGACGCAACAGTGAAAAGCGATACACGAAGCCGTGCCGGCGGATCGCGATAATAATCTCGTGGCTTGGCTCTCTCTCTCTCTATGCGGTTCAGGAAAATATTCACAATGAGTCTGTCACACCGGTGTACGAGACCGGCCCGGCATGGTTGCTTCGTCCTGGTGGAGTGAATCGGTTTCAACGTCAAGCGTTTGGGACACGAAAAAGGGACCGACAGTTTACCCCTACCACGAGCTTCTCTCACTCACGGAACTGTATTTTGCTTGTCCCCGCCCACGTGACATCCCGAGCCAATAGGAAAGCGTCCCGCCACGCCTATAAACGTTCACCATTGGCGCGCGCTAAATTGATACCTATTTAACATTTGAGCAGAATGTTGCCGGCGATCGCCTTTTTCCCCTCTATTATTTATTGCGATCGTCATTTTTTTTCCCGCTCGTCTAACCATCCGCCTCGTACTATCGTGCGCGCAATGCTCAAGGAGCGGTAGAACTTAATTATGGCGAATACTCTTACTGCACCATCTTCCTCGTTTATCTTCCCACCGTGTATATTCACGTACACGGATAGTCGCCCTTACGGCAAGTCCTGCCATTCTCATTTTCCGATCTTGCTCTTGATCTTCATTCGCATGTACCACTACGTTACGCTGCGCATGCTCTTATCATTATAGCCTATCACCCGCATCTGTCAAGTATTCCTTATTGATGAATTTTAAAGTCGTATCGATGGGTTATGGATGCATTTATTTAAATTAAATTTTCATTATTTATCGTACCGCATGAAATATTCATCTTGCAGATATTTACCTGGGGAACTGCTCTCCTTCTCTTTGTATTATAAAATGCCCAAGAGTATAACCAGCATAAAGCATATACCTACCCACCGTATGGTTAAGGTGGTTTTTATTACGCGAATACTCCCATAGTCATGTTCGACTTTTTTTCTTAACTTCTCGTTTTTGCCAGTATTACCAACCCGACCTCGCACACAACGAGATTCTCTGTCCAAGGTGTTGATAGCCGTGGAAAAATTTTATTGCACCAATCCCACCTCGCTCGTCTTAAAGTTTTCAAAATAAAATAATTTTCTCACCTCGGGATAACACACGGTATCGGCGTATCTAATTATTAAATAAATGAATTAATGCTGATGAAATTAAGCTGATTAATGAAAATAATATTTCTAAAATAGACGGTCCTTTCAATTATCTGTGTCTGATCCGAATATGACACTAGCTTTATTACCAGGTCAAAGTTCAATTTGATTGGCTCATACTGACGTATACATATCCGCACGGCGTACCTATATGCATGCAAAGTACAATAGATGGCATGAATTAACGATGAAATTACACGTAAGAGGGACACCTAAACAAGCTTCCGCGACTGAATTGATCCGCGCATCCCGAAGGAGATTAATGCGATATCGCGAATCTTCGAAATTATGCAAGAAACTTGTCTCACCTCTGCGTTCACCGCTACCATCATTTTCCCCCGTCGTTCCCAGCTGAGGCTGCAACCTCTTCACGCTGCCGGATCGAGGATCAATTTAAGTGTCAGGTATCCCCGCGTCACTTAGTCGTTTTCACCGACGTTCAAATAATTCATGCGACCCTTTAGAGAGATAGCCTGCAAGTGAGTTCAGGACCCGAGAGACGAAAGGAGTGAAGCGACCAATCAGACCGTCCAGAATTTCAGTCAACGTACCAGAATCAGCCGTGTGTATATACCGAAGCCATCCAGCCTCAATCCTAGAGGGTGTTGAAGAGGGTGGCGCTGGCCGTAGGTAGCAGGGCTTCGCGAGCGGGGTTGACCGCTCTCAAAAGATGTGGCGACAGAGGGAGTACGTTCCCTCGAAAAATCATCCCTTATTCAGGACCCTCTGACTTTTATAAGGCCCCCGCGAGGAAGGGCTGATTTGCTGAAAACCCGGACGGCTGCCTTTTTTTTTCCTTCAACGAGCACCACTCCGGACGTCTCCGTTTTTTTTTTTCCAATGTTGCGAAGACGATCCCTTATGTCGGTCTGGAAACAGTGGTTAAAAAAAGAATAAATATGCTGTTCAGACCCCTTCACAGATCCGTATAGATACGTAGAGGGTGATGAAATAAGGGATGCTTCATTTTACGTTTATGCATTCCTCGTATAAAACATCCTATACGCAGTCGATCCACGTGTTAAATGTAACTATTTGACAGCTGACAGACAATGCGATCCCTGGCTGATCGGAAGAATTGCATATAACAATTATTTCTTATAAATAATATCGAGTGATTACCCGATAAAATTGTAGTACTCAAATCAAGAGTTGATTAAGAAAATTATTACTCTATTATGACATGAAAAAAAAAAAACAATTTACCTAAGCCCTGGAAAATATATGATTCACCGCAAAGTCATTCGCAATCCACCACAGTATCTCTGAATATTTCTCAATCATACTAATCGCGAGTTGCTCGTGACTTTAACGTTGCGTCATGAGAACTTGGTTGATGATAATAATAATTGATATCAAACTAAAGGGTGACTAAAGCACATGTGAATTCTACGAAGTAAACAGGAACCAGCGTGAGGCAGAGGCAGCGAATGTTACATTAACACGGGGGTTCGATAAATATATCGTATATGCAGCAGGACAATTACCAGGGGCGTAATCGTCAAACCATAGCCAGCAAATCCCCCATAAACCGTGCAATGCGAAACAGAGATGTCAATTTAATCCCGTGTACGTATCCATGCGAACCCTGACTGTACGACACCTAACCAGTCCCCACGTCTAATATTATAATTCTCGTATGTTGGTCCCCAGAGATTCCCGAAGCGTGCGACCAAGGGCCCCCCTCGTGCCCCATACTTTGCAATCGGTCTTCTATTCCTTCGTTCGGCATCCACGCACTCCATACGCGCCACAGCCACTTGTCGAGGGATCGTGCGATTGGCTTGTTGTGAAATTCTATCGTTATTCATATACAGGGTGACTCGATTGCTATTCAGCATGGGGCTGCAAGTGGCTGAACGAGGGTAAGAGGCACCCCTTCACCGTGGCGGCAGGTTGCCACGGGTCTCGGTTACATCTAATGTTTGTTTCTGGTTAAACGATCGATACGATTTTTACTGTATACGCATTACGACTAACACTGTATACGTAAATAAAAAAATTATTAATTTTATAATTTTTATAAAATATTAACAATCGACTAGTCATCTTATACGCGTAAAATCTAATGATATTAGAAAGTCCAGCGTAAAGTGTCCCGCGAGCGTCAATTGGATAATAAAAGCTCGGTGCGGTTGTATATACACATAGTAGTTACGCAGCTGCAAAGAGAATCGATCAGGTAAAACACAGTTTCGATGATTCCTTCTCGGTAAATGCGGCCATATTAATTTAACGACTCGGAACGTTTCTTACGTGTGCGACATTTAAGGCGCGTCCGCAGGAGGCGGGATTAACCTGAATTTCCTCGAGTAATTTGTGGAAGCGACCGAGACACCAGGGCCGTACACGACAAAATGTTCCTACGAGATACGGCGCGCGGCACCTTGCTTAGATTTAGTGGAGAGATAAAAGGGTAGTTAGTGGCACCGCAATGGCCGCTGTTATGGATATTGCTAAGGTTGCTTGCCCGGTTATACATTGTTACTCGAATTCTTTTTTTGTGGCCTAGTCGTTATATCCTTTCCAAGTTCTTTCTCTTGAAATTATTAGATTCCGTGATCCAGATGGAGTCTATAAGCTCGACATGAAAACGACCAACCAATCGTAAAGCGTGCGGCACGCTCTGTGAAATTATTTTCGAGGCAACGATGCTTTACGAGTATAAATAGGAAGCACGGGAAATATTTGCCAGTGACTTACCATAGCCATTATGGTTTTTCATGGTTAATGATATTTTTAATATCTTAGTGGTAATCACCCACTCCCCCTATGACCCCCTCGCGGAAACCTGCTATCGATAGAAACTATTTAAAACACCCTCCAACCACATCCACCTGTCCACGAGACTGTTCTATAACCATAATATAATAGGACGATATATTTAATACGTCATGGGATTGTAATTCCGTATTGAATCTGCAGGTATTTACCAATATGAACGGTAGAAAGTAATTTTCCAAAATTTTCAAGGGGAGGCCGGATGTAGGCAGCGGTTTCCTTAATGACAGGGGATGCTCCCTCAGCTAGAAAGTAATTTCTCCCTATCCGACCTTGGTCGAAGAAGAGGCGACAGTCGTTAGTCAAAACCACAAGTACCTGTGTATATATATATATACATACATAATATACACAGGTATTAAATATTGTACGTGTTATATTTACGGCTAAGAAAATAGAAAAAGACCCATAACTCGAGAGTTGGATCGTCATAGATTTTTATATCGGCCATGAGAGAAGGAAATCCAGAAAGAAGAAATTCACCATTGAATTCCCATGGGGTATTGAGAATCTGTTCGCGAAGAAACTTTAAACTCAAACGCTCGATTGCCCTGAGAGGCTCTAAGGTCATGGGAGTTTGTGGGGGGTGACCGATCTCTTGTAATATTCAGTGACAGAAAAGTTTAACAACAAAACGATAGTCCCCATACATCTTGCAGCCACCTGGACCCACCGTAAAAACGGAGACGAGAGAAATCGGTATGTGGGTATCTAGAGTGTGTAGGAGAAGAAGTACCGGAAGAGGAGGTGGGACCATGCCGCAACGGAAATATACCTACAGTGGCCAGGGTGAAACATTTATTTAGTGCCAGGGGATTTTCGGAATGGCGCTCGGCGACGTAGGGTAGGGATGGTAACTTCGGGTACGATAACTTGGTTAGCTAGCCGACTTCCGATCTGTATTCTGCCTACGGACAACTTTATTACACACTGACTCCACCCGTATTATTGTCCAGGAGCACTGTTTTCTGGGATTTATTGCGATTTCCACTATGGTATACGTATACCATACAAATGCCTGCGCCGTCTCTGATAAAAGATATTATCCGCGGATGAAATGTCTGTTAATAGAAAATTAATTTACAGGCTGAAAAACACTGTGCAATCGATCCGGTATGTAGACTCGATTTTGATTACTCAGCCTAAGCCACTAATTGTAAGACCCATTATTTCGGTCTGAATACGTATATTTGATACCTCAAAGTGAAATTTCGAAGAAAGGAAAATGGGAAGGAAAGAAAAAAAATGAATAAAAATTTATCTATAACGTCAGTCGTATTCCAAGAGCGAGCTGGACATCGTTTAAGCTCGTTACTCTTATTGATCAGGTAACTCTTAATAAATTCTTAGAAAACCACTAACCCTGTAGGTATACCGGTAGCGCCGTCCCATAAAGATAAGTCCCTTTTATAATGGAGATATTTAATAAAAGCATGCGATACATAAAACATAACCATAAACTCATATACCATGTCTCCTATTGGACTGTTGTGGTACCATACCCAGTTGGCCGTAAGAAGACAGCAGGAGAATTAATTACGTTTGGATGCCTGCATAATTGCCCATTGTTATCACAGCGAGACTAATAATTTATGAATAAAAAATATACTCGCTCTCCGTATCAAAAGCGTTCGTAGGCAATAAAGTATTATTTTTCAATTAAATGAATTCGAAAAAAGAATCTGACTCGTAACTTACTCCCTCTGCAAAAATGAGAGACAATACTCGGGTACCCCTCGTCTAGTTCCTTCCGATGGTTCCCGTCTTGGCATCAGTCGCTGCCACCGCCGATGCAATTTTCGCCGTGTAGCCTAATTCATTCCCTCATGATTTTTTGATTGATTAAGATCAGCTCCCGACTTGAGACGCGTAAAACTTCGTGGGAAGATAAAAGAATGCTTAATTCCCGGCGGCAGCCCGTCCGCCTAAAGAAGAGATTCTTCTCGGCTCTTAACCGTCACGAGGATGCTCTCCCTTATCTGAACGAGATAATTGCTTGAGCTCTCGTCAAATTAAATTTTTTTCTCACAAAGTGGAACAACAATTTTACTCCCCTCCCGACCCCTCGTCCCGTCTAACAATACGAGGATTCGTGAGGCAGATATGGATAATTGAAAAATATATTGTGATAAATTGACAAAAAAATTCTTATATTATACTGCTCAAAGTAAATTTTGAAAATAGCTTATTTATCGTGCGCTTGGATCACGCAACGATTGCTACAATCCGTTGAAATTTTATTATGGTGATTCCACTGAAGCGCGCTCGAGGCTGATTGACTTATCGAACACGTGGAGTGAAACCTTCAATAACGAACTGGCAGCTATAGTGGCTTTTAGCGACGTTATGAAATTACTATAGTAAAATAATAACTCGACTGACGTGAATATAGCCGTCATTTATAGTTCGCACAAGACTAGCGTATAAATACATCACGCGGCAGAAACATTATGGATTGCGGGTTGTGCATTTTCTTGAGTAAAGTTTCACTCGAGTGAACCTGAAAAATTCGATGACAAAAACATACCGGGTTGTCAAGTAAAAAAGGCACAATGTTATGTCCCTAGGAGAAACGCGCTGTTCTCCGACTGAACTGTCATGCGATAATTTAATGTCAAGAATCGTCCAGCGTCATTGAGCGTACAAAAGCAACCCAGTAGTTAATTAAACTCTTCAAAGTTATGCTAGTCGTGGAAGAGTGGTTAAAATTTTTGGATTTTCCTATACCTTCAGCGAGTGCGAGAGAGACGGAGTCACCTGCGTTCGCGTGCTTAAGAGAGAGACAGACGTACCGATAAAAAAAATGCCTACTCTTTCGCGAATTGTCTCTACGTTGGCTCTTACTTTTTATGAATTTTTTTTTAATACGTAGTTTACACAACAATAATACCAATACAAGTGTAATTGAGAAATTAATTTTGTATCTTTCGTATTAAACGATACACGGTCCTTGATTTATTTCACGGGCTGGATACTTGCTAACAACGAGTGTGTGGGTTGGCTAAGAATTAGAAATGTGAAACGTGCTGTTCCTGTAATTTGGTTAACTATACAAGATATTAGTAATTTCTCGTGCAATTACGCTCTTGGAAGTTGGCTAAGTACGTCGCTATATTAGTGCCGTTCGCGCAAGGTATTCGCGATTCGCATTGGTAATTTCAAAGGGAATTGGATTCGCGTAGGACATGGAAGGGGATGGGTTACCGATGTAGATTCGTTAATTTCAACGAAGTTCGATTACCGTAATTTGCGACCCTCTCAGCCACTTTTCCTTGATGACCTCTACAGTGAACCTCATATAAACCCATACGAGACGATGATTTTCCATTTTCTTCGCGTTCTCATTGCTTTCGCAACTGAGAGCCAAATTAATAAGGTAGACTCAAGCACAACGTGAGCAAGTAATTGGCAAACGATACGCGTGCACTTATTGCTAAGAGTCAATAATGATCGGTTCGCGTAATCGCCGTAAAGAATCCAAAATGGCGTCGTTGGATAACAAGTATACATATATACGGCGGGTGAAAAATAAAATCTTAAAAATATTAATATCGGCCGGAACCAAAGGATAATGAAATATTACGCGAAGGCTGGAAACTAAGGAGAAAAGCATAAATATTCAGCGTTCTCAAGTTACGACGAAATTAATCCGCCCTGGTGGATTTACGAGCTGGCAACCCTCCGAGGCTTGGCAGGAGGTCCGGACTTCTAAATCATCAGGCAAAAAGTTTGGCCAATTCAGTCCTCCTTTAAATTACCCAATAATTAATTAACGCCTTAATTAGCCATAATGCCGCTGCCTTGTTTCGGGATTTGGAAAAAAAAAAAAGAAAGAAAGAAGTTACCGTACTCCAATGTCGGGTAATGAAAAGGCCTCGCTCAAGTGGCTATACTCTTTTTCAAAGTTTGTATGCCAACGGTGCAATTAGCTGGTACTACTTCCGGTGATTAATTAAATCACAAAGAATAAATTGAATTATTTATATAATTTGATTAACGTGTCTTCGATTAATTTAATCAGCATGTATATGTATCACATACAGAGTCAGGACTGCACACGCCTCGTCCAATTGACAATGTAGGTCTGGCGAAGGGCCGGGGAAAAAATCAGCAAAGTGGCAGGGGTGGAAACAATAGAGGGTGAGAGTGAGCAAACGAGTACCGTCAGTTAATAGAAATACAATAGAACCTATTTGAGGGGTGTGTAGCTACCCTTGGTAAACGACGTAGGCTTGACACAGAAAATAAATCAAACTCCAATACGGTAAGTGGTTACGTCTGACGTTAACCAGACTTCACCCTGGCTCGAGACCAGCACGCCGTGAGATTAAATTCTATTTAATTTCAGAATCCACCAAAATTTTTCTCCGGTCTCCTGTATTCATTTGGGGATGAATCGGTCGTATCCTAAATGCCATAGTAAGCAAAACCAGAACACACCCCCTGAACCAAGAATTAATCATCTCCTAGGGGTAGCAGATGATCATTCGCGTGTGTATTTCTAAAAAAAAAAATAATAATTTTTTAATACCATTTACGTGGTTATATAACCGTACTGACTTACCGTTCCTCGGCTACGTTCACGGCGAAGCGGCCATATTCGTGTCATTACAGAACAACCCGAGATTCGCTTCCCGAAAGATCCGTAAGACGTTAAAAGAAAGTAAAAATAATAAACCTGCAACGGGCAAACGGTACTTCCGAGAACACTTCCTGGATACCATGCAATTTCGCAAAATCTGTTCGACACTTTTTTACGAATTTCCTCGCTGCCGATCGGCGTCGACCGCGATATTTTGTTGCGTCAATACGCATTTCGCGATAATGTCGCAAATTGGCAAGCGAGTACGATGCATAAGCAGGATACCGCGGTTAAAAAAGAATCGCTGATAATAACGGCAATAAAACCTTTGAGAGATCGTTAAAACCGACGCTTTCGCTACCGTTTACTTCAGTACCCGATGTTACCGAGTCGTGGCAAAATTTGCAATTAAATCCAGCGACACTTTACGAACGAAGTAAGCGTCTTTTATTATATTTTTCCTCGAACTCCTCAACGACTTGGATCGTTGGTATAAATTATAAACGCATAACGATTGATTTCTTACGGTCGTTATGAATACTTATCATCGCGCCCGTTCGGTAATATACTTCGTTGTATTATTAACGCATTGTGGACAAGCCATAATTTTCACGAGATACAAAGTGTATAGAGAAACTGTTAGGAAATTCTCGGACCTTTTGGGGTATACGCGCGAAGATATATTTCGGAAGTGAAATCCGTCGTGCCCTATGGACCCGCGGGAATTCCATGGTAACGAAATTAGAGTTGTAGCAGACTGGGGCGAGGTCCAATGGCGTGACTGTATAGCTGTTGAAAAATCACTGCTCTCGGGAAGGTAGTAGGACTGCTGGTATATGGTACAGGCAGAATGGAAGACACTATGACTGAGCATGGGGCATTACGCGGTCTAATGAAAACATGGCCGCCACCTAGAGATCTCCGATCCACTTGGTTGAGGCTGCACCGCTTCGAAAAATGGCGGAAACGTTGGAATCTGTGGAAACGTTAACCAGCATAAGTTGGGTTACGTCCAGCGACGCGCAAACGAATTCCACGTGTTTATTACGTAAAAGAGTAAGTGGCGAAAGTACTGTCTGCTCGGTAAATAATGTTTATCAATGACGTAACCAATTTCACGTTCGTCATATCCGTGGCATCGACACGAAGATTCGATTGAAAATCTAAGATTTTTAAGTAGATCAGAAATCTGAAAAAGACAGCTTCTTAACCTGACTAATTCATTTGCACGTCCATAATAAAAGAAATTCGTGATTCCCATCGAAATTGATTATCGGGTATGAAAGCACCACTACCACCCCAAAACATAAACTTACGAGACGTTAGGGCTAGTGCGAAATCGCAGCGTCCATTTGGCCGTTCATCAGTTATTTAATCGCGACCCAAGGTACTTCGCGTCAGTCCCAGAAGTAAATTGCACCGTTCACGAAAATTCTAAAAGCCATGTGTCCATTAAAAAATAAAATCTTATCAATTTTATCAGCACGATGCCGAATATTATCAGTAAAAAAATCCATGTTCCAACATACGTAATACAGAGACCGTGCATAAAAGAATCTCCTACAACACCAATATAAATATCGGTACCAAAAGAATCCAGAAGAAAAGCATAAAGTTATGCATGAGCAATTCGAAGAGAATTTATTTTCTAAGCTGGCATAAAACCACCTTGTAATTCCACGTGGTTCACCGATGCAACGTCCTTCTCCCACTCACTGAGCTTGCTTACGCGTTGTGGAGTCTGCGGAAGATCTTATTGATCCACGGGAGGACGGTGTCCGCGATAAAACAAGCGAAAGCTCTCAGAAATACATTTATGGTTGAAGCTTGCCCCCGACCAGGTTCTCGGGCAGCCCCCCAACCACCCCCCTGGCCCCCTGCCCGAACAGCCACGTTTGCCCCCAAAACGTCCTATAGCAAAGCTCCGAGTGGCATCCGAGATCTTATTGAGCACTAAAACTGCCAATTGTCTCAAAAGCTCGGCCTCGGCCCGATAATGAGGGATTAAATATTAAGGCGCGTATTCTCCGCGCGCGCTCACTCAATGTTCCTTTGTTTTACGGCGGAACGTGACCAGAAAGCAAGATGGCGCAGAGGAGCGCCGACCCACGAGCTAACGCGATTAGGGGCCCCGACGCCTTTTTTTTTTCCTTCCACTTTCCGTTGCTCATCTACCCTCTTATTCCCGTAGCTGGTAGCATCCCCCTTCGGATCTGTAGATAACAGTCGCTATCGAAGGTAGGCACGTCCAGTGGCAGGTGCAGGCCTTTTCAAGAGTCGCAGGTTGTGGGGGTACGTCAAGAGATATTAAATAATATCGCGCGATCCTGAGATAGTATAAACGTTGAAATAATTAACGGGTGACTATGAAATAAATTTGATGCATTTTAATCGCAGTCTGTTTTCGACCGCGATCGGTTTTGATAATGACTTAAAATTTATGCTGGGTTAAATAAAAAATTTTCTAAAACCCCCAAATATAGATATGGAATAACTTAGTATGGAACATGAAGCAAACGAGTGTGACGGCAGCCAGAGGGATTTTGACCATTGTGCGTGTCAGTTATTGAGGAGAACAGGACGATTCTCATAAAGCATGCAAAAGCGCTGTAGGCAGCGAACTCTTACGTACTGAGTTAAAGGTATTAAACTACATTGATTCTCGAATATTGAGATTCGAATTAGAAGTTATTCAAGTTCCGAACCTGTACAGGTATATACACTGTAACGTAGCTTAGTTCGATAGGCCAAACGACGAAGAAATCAATAAAAAAAATATTTTCACAAAATTCCTATTTTTACCTAAAAAATTGTCTGGAAATAAGTAGCAATTTTAATCGAGTCCACGGTGAATCGAGTAACGTAAATAGGAGATTCAGTGCAGCGGAGACAGAGAAGTTATCTCTCTAAGATATTTTCCGTCTCCCTTTATCACCCTGTCCACATACGTGTGCCAACTCTGTCTCTCCTTCCCTTTCTTATCCCTCTCGTGTTTTCGCACGAGGTGAACAAACGAGGCGCAGGCACAGTGACGGCTGAGCGGCGCTCGCGGTGGGTCGGAACAAAAGGGAAACGCAGAGCAAAGCCGAGCAAAGCGGAGCAGGCTTCTAACCTAGAAACTCATTACGGTTGCTCCGCCCCTGCCGTTCGACAAACAACCGGCCAATCGGATCGTCCTGGATCGTAATCGCGCCTCCACGCTTTAATCTCAGGTTGCGCTCTATACCGGCGGAGCTGCAGTCCTGGGCAGCTTCGTGCATTCGCGCCCCTCGCCAACCCTCATCTGATGCAGGACGCGTGTTGCTGCGGAGGCGAACTCATGGAGAGTATGTGCTGTAGGGAACGAGAGAGACAGAGATGGACAGAGGTATCGGTATATGAGGTAGAGGGAGAAAGAGAGACGGTAGAATCTGGTTCGCTTCAACTAGCCAAGTCCGGTAAGTAAACGAAAGAGAAATGGACGAGGGCTCGTTGCTGTCTCGAATCACTCGGAGAATGGATATTGAATTGCCAGCTCAGGATTTGAGCTCCAATTGGAGACCGATTCCCTATACTGTTACGCTTCCAGGCCTGTGCCGTTACCGATCAAACAGCTCGCCGATTCAATTCGATTATGAAAAGGGCCGGAATCGATTTGGAGTATATAGGTTGATGAATTTTTTTTTTTTTAATCCAGCCCGCGAATACTTTGGAACTTTTGTACGAGTCTTTTTTGTATTACCACTGTGGTCTTGGAGAGTACAGCTCTATTTTTTTGAAAGAGCTTCACCACTTGACTGATTAATGATTTGTATTTAGAGAGCGGAAAATCATTTTTTATTTATTGCATAGCGACTAGACGTTCTGCCATTTCAAATTCTATATTACTTTAAGGAGTAACTTTGAAATTAATGAATATTTTAATTTTCCACGATCGCCGATCTGTTTTCTGTGTATAAATTCAATTTAGCTGTCTCCATCGATGCCTGAAAAAAATTTCAAGGATGACTGTCTATCTGAAAATTGATGAAAATCGTATTTATTCGCGGGAGATTCGAAATAAGGGCATTTTTAGTTAACGCGACACCCTGTATGATATATCGGGATAATTTCTATGTCCATACATTTTTTTTAAAATATTTCTCAACGCTTATATACAAAATTCATAATTATACTTGCGTAACAAGAATGTCAAACAGGGAAACGCACTCGCGTGCTTCGCGATGCTCATTCAATTTAAACTATTCGCGCAGTAGCAGCCTGTAAAAAGGTAAAAGTCCAAATGTATCAGTCGACAAATTAGTGGAGTATACCCGTCACTCATTGACCTGCCGATATTCCGGATTCTCTGAATAATTCAAGTTCATCGATGTTTTTAAATTTGCAGCGCAAGTAACATCCGGGATAAATGCGTTCGACTGTGTTAATCTCCCCTTCTACTGGAATTTTTTTGGTCTCTTTAGTTTTTCTTTTTTTCCCCGCCAACCATCCAATTCCCTCGATTTCCCGGGATCGTTTCAAGCGAAATCGACGGTATCTAGGAAAACCGCGAGTCTTCGTGATTGCCAATAGACTGCGTTGCACTTTGCATTGTTATCCTTATTATTTTTCACTTTCGCTTCACTAGAATTACGTAACTGTTACGCCGTATTACTTATTGACGGAAATATCATGGAAATCGAATTGACTGAGGTTCCAAATGAAATTAATAATTTTCGAAATTACGTTCATCTAAAATGCATCTGCAAAAAGCAGACCGGATGCACCGATCGATCATGTTAATTCATCTAATTAGGTCAGCCTACTTCGCCGTACAAATGCATTTTCAATATTTTTAATTCGAAGGTCTTTCTGGAACTTATTCTTTATTTAGGCAAGCTGTCAACGACTCCGCCGCGTGAAATAATAATTGCGAAGATTAAAAATCATCTTCGCATACTTTCCTTAGACGTTGAAACTTTATGCATTTTAATTGCATCTATATATTCGATAGTAAAAGTATTACTGTTAAGAGATCGTATTGGATCGTCAGGCATTAATTAGTCCTTCCGAGTAACTAATCGCCGAAGAACGGACAGATATGTAAAAGAGAGTATCGACTGATACATTAATACATACTAATCTTAATACAGACGTTTCATTCTGGTCTTATCTGCGCGAGTTATTAATTTTTAATTATCTGCCATTCGAAAACGTCCAGACAGGTAGGTAAAATATCAGGCGCCAGACGGTCTGTAAAAAAAAAAAAAAGAAATACAATATTCCATTCTCGTCAGAGACTCATCTTATTAATAATTCATAATAAAAATGGCGAATTTTCATACGTCATTGGCACTTTCTAAGATTTCCTGTATTTCGCGTGTGCAAGTTTGATTGCAAATTATTATTCGTCTGATATCGCGATAAGAGGAAGCGCGTGATTTCGAAATACGAATTGGAAGCAGAATCAGGGATGAAGTGACTTATGGGTCGACCGTGTGATCGGCCTCCCCGAGTACTGGCGAATTACGAGGATCCTTTCTTTGAGTTTTCGGGACGTGAGACTAGCGTGAGGACGTTAACGAGATTTTCTGAAAACGTTGGGAAACGAGGAAACGAGGCGCGGAGTGAGAAACAATTTGCGGTCGACAATTTGGCCATTCGAGCTAGTAAACGAGCTAAATGGTACTTGGAAACTGGAACGTGAAAGCGAATGAGCAGCCTCGGCACTTTGTCTCGCACGTAATAAGTATAACGATCCAAAATAGTTTTTCTAAGGGTCGACTAGAAACATTTTGAAAAAATCCTTCGAGACACCTGCTCGCATGCAGTTCACAGTAGAAAGAGAATTTAGAGAAAAAAAATACAATTTTTTGAGATCAACCTTCGGAGGGTCCAACAGTAATTTTTTGTTATCATCAACTTCGGTACGTTACGATTGAAGAGACCTAAAAAGAAAAATTACATAATTATAATCAGTGCCATGAAAATTAATTCAAAATTTCATTACCCAAAGCTCCAAAGAATAAAGTCACAAACCTTGGCAGACGTTTTACGTGTAAGAATAAAAATATCCGTAGCACATGATCAAAGGTACTTTCGCGAAATGTCAGATGGCGCCACGGCAGGGTCCGAGCATTGAAATCTCTGGCTATTTACCTTAAAAAAATGAAAGTCTATTAGGAACTCGCCTTAAAATATGATAACGAGTAAAGACACAGCAAAGTGCACCGTTAATTCCCAAGGAAGTACTTTGACGCTTAAACAACCCACATACAAAGTCCCAAAGGCCATCTCGTTCGGCAGAGACTTCAGATTGCAGAAGATAACAATCTTTAATTATCTCGCAGCCTGGCAATTCCGCAGGAAACAATATCCTGCCGGGATGCGAGTATCCCTCGCGTCGTGGCCCCCATTTACCAACGTTTAAATTTCGGATCGGGGGGTCTTTGAGGAGCTTTCCGCTTATGGTCGGCGGCATAAGGCCCAACCAACAAGGACCAAGAACGAGAAGTTCAAAGCGAAGGAGGGTTCCGGAGAGGAATTAAAAAAAAAATAAAAATAAAAAAGACCAAACCCGGAGAGCATTCGTATCCGCTGAAATTGCCCGGCCATTAGCGATACTACGTTATTACGTCCATCGTTTTTTACCCCAACCTCCGTGCGCACGCGGCCATCTTGGAATATGGAATTGAGTCTGAGGGGCGCGTACGACGACGTATAGTCGGCAGATATATTATATCAGTGGAATTTCCATGCTAGTGGTTAATTGAATCGTATCGTACGATCCACGTGCACGTATAGGTAAAATCTTCCATCCTTCGATATAAGTACCCGTGCCTACGTGACTCATCCGATTTTTAGTACCCTTTCTTCATTTTTTCAAAATTCACAAAAACAATTCCCAATATACTTTTTCCCCCTATAAATTCGACGGCTTCACTTTGTTCTCCATATTCTACGTCTTTCAATAATTTTACACGTATCCACCAATCGTCATAACCTACAAGTACTCTTTACGAGCGTGACTTAATTGCAGCGGTAACTTTATCGTCGTGTATACCTTAAAAGCTATTACGCTCGAAGATACCCTAACAATTTATAAAGCTACATTTTATAAGAGCGCTCGTAGAATTTCTTTGACTGCGCGAACGCTTAGCGTTACGTTTTAACGACAGAAGCTGTTATTATAACAATAACTCCGCGGTGGAAGAGCGAAAAGGAACGTAACGGCGTTATACGGTGTACCGACTCGTAAAATAAAGTAGAACTGAAAACGAAGAATGTCGAAATACCAAAATCACGCGATCGTAGAAATTACATTAAGACTGGACCGAGAGTGTCCCGAGGAAAGATATATGTATTTTCGTAAAATAAAAAAAAATATTTATATACGACAAAGACGTCCAAAGGACAGTATATGTTATATACATGTAAATCGATTCTCGGCAGTCTTTCATTCACCATAGCTATAACCGTCTGGATTAAGGTACGCCATTAGTCATTACCTATAATCTCCACTCGATTGTTCCGAATGGGCATCGACAGTCATTTCTTCTGACTTTTGACCCGCTAGGCTATAATCAAACGTAAATCGTGTCCGGCCCTTTTTATGGGATTCTTATATATCCAATGTAATAACGATACCGGGAATGATCCACAGCGAGAGACCCTTTAAGTTGCTTTTGGCTACTTCGTATATTACGTATGCGCAATGAGTATCGATCCCATACGAATTTAGATAAATTTCATGCGGTGTAAAGATAAACGTATAAATAAGTTATAGGTATATTCGATGTATTAAATTATATAGGGATACGTTATGTGAATTTAGTACGTGCACTTTCTCGGGAGAGATTTTACCGATTGGCTACACGTGGCAGATCGACATTATCTTTTAATAGTCTCGTAATAGATAAATTGAATAGTGACTGACGTATTTTCATGCGATACTGAAATATTACTGAAATCGTTATCCTAGGTATCAAATATAAATGGTAGCACGTATAGACACGTGATACGAAATCGACAGGGTTATAAGATCGGTATAATAAATACCTGTGCAATCAGCATCCTATGGATTGAATTAATGATATCTTGCGCAAGTGTACTTCTAACTCCATTACTCATGATAAATTGGTACTGGGCTATTAGTAAACAGTGAGGCTAACGTGCGCGCGCGGCGATGCCAGGAGAAAACTCTTAGTTCTGGGAAGTCTAAATTAAAGCTATGGTCGTTTTGCGATCGGAAAAGGATCAGATCGGCATTGGGTTGAGAGCGTTCCGGTGTCGCTCGCAATCGGGGGCATAAAGTGTCCGCATAAAGCGGGGACCTTGCGGGTTCTAGGGGTCCCAGGTACGGCAATGGCCAATGTCGGGCCCCAAGAGCCTATCCGCAGCCTGGAGCTTTTATCTTGAGTGACCAAGCTCGCGGCCCTGGGCTTAGGGTTTTAATTCGAATAAATTCAACTTGAGGAAGGGGCGGCCTTTTAACATTCCAACGATAAGGGAGCCAGACCCAAAGGAGTTCGTCTACTGCGAGTCTTATTACGTTGTGATCCATTTCTTAGTTTTCTTTATTTTTGTTTGGTTGCTTGTTTTGCTTCTTTGGTGCTAGAATAAATATGATTGCATTAAATGTTATGTCGGAATCGATCGCGTGCTGATTCTGAAGAAATGTCATTTTTTTTAACGAGAAGGTTATGACGCAAGTACGGATCGCATTGCTGAGTCGTCAAGTATGGTGGTATTTCATGCGGATCACGGAAGAAAGATTTTAAGTGGGATAGCAACGGTGTTATTATTGATCTAACGATATTGTTGTGGTAATATTGATATTGCGTGGGTTCATTGTAAACTAGTTTTTTGGATACATTATTCTTTATCGGGTTGTTATTGCGTTATCTACTGTGGATTAAACCGCTTCCGGATATTATTATCATAGGAACTGATGTGCATTGTAGGAATGCAGAAGACTATTTGGCCAATAGAAGGTCACAAGACACTTTGGTTTTTATCATTGGAATTAATTATATTGTGAATTTTAGTCGAATTTTGGACTTTGGGGTTCGCACAAGTAGATACTATTAAAAAATACTTGTGATTAACCCGATTTACCATGAAAAAAAAAAAGAAGTAATACCAGTTGCCAATAACGCATCTTGTAACCCTGGTAGCTTGGTGCATTGAGTATAGTAACGACATGGTCATGCAGATGGCAGTAGTATTCGATTCTACTGATAACGAGAACAGTGTAATAGTATTTAAAAATATTTTAAATAAATCATATATTTCCATTTACACTATGTCAGTAAAAAAATCTTTAATTTATCGGATCGCTTATTGACAGTTTCGAATATTATCGACCATACTACCATTTACATAGAGTACTGTATTACCGACCTATGATAAGCATAAGTCACGACGTATCTGCTGCATAGTAATACGAAATGAAAAATATTGTGCATTTATCCACAAACAATAGACAAAAAAATATTTGTTTGACAAATTATTTTTATAGGCCTACAGTATCAAAGAGTACTCACCAGATGTCGCCACAGACGAAAACGCATCATGTCCTCCAGGTGGTCGCAACCTCGTTTAAAATCTCGACGATACAGAACGTGTTTGCCTTGCAAACATCTTCATCGTAATCAGCAAGCTCTATAATTTAAGCGTAACGCAGAGAATTATCCGTGCCGATTGACTCGATAAGCACTTTATCGCCGGACAGTGTGAACAATGAATTCTCAATGGCAAAATTATATAGTTCTCGGAACGGCGAGTTTTCAATGACCCAGAACTCATCGAATACGCGTCATATAAAGTAGCAAAATAACAGCAGTCATCGGATACGGCGTAACATATAATTAGCGTGTAAATAACAGTTAACAGATTTCCTCAGTAATGATCTTCCCATCTACCGTGTCTCTAAAACATGCAGAAGTCAAGTGACGTTAGAAGCAATAACAAGAAACCCGGGACTAAGGAGACTAAGAACAACCGAAAGAATCGATGGCTACGATAAAGTCAGTCATAAATCCGTGCTGACTAACAATTTTATTTTCTCCTGTCCACGGCATGCATTTAAGAACGATTCCACGCGCGTACGCTTATTAACTTATTCAACTTGGAATTGCACCGAGGCACGGACCAGCCACCCGGGCGTTAATTAAGGACTTGCCGTGTATTTATTTTGTCAAACGCTAAACTCTTGATTAATGGGACCCTCGTAAATTTAAGATACGCCATGATCGATCCTTCCAATTCCCTGAAGGAGTCGTACAGCCAAGGTAGGTAGGTTGGCTATACATTGCTAGGGTTCACCCTATGCTCGGTAATTCTGTAAAAGAAAAAGAAAAATTAAAACACAATATCCAAGTAATAGAATATCTCTTCACGAACTAGCCACTGTGCTAAATTACCGGAAACAGATAATTTGCGACGTTCATCGCTCGACTTGTGCTTTGATTTCTTTTAAGCCGCGGAGTACGTAGTTAGAAGATGTCCAAGAAAACGTCTTGAGTAGGGGTCGACAGACGTCTCTTTAAAGAAAAGGTCCAGTGGAAGGATAGCATCGTCTCGTGTACGTTTGGGTATCTTCATAGACGTGAGCACAGAGAGAAAGATCAGCTCTCGAGACGCAGCGATTAGTCAGGCGAAATCGTCCATCGCGTCTGAACATACGAGGGACACATGTAGCGTCGTGGCACCTCTGGAAATAGAAGAGGAAAATACATGTTGAATTCTTTCCGCTAACCGCCTACTTAATTAAAACAACATTAGCTGCTTTGGGAGTCAGAGGAACCGCTGGATATGGTCCGTGAAGAGATGCTGCGAACTGACTCTGTCTCTCTTGCATCTTTGCTAGTCGTGAGGTACCCGAGGCAGAGTATACATCCCGGTTGGCTGAGCGCCTCGTAAACTACGTTGCTTATTAAATTACGTAGATCGGGCCCCCGTGTAGCGTGCCATTTGTTAGAAGCATTTGGCAACGTCCACAACTTGATTTAACTAGGTACCCATCGGTAGGTGACTTCCACGAAGTCCTAGTCAGAGTGAAAAAAGATTTTTTTTTTCCCTGAAACAGTGAATTTATGTCAGATATATATTAAACTTTGGAGAGTCGATGCGTCGTCGATTTTTCAAAAAATGTAACAACTGTCAGTATCTTTGAAAACGAGATTTTGAAGGCTACGATGTCGTTTGTCATTATTTTGAGACGCGTGGCAGATCAAAGTGCATACTCGCCTAACATGCAACTGTTTAGTGCAAGTAATGGACTAATGACTCGTAATTATAAATAGCGCAGTTACTGCACGCTAGCCAATTAAACGCGATACACAGGGGCAGACTCCGCGTGGCCGACACCGTGACGAAGATCGGCCTAAGTAGCGAGATTTAGAGGCGACAGGTGTCTCCGTTCTCGGTCTCTTAGTTAGTCCTGAGATTTCTCTCTCCTCTCCCATCGTACTTGATCCAGTCATTCGATTTTCTCGCTACAGGGAAAACACTTAATACACCGTTTTGCCGGGGAGAAGGATAAGTATTAATAATGACGGTTGAGGCAGCGCCAAATGCTCAGTCCATCTCGAGTAAAGTTGGATGACAGGCACAGGAGATGATACATTCTAAAAATTCTGCTGAGTTCATTAATTCACATAATGACTAAATAACTCTATCGGCAGTATTCGTAAAGAAAAATTCATAAACATAACCTTACCTCGGTTCATAGCAATTGCAGTGCACATACGTAAAATTATAGCATGGCTACCGATACGTGAGTAAAAATGATTATCACTTGCCTGAAGATATTAAATGGATAGCTACGCCAATTGAATAACGACCTCGACTCCGCAATGATCCCATTGGAATTTCCATAATGAAATAGTACCGAATACGATATGCCTCCGCACTCGCAACTAAGATGGCGCGTAAACAGAGTGCATGGCATTACAGTGGAAAAAATAACCATGTACAAGTACGTACTTAGCGAGTCCTTATCCAGGGCAGCGGAGCGTAGCTCCTTCGCGAACTCGATGAATCCTCGTCTTCGTTTTCATATGCGTTTCTACCTTCTTCTTGGCTAGGTTATATCCACAAGATCCGAAGGTTCTGGCCGAGCGTGTCAGCAGTCCGTACGTTGGGGGCCGAACATTTAATTTGTACACTACGCAGTCACTTTAATCTAGTCCAGACATCAACGACTCTCAGCTGCGGATAACGAGACATCACCGTGTAAATCGTGAACGTAATTAGTATGGAGCTTCTTCCTTTTGTTTGCCGAGCTTTCTTCGCTCACGGATCGTAAGACGCAACGCGGCTTCTGGGGTGTATGTGCAGGCTACGTTCACGGATCGCTGGTTCAATTCTTCCCACGAGAGGGCAACACTGTGCTCGAGGACGGCGGGAAAGACAAAAAGGAGTTTAAAAAAGAAATTCCTCAGAGAACAGAGAGTCGCAAGATGGTTGCCAGCAATTAGTTCATTTTTTGAAGGACGAGTATCCTTCCCCCTTAAAGACACCCCCTCAGCCCCTGGAGGTGCATATAGAGAAACAGACATCTTTCCCGTCGTCATGCGATCGCTCACTGTCACGTTCGAGAGGGCGCAGTATTTTCACGAGCCGTCGGACGCCATTTGTCTCTCTGAACTCTTTATTCTCCGACCGGAAATGTCCCTATTATGCGGACAATATTGTTCATCTTAGCGGTCGTCGCGCGCGGGGGCCCTTTTTTCCTTTGGGCATTACAGCCAAGATTTGGACAGTTGGCGCGCGACGTTCTTCATCCTCGCGTTCGTCCTCGCGAGCTGCTACGACGAAGACATTTTCAGGTTACTTTTGTTTTTTTCATATTTTGTTTCTCATTTTCTTTTATGGCTCTTTTTTTTTCTTTGTTTTTCTCGCTGCTCCGCTCAATAAGACTTTCAAATCTATGACGCCGAAACGAAACGCTATGGGATTTCTCCTACGAGAACAAGGGGGTTTTCACCTGAAAGGAATATACACACATATAGCTGCTACCTATACGAAGTAACGATAGGGAAAGGGGATCCCTTTGCATTGTGGAGCAAAACAAAAAAAAATAAAAAGGCTTCGCGTGGATAATTCGAAATAAAGTAATTCAATATTTCGAGCCTCTTTTACCCTGAATAATCAAGACAGCTTATATGCCGACCTTTCGTCTCGGTATGCTCTATCAAAATAGACCGTTTTCGGATATTCTCCCTGTAAATGACCGTGATCGGTCAATATGAGACGAACTCTTCGGTACGAGCCGAACTCCATAACGTCAGATCAGTTTAAATTCTAAGAAAACCCACAAACGACTCGACCATAAACTAACATATAAAAATATTTTAAAAATCCCCGATTCCACTATCCGTACGAGTCATCCATCGAAACCACATAATAAAATGTACCAGAAATACAAATTCAGTATCCAGAGATTCAGATGTGAAAATAAAAAAAAATTGACTTTCACCCCAAGAAAAACTAGACACAGCTACTCCTATTCCGAACGACCTTCTGCCTGCAGGTGTGCAATTTGTTTTAGCAGACTTCACGGATGTCTCACCTGTTTTACAACGGAACTAACTTCAGTATCCAGCTAGATATACTATTAGTATTTTCTAGCAATCCCTTCCAGCTACGCCATCGCTATAAGTACCTATACCGACTTGACTCAGTTGTAATAACCTTTTTCTTCGGTATTATCTCAGACTCGAATATCCCATGCACATAATAATAGCCACAGTCAGCTACCAGCTTCTCCTTCGTTTCGAATCGCAACACGTAGCTAATAAAGTTCCTTTGGTATGAAAAGCGCGATCCGTATCGTCGAACGTAACGACCGTCGCAATCATGTTTCAAGCGTACCAACCAACCAACCAACAGCCCGTTACACTGTTAAGGGAGGCATTAGCGATTGCCTTCGATGTCCGATAGGAGTAGAAATGTCGCTAACTAAAAAATGCCATCTTGGAATATTACAAGAATATAGAGCGACCACCGAGTATACCTAAATTAATAGTTACACTGAACATATAGTCTCCCCACGTATAGTACAGTTCGATAATGTATATTCTATGCATATACAACACATATATACACTTGACTGTATAACAGATGAAAATTTCCAACAAACTCACACGTATCTAAGTATATCAACATATCAACATACTCGTGGGACGTTTACGCGTTACTGGACGAAATATATGGGTGCGTTAAGTCACGTGGAGCATGCATATGCATAAAGCTAATTGATATTTAGTCGCGGTATGCTAACGCAATGGCGGTGTTGACGGGTCTCGCGACTAAGAAAAAAAAAAAATGGCGTCCGTGGAAGATTTCAGACTCGAGACTCTTTGGAATATATTCTTTCTTACCTCTTAATGAGTCGACTATATTTAACGCTTATATATAGATATACACGCTTCTTATACAACGGACATATTCCTTGAGTGTTACTGCGCTCAAAGACGCTCAGATCGTTTTGCCTTTACGCCAGGCATTAAATGGGTACATGACTCCTATTCGCGAAGCGGCTACAACGTTACACATTTTTGTCGCGCAAGGCTCGAATTATCTGCTGTAACGGGCAAACGGTAGTGACAACTCGGCGTGGCAATAATCGTAAAAAGACGCTTTATTTTATTATCGTCGACGAGCACCGGGTACGCATAACAAAGACTGACTTTGCTTTTCTATTTGATGGCGGGTCGAACGTGGGCGTTTTATATACAAATAGGTTATATTCGATATCGGTGTACCTAGTTTTCGAGTACGTGTGACACATGTGGGTACAGTCTGGGTGTAAAATTGTTGTGATGAAGATTTAAAAAAAAATGATGGGATATTGCATTCAATCGATATTGATAATACAGGGATAAAAAATGGATAGCTGTTTACAATTACACAATTTCTTATCTACTTTAAATCTTCGCGAATCGGACACGGGGTCAGGAGTTTGCGTTGGGAATCAAAATTTTTTTTCTTTCATGGAGATTGCCGTCGTTCCCAGGTGCACTAAAGAGAGTTAAGGGCCTTTTAAAATGGCTGTCGTTTGTGCGTAAGAGAGGCAGCGTTATGCAGCGTGTATTACTATTACAAAGAGGAGTCGCTGGCATAAATAAATCGTAAGTCACGTGGGGTCGTAAACGTCAAAGACCGTCGAGACAGTTCGGACGGAGAAGATCGTCGCACAATGGCCGCGTTTTGCAATTTTACCGCGCATAATATCGCGCAGTCGACAATGAACGAGGCATAATTGGTAACGTAAAGAAAGGCGTTTCAGCGAGAGGTAAGGTCGAGTCGTTCCGGGACGAAGAAAAAAAAAAATTGGCGAATAACGATTGCGAAATATTGCAAAAGATTGTCCGAGAAAAATACTAAATTATCCAATACTCTTTTTTAGTCGAGCGATTGCCTTCGATTCAATTTTCGTACCCATTCGCGAATCCTGTACCAGTTCCCTCAGTCTTTTATGTAAGAATGAGAAAAAAAAGTGGCCAGTTTCATTAGCGACAGTCACTCGACACGTCGTTCGATTGAAGAGCAAATTAACGGAAGACCCACGGAGAATCAGGGACAATTAACGCACCTTAATATAGGAGATAGGGAAGAGTATAAGATAACGGTACAGACAAGGACAAAGATAGTACTAAAGTCCGGAATGCCTACAGAGCCGTAGACGAAGGACCGAGGTGATCCGCGATGTAAAAAAGGGTGAGCCAGGAAAGTCCGTGAGCCGTCAGCCGTGAGTTCGTCCCGAAAACAAAAAACAGTCGCGCGGGGGGCTAATTAATCACGCGCGTAAGAGAGAGAGAGAGAGAGAGAAAGAGAGAGAGAGAGAGAGAATATCTGGGTGTGACGAGGAAAGATAGGAACAGCCAAGGGGGTAAGAGAGATCAATGAAATAAGAGAGGAAGAACGAAGGAAGGTAAAAGGGGTCCTTTCTGCCGTTTTATTAACCAATTAACCGGGATGCGAGCTTCGAGCAAACAGAGTAAACGGGGCCTGAAATTCATTAACGGATCGTCACCTGACAGCGTCACAGTTCACTGGGTTTAAAGCGACGAAACAAAAGTTTAACCAAAGATCGATGACTCTGCGATAGTTATTGCTCCCCTGGATAATTAATATTCTGCAAAAGCTCAGTGACGCGCGAGTCAGACTTTGCATCCCCTATGCATTATTTACAGTGTATGTATACGGACGAGTAGAGGGATCGGCCGATCGAGTGATTAACTCGACGACGCAACGAGGTATTGGAAATCTGTCGTGAAAATGAATTTTTTTTTCATTGAAAATAAAAAAATTACAGGCTGTTAATCAAAGAGACTCTCCGGGAGCGATCGATAACGGCATGATCGAATGATCCACGGATCCGTATGACGATCTCGTCGATTTGGGGTATCGAAAGTATTGCTGATTTTTCGGACCATTAGAGTCACGTCCCGTTTGCAGGATCGGCTAATTAGCAAGGCATTCGAGCGATCCTGCCTTCTTCCTTCCTGCGAGAGTCCTCAATAATTGTAATTGGACACGGCTTGGCAGCTTCACCTACAGCGTAGTCTCGCTGCCCACTTTACAATACACTTTGTCCATCTGCCTTTTAAGGAGTGAAAAAATGAAAAAAGGGGGCGTGGCCAAGAGATCAAAGGGAGCCGCTCCACCCGTGCCGGAGAAACGGGAGTGAGTCGAGACGTGGCCAGGAGAAGGTATGCACGACTACACGCTACGGCCTGTACCGCATGCATTTTGTGTCCAGCCAGAGGACGCAGGGCTGTGTCGAGTTCTAGCAGCGCCACGTTCAAGATAATAACATCGAACTGCTACTTGCCGATTCACTTTGAACTTTTATTACCTGCCGGTTACAATTTCATAGTACTTGCTATCGTTAGCCATTCGTATCCAGTTGCTACTTTTATCGTGTTTTATCACATTTTTGATTCATCCTTTCAAGACCATATAATAATATCAAGACCCCTCTTCGCTACCAGCGAATATACGCACCTGGCCTGAGCTTGTGTCCGTGGGAGCTCACTATCGCGCCAAGAGCTAACGATACTGTAATATACTGTAAAACGACGTCAAGTGGCATCTCCTTGCGACGAAGTCCCGCGACCGCCATCTTGGTTCACCGCCGTAGGATGTGGTTATTAAAATAGCAGGGCACGCTCGATGAATGGGCCTCCCCTGAAATGGGACTGCGTGATGCCAAGTTCGCGAAACTCGATGTCTCATTGGTACGAAAAAAAAAGATAAAGAAAAAGAGAGAAGAAAGAGGATGAAGAACATTTGCATACACGCATCCCGTATGGCCCTGTCTCCACCTTCTTGGCCTTCGCACTCATTTCCCAGCTACTCTGGCTAATCTCGAAGGTATATGTGGAAAAAGTGTTGCATGCATGTACTTTGCGATTGATCGATTACGTGGCAATATCGATATCGTTATATACGTTACATGATATAAGAAGCTACCGTGTGTCTTCTTTCTCTCTTTCTCTAATATACATATAGGCTTCTTGATGCTCCATCTATTACTGTTGTACGTCCACCTTTACATTTTAATGGAGTCCAGTGGTTCTCCACTGATTCTCATTATCGAATATACACGGACTGACTGACGTCATATAATTTCGCCAGTCGCGGTTGAGAAACCGTGTCCAAACATCTACATTAGTCGGCGCGGCGAGACGAAGCTTTTGAAAAGTCCAGGGACGCATTTAAAAAGTCGACTACAGCGCCGCTCAACGTCTGACGGCGTAATTGGAAATACTCGCGATTGAACTGAGCTTGACGATGGGAACGTTAAAAGTCCCAAGTAACATTTCCTACTGTTTCTATTCTTTCTGCTTTTTGCTTCTCCATTTTTCTTGGGCTTTTTTTTCGTTCATTCTGATCGCACAAGACTACCTAGATTCGATTAAGATCCAACGCCAATTGTCCACGACGACATAATTTCGGTCGACCCCCGTAAGCGTGCATTACCAAAATGAAAATATACACCAAACCGGAAACGAATTTGGGGAAAATGACGGACCACATTAGGAGAACTAACACGAGGAACGATAAACCCCCCACCAGATCCCCTTTCACTCCAGGGTTATTATTTTGATGTTTTTTAATTTCCGGTTTTTGTAACGGATACACTCATTGTTCTCGCTTCGAATAATCCCTCTTGTCTTATGAGAAGCTCCATTTTTCACCTGATATCCAGAGATTGGTCGTCCATTTTGTTTTTCCTCGTCTCGCAACCAACCGACAGCCCTCGATTTTCTAACCCTTTGCTACCTGTGACGAAATGACAATTACCTAAAATTTCTTTGACAATTCAAAAAAATTGATAATTTTTTGAAAATTTCCCAAAGTATCATCTACTTCGCCTTCATCATCTACAGTGTGCGGGGCCTGTCCATAAAAATAAGCCCAGGCACATTGTAATCTTTCGCATCGGGTCCCCAAGAGGGATATAAAATTGTCAAAGTTTCTATCGACGGGCGTAACGCGTGAAAGAGTGATACGTTGTGGCGCATGTGTTATGCAAGAGAAAAGAAATGAAGGAACAGAAGAATAAGGTGTATTACCGTCTAGCGTCTTTTTTCCCTTTAAAAACTACAGGACAACTCATCGGAGCGAGAGCCATTCACGTGCGACTGGGACTCGCTCGATTTCTTGAATATTTGATGCCCGTCGACGGCGGCCATTTTCCTTGGCGTGCTACAGAACATTAAACAACTAGGGTTGTTAGCCTCTTTATCTATAGGCTCCACCGTAAACCCACACGACGCGGATACATTATTTAAGATAACACGTAACTCTCTAACCATACGGTATCCGTCTCGATCGCGACGAGACATTCAATGTCGCTTGCTCGCTATACCCGCCATTGGAAAAGGAAGAATGAAAAGACTATTTAGCAAATCAAGAGAGACGATTGCTAAAAGTAAAAGAGCCGAATCTAAAGAGGATTCAAATATAAAATATCAGGTAGAACGTCTACGGATGACGTTCCTATTAAATGATTTATCAGCAGACAACTTCGGACTGTAAGAAATGCCGATAATTTTTTTCAATATATATATAGGTTAATTAAAAGAAATTTATCAGTCATAATTATTTGGATTATAGTCAAGCACGTGGTAGGTGTAGCAGTAAAAGATTAAAAATAATTTACATGCACAAACGATTAGTGCCGAATTAAACGAATTAGGCACTTCAGATGCTCTTTCTTATAAAATTACTATCAGATTCGAATAATTTTCTTTGGCCATACAGACTAATCATACTTCCATAGGGATTTACAGGCCGAAGCTTTTCGTGACTTTCTATTGGTTCGCGTGCACCTGAACCATGCGAATATTAGTACCGAGAGATTCTGTCGGATTTGGGGTGCAACTTCCGTACTGATAAGATTATTACACAGCTCCACTGTCATTACTGAGCTCCGTACAGCCTTTGATTAATCACACCAATTGCACGTGCAATGAACCACAGCTGAGCTCGCGGAGCAACTAGAGTGACATTTCGCAAAGATTTCGGCTGATTAATCGAATTAGTGAAGTTAGGTCATTTTATAAGGAAATAGGTTGGTATGAATATTATACGTTTATGGAATCATGGAATGTATGCTAATAATTCGTATAATGTATTCCCTTAGACTCTAGTCCATATATTCCCATTGAATAGATACCCACACACCCCTGTCTGTCATTTGCAATTATAGGTTATTGTTTAAACGCTTACCGAATAAAATTACACGCGTTTGCAACGGCAACGCACGCGATCTCACTTTACGGATAATTGGCAAAATTGGCCGGGAAAGACCGGTAGGAGAGCTAGGTCCTTCTCGGAGATGATTAATTATTATACAGTTACGCGTACCACCCTCTGGATATAATTGCCAACTGCATGGCTTCAGCACACGATAAAAAGGTCGGTTGCATTGGTGCATTTTGCAAAATGTATTTTTATAGTCATTAAGCTCTTAGCCATTATAAAGTAGACACGTATCTAAAGCTACCCTAGACGGGACATACTCTATTATAGGGATCGTTTACCCCACTTCAAGTTACTCTATAGGGTGTTGGTATCACTGTTTCGTTTCCTTCGGACTGGCAGATTAACGTGGGCTGTTATACTGTATCTTTGTGTGCTAGTTTTTTAGGTAACAAAAAGATTTGTTTTATACCTGAAATCTTTGATCGGTGAATAACAATGGGATTTTGGGGGAATTTTGTACTTTAGAATTTTTTGTTCGATTCGATACTTGAAATTCGTTTGAGTATGAGTCATGCGAATATCGAAGGAGGTATACCAGGTGGGATTACGTACTGATGGTAATTTTTGATATTTTGTAAAAATTGCTTTAAAAAAATTAAATTTTTATATTTTTAAGAATTTAGACTTGTGCATGATAATTTTCTTAGGATTATAGTACAATCGTATCTTTTATTGAAGTCATTTTTGTTCACGTGCTCGATTATAGTACTGTTTAAGAATTTTATTTTCCAAGAAGATGGCTTTCGGTATGATACTTTTTTGCACTTTACTAAGATGCGTTCCACTAATAGCTATTGCAGGGATAAGAGGCGGCTATAAAGTGTGTTTCCTTAGTAAAACTTTACTATGTCTTGGGAAATAGGCTGTAAAAGGAAGCTGAAAATTTAAAGAGCCATTCAAAGGCCACTGTAGCTCGTTATCATTGTTATTTTCGATATTCTCACATAAATAATTATCGTAAAAAATTTTCAGTATCAATTTCTCCTTGTTTTCAAATTTTTAATTCTCTCTCGATATTAATGTTTAATAAAAATTCGAAAATCATTAATCAATATCGGCAAATGCATTATTTCCCAATTGGGATATATATATATATATTTACACATATTGTCGAAGAATTTCGAAATTTACGTAAAGTCGAGCAAATCTCGTGACGGGCGTCAATAAAATTTCAACTGCAAATAGAATTCAGTATAGTTGTAATTGGATTCAAGCAAATTGGCGCTTTCGAATTGAGAGCATCGAGTTTTGCGGACGATTGCATACGGAATTTGACTGCTTTACGGAATTTACTTTTGTCACGAACACGAAATAATCATAAGGTATATGCACCTTGGATGTATACCTGATACACATATCCATATTGAAGTATAGAGGGATTTACGTAAAATCACTATGAAAAATATCAATGTAATATTCATCGGTCGCAAAAGTTGCATAAATAAACGATTTATAACGGGAGGCAAAACCCTTTTATAATTTATTTCTTGTTGCCTGTCATCTTCCCGAAATTACATTTGCTCCCATAAGCCGCGCAATTTAATTTGCATTTGTATACTGCAGTAAGCCTACCTCTCTCTCTCATATGCATGCATCTCAATCATAATTGGCTGGTTGCGTATGATACGCTCACGGATAATAAGACATATTAAAAATTATTTATTATTTATTCACACGTTATACAGTATATAAATTATACATATATACCCCACACAAGATATGGTAAGACAACATTTTTATTGCAACCTATATATTGTATAACGTTATTCAGTGCAAAGTACCGCCTGAAGGTGGTTCTATTATAGAAATCAAATAAACAAGCTAACTTCAGATGGTGCGTTTATCGCGAATAGCCCTGTATAACAATGTGAAATAAGAAAATGAATATAATCGCAAAAGGATTCATGCTCGACTAAAAATGTGGAAATAATCTAAAAAAGCTTCCTTACAATCGTCGTGGGTTAATTTTTTCAATTAAATTCAAGCATTAATTGAAACGACAAGGATTCACAGTTTAGATACAGAGATTCTAGAGATGAGTGTTATATACGGTACGTAATGCGAAATCCAATGCAATCATGAAAATACCGTAACTCACCGTCCAAGAGAAAGAAAACCCCCTGCCCCCTCTGTGTAAGCAAACCGGCACCCTGCGCATGTAAATTATCCGACGTTTCCAGAAGCGGATGTAATATCATTTTAATGACGAAAAAACGCGCGACGGGCAATTAATTCCTCAAAAATTAAAACACCGTGCGGCGTCGATTACATCTCTCGGCGCTTACGGGCTTCTCCGTGTCTGCCTATTTGCGGCTGAGTGTGGACACAGAGATGGGCAATCGAGATTAGAAAATGTCATTAGAATGGCGCACAGTGTTCCGGGCCGTTTGTCTCATCAACGCCTACCGGCTAAATTGTTGTAAATTCAGTGCGAGCAGCCACGACGCCGTCGTCCTAGCGTCAAGACGTCCCCCCCCCTCCCCCGCCGCCACATTGCTCCATCGCGGAAACTTTTAACGAACAATTGTACCGGCTATTTTTAACGGACGACAATTGCACGATTTCACTCGAGTCTTACAGCTCGAGATCCGTAATGTTATTCCGAACTGTCACTCGCCACGTGTTACTCCCCATTTAAATAAGAATACAGTTCCTTGAGGCGTCGCGACCCCACGTGTGATTATGCTTAAAAGTCGATTGAAAGTTGCACAATAATAACGGCAATAAATTTAATAAAAAAAAAATGGTCAACTCTCTATAAATCGCAATAAATTTATGTCCTCGCGATGACGATCTCCACTGTACCATACAAATTATACGATTTAGAAATGGCGACGAGTGCAGATACCGATCGGTTCGTTACGGAATCTCAGCTCTATCTCGAGCATAAAATTATGAATAACAAATGAATCAACTCGCGCGCTCGCAACTCTGACCAAATGGTAAACGAAGCGCGACGTCGACGTCGTCCGTACACACGAGGAGGACGCGTCGGAAAACGCGATCCGCGCGATAGAATCGCTCGGCTAGAATTCCAACGTGTAACATAAAATTAAGAATTACACAAGCAATTAGCCATCCCACTCCGGTGAGCATCATCTCATAATTGTTGGTATGTAAGATAAGACCTCGAATTATTTCGATTCTTGTATATACTGCCCTATATCTATATAATGTAAAATACTGGACGGTCGTATACATATATATAGACATCTAGGTACCGGATAAATCTTATCGTCCCACCTGCCTCTAAATAAAAAGGTACACGTAGTGCAGTGTAGAAACACGACTTTAGCACGAGGCATCGTAAGGCCAGATACATATAATGTAAAGGCCTAATGGGGGGTGGGAGATTCATAGTGCTGGACGAGAACGAGGACGAGGTAGACCCTCATCGAGGAGGTGGGCAAGATAGAGAGGAGGTCGGGACGAACTAAGACCAGAGGGGTGGGAGAGGTGGAACTACTCCCACCATACTCGAGCGGCAGAACATCAAAGGGAACCGACTTCTCGTTCGCGAGGTGAAGAACCGGCCATCTCCGGGCCACACACGAATTGCTTTTATATACTTTACGCTCTATACTTCTAAAGTGTAATACCTTGATGGTCTGGCAAGCCAAAGCAGCGCTGGATAGGTTATTGCTATACGCTTGCTAGAAAATCAGCAACAGTACATTTCAGACCCTATTTACATGGGTTCGCGGTTTTCCCAAGGAAATATTCATAATTTCATACTCGTGTGCGAAGTCTCGTTAGAATCGTTGTAAGACGAGACAAGACGGTGGACTGTGAAAATTTTGAAAATTTCACCCTTTACATTTCTTTACGTTGGACGTTGAAAAGTCAAACTTATCGTTTTATCAATGTCCTAACGAAGCTTAAGGATGGCTACTAGAAATTTTGAGTTTATTGTGAAATCACATTCCAATAATTGATCCCCCTTTATGCTTTTATTTTTTTTATATACGTGATACTGTATCGCGTATACGATGTGTCGTTGCTTCAATACAGGGTTGTTCGATGGGTTTTACGCCTTGGGCAAAGCAGTCTGTTCAAAGGGTACGAAGAAAAAAGAAATATTAAAGAAACTATTGTTCCTTTGTCATGACATTCATATATATATATTTCGAATATATCTCTCGGCTTTGGTCGATGCCAATATTCATTTTTTTTAATTCAATTTTAACCCAAGGTCAAAGATAGATTATTATGATATCTCAGGATAATTATATTACGAGAACCCACGTAATTTGATATTTTTGTCGTTTCCTTAAGTCAATTTTGATAATAAAATTTCCCGTCTGATAACACTGTACGCTTCGCTGTTACTTACCTCGTATCGTACGTGCCTATGAATCTATTTGGCTTTAACGAAGTAAATTTATGAATAAAAAGTAATAATTCACCAGGAAGCTATTCATTTGTTTCATGCTTCTAATCATCATCAGCATCGTTAGCTACACGCGAGATCTAAGACTAGGAAGACACGTTCGCACGTCTTTCCCAGTAATCTCTACCATTTAGATTTTTCGTCCCCCCATTCCCGTCCACGCATGCCCCCTTCACTCTTAACACTTAGGCCTGTGTAATTTTCATATTAAAAAAATTACCCATCCAGAATACCACGGCAGTCTGAATGTCCCTTATCACCCATCCAACCCCACGTGCGGGCTATATATGGCCATTAGCTGAGTCTCAGTACCGATGACTAATATTTAAAAAATATATTACACATTAATATCAGTCAACCAATGAGACAGCGTAATGTCTCAAGCAACGTAAAATATTCCCCTAGAAAACTATTGACCAACGGAAGAATAGAACGAGGTCGCAAAGGGTGCAATGACACCGGGAGTGCAAGAAATCTATTTCAGGTTGTACACAACAATATAAAATTATGGCGTATCGTCTCATTGAATTTCAGGAGTCGGTAGACCGTCAGTACCGAAAAAGGCTGCTGGGGCTAAGGGCGTGACAAATTTTCGTACGTCACTGGCCCTGAGGATGATGCCAAAGTGGCTGGGAGATTGTCATTACGCCCATGGACAATGCAGAGGTGTGTCAAATCGTAGTTGGGCGCGCGCTCGAGAAAATTGATGGAACGTTTCTGGCTTGGCTTCGAAAAGGAAAGCAGCCACCCTTTTGTCAAACTGAATTCACTGTTGGCACCAATGGTCCAGGCTGAGCTGATCTCACTCCTCGAAATGGTTAGTGAAACTGATTCGAGCTAAATGGACCCTAAATGGAGTTCGAATGAAGTGTCGGGCCTTTTTGTATATAAACGGCGGGTAAAGGACCCACTTGAAATATTACGATGTCAATGCCCATGACTGCGACTACCGTAGTTATTTTCAAAATGGGAATGAAGCCAGTAAAAAAATAATTTTATGAATTTTCCATAATTCTGACAAAAAGGCATACCAATCGTATATCACGCATGTGGATACATGGAGCGACCCACCTCGATTATCAATATTCTCTGTGATCTAAATTACGGTGGAACTCGGAAATGGAACGATCTGTCATCCGGTGAAGGTAATCGGCGTCGCGACGCTCATGCTTAACTGTGGGTTTTGCGGAAAAAGGGAATTCATGAAAGCTGAGTTTACGTGTGTATTATTGATATATCTAAGCACTGCACTTTATGCGGAATCGTATGTGATTGTATATGTGTGATATGCATATGTGAATATAGTCAGGTAGGATATGTAGGATAGACTCACAGGAAGCTTGTGACATGATGACGTCGTTTTACAAATGACGTAAGGACATAATGTGGGCTAATATATTAGCATGATAATGGCCGCCGTGGACGCTACCAGGGATTGGCTCTTATATGTATACACATGATGCGCTTCGTTCACGTACTAATATGCAGGACTATCCTCCCAATGGATCTGTTTCCCTTTTATGAAGACCTACCCCAAACCAGATTGAAGTCATAGAAAAAACCCCTCGATGACCCCGGGCAATAATTAAGCCCATTCAATGGGGAGATTTATGTAACTCATTCTGGAAAAATGTCTTACTCACAAATCGACTATACATAACATATGTGTGTATATATATAGTGCCATACTTGTGGGTATAAGCAGTTGGCGGCCATTGATACAGCATCAAATAGTAAATTTATTGCACAGTAGATAATCAAGCACTTTGTACGCGTGTTATTAGAATCTAGATAGACGGCTGATTGCGAATATCGTGAATTTCGTTAAAATTTAGATTAAACGAAAAATATATGAATTCCATGAGAATATTTTGGTATCGAAAAAATAAGGGGCAGATGCCGCTGTCCGCGCTAACTGGCTTTTAATTTGACCCGTTAGAAAATGGAGGCCCTCACTTTTATTATCCCGCTCTGACATTAGTCTTATCTTTTGTTTCCGATCTGCATTCACGCCTGTATACCTAGACGCGGGTAAACGGCGGATGTGTTTTTTGAACCAGTAATTTTTTTGTGTTCGAGAATCGTGAAATTTCGAGTATCACGTGTTGCAGTGCACATTGTGCTTTTGGGATTGTTTTGGGTAATTACGTGCGTGTCATTTATTCGACTTGTATCAAGAAATCTATCAAGGGATTCGTTAAGGTAACACTGACACTTTCGAGTACTTGATATCGGAAATCGATCGAATTCGCAGTAAGCCTAACCGCAGACATCGTGGCAGCTGCTGAATATATAGTGAGAGCAGTATATATTTCGCACAATAAAAAAAAAAGCATGACAACCTTCATAGACTTTGAAAATTTCAACAATGGGACTACAATGGGCCTTGACGTACTTTCCGTGTATTTGAAATCGATCGACAATTGAGACTTCATGTGGATTCGACCGACACTCTCGCGAATTCGTCGCGGTTTTACCACCATTGACGAATACAATGAAAAATGGTTCCCTGTAAATAAGGCCCTCTTTTGCAAAGGGGCCTTATGCGTTTAGAATGGAACTCCTGATTGCCGTTATTCTTCGGCAATTCAGCAAACTAAGATGTCACCTTTCTTTTTTTACCTTCAGTCCCACTTTCGTGATTGGTTCGAACGTTCATTTTGAAAAATATTTCTGGGTGGTCCAATATACGAGAAAAAAAAGCGTCGAAATTGAAAATCCACAATTTTTATTTTTTTTTCCAAGACGGCTACCGTAGCACAAAATAGTTTCCCGTTTATCGACTATCAAATTCTCATCCCGTCTCCGATATCCCCGGCACGAAAGACCAGACCATAAACCGCGTCGTCTTGACGACGCGGACGACGTCCGTCAGTCGACGAATCGGCGAAGGTACAGTAGCATCGACGTCGCGACGTCGCTCTCCCCCATCGACAATGGCATCGGGACGAAGATTCTTCGCTCGTTCAACTGGAACAGATTTCGTAATTGAATTCCATTTAGACACACCATGCTTCTGTCCTCGATAGCTAAACGATCTTCAGCCTTTACCGGATCATCAAGTTGATCTCGAAGAGGCTGAAGACTTCAGATATCAGAACAGAAGCCTGCGTTAAATCAATTATCAATTCGTCATCGTAGCTAACCAGTTTACACGGCGTATCTCGCCATTGTTTTCACCATACGGAATTCAATTATTTCAAAGTATCATGAAACTCGCCGATTTCGTATATACATATACATTAAACCTATACAAAGGATCCACTTCGTAAAACTTCAATCTTAAATCGAATTTCAGCTCGCACGAAATCTCATATCTTCTTAATTCAATTTCTATCATCCCTGTATCTATATTTCATTCGATCTCTCGGTTCGTGTCCTTTTCTATCATACGGACACAGGCTCCGTGTCTCTTGTCACGCGTCATTGCACAACGCCATACTTCTTTTTTTTCATCTTCTGAGCATCACCATGTTTTTATCAATGGACCTTCGGGACCGAGTCATGATTTGATTCAGTAAACCCTACAGGTATAAGAGGAAGCTACGATACGATCACCAGTCATCGGTTGCCGCCATTCAAGCGACCATCATGTTCCTCGAATCGCGTTACTATGGGACACGTAATTCCATGATTTGGGATACATCGTGGCAGACAGTTTGTTACCGCTTTTTACTTTATTTACGTATACACATGCGTTGTACATCGCTAGGTACTTATCTGACTTACTCTTGGCTATGTAGAAATATATGCGTGCTTATATACATACGTATATAATTATATATTATCTATCCACCTACATGGTATACCTAGCTGGATACTTACCTCTTTTATGAAGTGACGGGTTATCCACTTCCCACCAACTTCTTTTTGCGTGTATCGATCGTTCCATTGAGTTTTGCATTAAACATGCTATACACGTCTAATCTACCTGACTGGGATACGAGCACGTAGATGTTAAATGAATTTCATTATAGAACAGACTATATTCTCCGTACCTAAAAGTACAATTTGCATTTGCTCATTGGTAGATGTGACATGTTATATAAAATTTTTTTTTATTGATTAAATGGAAATTTTATCTTGTACATTTTAGAGGATTGAGGTTGAGATGTGAAATTTTGAAAAAATTGTATATAGTAAGTTATGAGAGTTTGCTAAAATTTTTGGATGTCATGACAGTTCTAAGAATCTTAAGTTTTAAGGGGTTCGGGCTACAACCCTTTTCAATGGGTCGGACTTTGGTATTGGTTTCTTCGTAAAGGTTGTGTTTCTATTGGTTTCCGTTTCTGTAACCGATCTTGGCTGAGAGGGTCGCGTGGCTAATAAGCGGATTGGGACTGACACCTTCGCCAGGTTGAACAAAGAATGATCGTTTGTCCGATTGGTAATGGCTATCGGCGGGCATTGTTCGATTTTTGAAAAATCGCTGGTCAAGCGTTCCCGTCTTTGGGGAGGGGGCAACAAAGGGTGCCGCGATACTCGCGGGGTGGTCTTGCACGGTAACGGCATCTTATGGGTCCTAACGACTAACTAGAGTTTAATGCGCGAACGCGAGAGAATTGTGGGCTTCGGGGAGTTCCAGGGGTTTTCCCAAATTATCCTTCAAATTACAGAGTCACACCTTCACTACCTACAACTGGCACTCTTACATATTTTTGCCCCCGCTTCGGGTTCTAATGAATTTCGACCGCCAACGACGAGGCTGGCTGGTCGCGGATGAAATTTTGTATTATTTTCAAAATAACCCGTCACTGATTATTTATATGAATCTTTGAAAAATACCGCTTATTACCGATATTGCTCTTTTTTCGGGAACATCGAAAATATCCGGTAATACGCGGGAATGGTGCAAATTGGATTTATCGAAAATATAAATCGGATACGAGTGCAATTTTTTTACGTAAAATTAAATTTAAATTAATAAACTGAATTTTTACATTCATTAAAATTATTATCCGAATTATTATTCTTAATCCTGATTTCTTTTTTTATATATAAAATATCCCTGTTTTCCCTATTCTCTTATTTTACTCAAAGCAGGTGAGCATCGTTCACCGATATGAATTTTTGAACGAGGGATATAATAATAATAATATAACTAAAAATAACAATTGTCAGGTAAATCACCGTCGAAGATGTATCCGTTCATTTCGCGCGTTCTCGAGCTCTCGGGAAATATTTCCCGGTTCACGGGAAATGACGAAAAATCGCCTCGAATAAATTGCTAAGGGGTGCTCGGCAGTGGCGAGCGAAAGGCGGGCGAACAGTCAGCCAATCCGCGATGTTCGTGGGCGTTTCCATCGCAACGATCGCGTACGGTTCAAGAGTCGTCGTTCTCCGGTTTCCCTCTGGCAATATAGAGACCCCACTCTTCGTTCCCGGGATCTCCATAGCGCAAAGGTTAAAGGGGATTGCAGGGTGGAAGACTTGGTTGGTAAGGGTAGGAATACGACTGTACATAAAACTTATGTTAGAAACGCGAGGGATGAAAACCACACTGACACCCGATATATTTACTATAAAAATATATATATATATATATTCGTACTACGACGTGAGTCAGTATATAAGCTCTTCGCGTGACATAAACCGAGTTCTTGTCTATTAGGAATAAATACAGATATTCTCTGTAATTGGAAGAAGACAAAACATGATGGAGTAATCTCTGGGAGTAGCAGAATGCATAATCATCTTTACATGATTCTGTCAGGAATATGAGTGATAAAATATAACACGTGTAATTAGTATCTGTAGAACAATTATAATAATGGGCTTAAGGATACGCTAAAATCTTAATACGAATTTTCATATAAATAGACGGCACTCAGGGTGCACTGGATTTTGGATGTGAAATATGGTGAAGGTAGGTAGATTTTTGATAATTTACGAAATTTTGAATTTTTCTTAAATTTTAAAGATTACTGACGTTAATTGAAATTCTGGAGTATGGGGAATAATGGGGAACTGGTGAAAAAATAATTTTTTAGTTTTGCCAGAATTTTTGGGAAAATTTGACTTGGCGATTGTATCGAGGTTTAAGGGGGTATGTTTTTGAAGGGAGTGAGGGAAGAGCGTGTTGGTATTTAGGTTCGTTTAGGTCTAAAAAGAAGGTCCGATTGGTTCCAGAAAATCCTTATTGGGGGATAGTTTATCGTGTCTCCTTCTCTCCCACTCTCTTCTGCAGCGTACCTTCCCCCAAGGCCCCCGCGGTCTCTAGGGCCCACCCTAATATCTGGGGATCATGCTAAACGACGGTAGATCAAAGGGAACCGCCACAGAATCCAGTGGCGACCTATCATAATAATTTGGCCGGCTCGCGCCTCCTTTGTATTAGGATAGAAAAGCCGACAGACTAAAAAGGCCCTGGTCCCCGCTAAATTGAAGCTAAAAGGACTCTAAAAAGATTTTACTGATCTCGGAGGATGATGCGCGCCCGACGCGATCACGTAATCCTTTCGTACAAAACCGCCGGGCATTGCTTCCTTATAGCACTGCACCTAAGGGTTTACCCGAACAGATTTTTTGGGAAACGTCAAATTATGCCTTTGTCGGTCGAAACGAGGAAGCGGTAACTGCCCCTCATTTTTTTTTCGAAATCTGGAAAATTTCAATTTCCATCAGTCTGACCAGACTAATTGCACTATGACCAGCTGCCAGTAGCTACTCACCGATGTAAATTACTACGGCAATAATAAGCACCTCATATTTCATTTAAAAAAATGTTTATTCGACCCTACTTATCGATATCCCACGACACAAACCTAAATTATCAAAAACGGTATATAAATTCAAAAAAAATTAAAATAAAAAATCGTATAACCACCCTATCGATTCTACGTCATTGCACATATGCACACGTATGGAAATGGCTTAAGAATAGGTATAATCAGGGTTTCAACTTTTACCAGATGCATATGTGGTAACGACTAAGGGATAAAAGAAACGGGATGTGCATAATAGCTGGGACAGCGGGTAAGGGACGAGGGTGAAACCATCAGGTTTTAAAATGGCGATATTCGCCAGTCCTCGTAGCTACCGTTGTCCTCTAGCCGCGTGCTAAAGCGAAGCCGCGTTAAGTACATCTCGTAAAAATTCCATCGAACCAGCGTCATTTTGCCGAGGGGTTGCCAGTGCGGGACACGGATGGGTGGTGCCGACACAGGCTCCGCCTTTTTAAGGCCCCAGCCGTACGCCACCCCTCCTGTACGCGGAGCTTTGATCTCTGCCGACTCCCTCCTACACCGAGTTGAAGTGGGAACACGAAGCGGGATCCGTTCAAACCATTTCGAGTCACTGGCTTGACGTGCCGCATCACGGATCCGGGACCGGTGAGCCGCGCGCGATAATTTTACCAAGAATTTTGACGTTTCGACAGTGCGATTTTACATGAAAGATACAAATGTTTCGTAGTGCTGTAACACGGATCGGAGCAAGTCGATTCAGTCCTTGAAGTCCAGATACCTGGACTGCCAGAGTGTCAGGTTAAACAGTGAGATCCGATAGAGAGCAATCGATTGGAGTTTACGGTGAGAGACGTTTGGGTCCTGATGAATTGGCCCATTTGGGTCCAGTTGGTTTGAGGGTGATCAGTGCTGTTTCTCAAGCGCAGTGTACCAGTGCACGATGCGAAGGCTTGTATTCTAGAATAGGAATAAAGTATCGTGAAGCGAGAATAAAAGACGTGAGATTGCCTCGGTGTACGAGGACTTACATGTGATTAGTGATCCTTCTATTCAGCATGTCCCTAAATAGGGGCCTGATCATTTGAGAAGGATTTTCGAGAGGTGCGAATGGCTCATTAGAAAAGGCGGATCCGTCGCGAATACTTGAGCGGGTAACGATGCTCGAGGCTAGTTACTGAGCGAGATCTATCAATTGAAATAATTGTGATAACGATTAAGATTATAAACAGTTTGATAACGGAGAGTGATAAGAGAAAAGGGTGATCAATTTATCCTGGATAATGTGTACCACGGAAATGACAGAGGCCTGCACGATGTCACCATCCACAGCATCCAGCAGAAGATCATCCGGTTGTGTAGGTTCACCGAGTCATCATCGTCGGACACCGTCGAGAAGTCCTGCGGCGCGTGCTGAGGCCCAGGAAGACGAGGATGAGATCTCCGTTGGTTGTCCTAGTCCTCTTCCTCTGGTAGTGGTTTCCCAGAACGATGACGAGGAGAGGCTGAGCTCGTCCAGAGATGAGTACAACGAGAGACTTAGTCCTAGAAGTTACCAGGATGACCTGGACGACGATGAGAGGTACTCCAGAGACGAGGATTACAGGACCTCACCCGGAAGACGGGTACCGGAATCCAGGATGCTGGAGAGCGACGTCACTTCCCTTCGGGAAGAGGATAGGACGGGAAACGGAAATGGCGGCACCGACGACTATTTCAAACCGTTGAAAAGACTGAAGATGGTGCAAATTCAACAGTCAGACGAAGAGGACGAACGCGAACGAGATTCTAATGAACGTGGAGTTAAGTCCTTCAGCATCCTTGACATCCTGTCACATCGACCAAAGGCGAAAATCGTGCGTCCTTGGGATACCGTGGAGAGCAGTCATACTCATTTAAATCATCATCATCATCATCATCAACACTCTGGACCACGTGATCTATCTCTTATGGGGATGTCACTAGCATCCATGTCCGGGTCCATGAGTGAACCCCCGCTAAGTAGTTCCTCTTCATCTGGACGAAGTTCCGTATCCGATTCAGGCAGTCCCGATCCTCTGGCTCATCATCATCATCATCATCATTCTTTGCATGGCATGCATCCTGGACTTCACCATCCGGCCATGCAACAGCAATTCAAGAGGAAGGTACCTCAGCAACATAATTCCCAGGGTGGACAAAACGGCAAAAGGACTCCTGGTCAGGGTAGTCCGCTGGATGCTCTCTTTCAGATGACCAGCAAAACCTTTGACGCCGGTGAACACAGTCAAGGTGAGATCAGAATATCGATTGTTACATTGCTAAATTAATTTCACGCCTCTCACTGAAAATTTCAATTATTTTTCTTTGACGTCCTTCCAAAACAAATGAATTTAAAAAAAAAACCAGAGCAACGAATCATTCGATTAAAAAACAAAGTTGTCTGCTGTTTCTCTATGCCAGCAATTGAATTATATAAATTCAATGATTCTGCTGCAATGTCGTAAACTCCATAGAATGGTACAGGCTTACTTTCTGTAACCGTGAAAATCATAATGACGCGCTAATTATTGTGCGAATCGACGATGACAATTGACACGGGGATTGGACGCGACTGTCTGAAAGTGACCGATTGTGAATTACCTTAGATTCAGGTAATTTAATGAAATTAGCTAAGATTTTGCAATCGACACTCGTAATTCGCTAACGACATCTTTTTACTTCTTATACAGATACACTCATCGATCACAGATACGTTACTCATTTAAATCTATTAAATAATGACCTTTCTTCTCCAACACGTTACTTCCCTTTAGCCTGCAGTTCCGCGAGGTCATTAATAATTACCCATCTGCACTGGTAATTGACCCTAACGGCACTAGTCTCAATGCGATAATAATTGCACTATAACATAAAGCATAAAAGGTTCGTTAGCCAATTTTCAAGAGTCTTGCAAATATAAATTCCATTAACTTCACCGGTGTGTAAATAATAAAGAAAAATTAATAACTATTAAATAAATTAGACTGTCAATTATTATAATGAGAATCGTTTTATCACTATTAATTTTATAATTGATATATTTTAATATTACTCCTGTACCCGATGGCTATGTGTCACAATTATTACATACCAAAGCAATATACGCCTAGTTCGCAAAGATGAGACAGTCTTAAGAAATGGCAATAAAACTTTAGAATTTACTTAATTCAATTACCTTATTTACGCTCACGCTTACTTCCCAAAGGGCAGTGCAAGATTTAAGTTATAATATCCGCAAGGACTTTTGAAAAGTCCCTCGACTAGGAGAGAGACCGTTGAGCCTAGCTTACAGGCAGAGCTCGTAAAGCCCAGTTTTCCGCAACAGAGATCGTCAGAGCTCGGCATAATTGAATTTGGCCATTATTCACCGGGATTAAAATCAGCAATAGCGATAATCATAAAAATAAAGCTTTACAATTTTTTTTACCAGTACTAGTATTAATAGCAGCAGCAGTAAGGATGCTTGCCAATAAAATTTTCTGTATTCCGAAACTAGGCTTTCCTCAGAGCCATTTTCAAGTCCGTATATGTTTTTCGGCTAGACAGACCCCTGACCACCTGAAAAGGTCCACCTCGTGATCGGCCATTGTTTATGGTAGGTCCAGCAAATCGTTTTACGACACCTTTTTCGGTAATTGCATAGCCGAAAAGGAGAGACGGGGAAGGGATGAAGCAAGTCGAAGATGAAAAGAGATGAGGTAAGGGAGCGAGACAGAGAGAAAAAAAAAAGGAACAGGGACTCGAACCAAGCCAAAAATAGATAGCCCACTGCACTCTAAACGCCTAAACCATTTTGAGATGAGAGACAGAAGATTCTCGGTATAGCACAGCAATTTCAAACATTGTCAACAGTCTAGGTTGCTGCAGTTCGATGCTTTCGACAGCATCGATTTTTCTTCATCCTTGCGAATCCTGAATAAATATTGAACCACGTGCGAATTCAGTCTTATGAAAATATGGGGCAAAAACGTTACGTCAAAATTGATGTCCATTAACTCGTAAGGGAGAATATTGTGAGGGGTGGAGAAATAATGAAAAAAAAAGAGGTGGTTTAAGTAAAGAAGCTACTGCTGCTTACTGTATCTCTTATTACGTGATCCAGTATCATATGGAGTCTTTAACACGTACATATAACGTGCACGTATATTCAGTATGTATAATTTTAGGCCTACGTACAAGCAAGTAATTTATTACGCGTCTCCGAGAGCATATGTCTCATTTGCATATGGCGTGATAAAAACATGCAGTCCGACTTCCGACGGGCCAACGGCGGTATCTGTTGTAAGAGATAGTTTGACAAAAGGATATAATTTTTTTTCATTCTTCTGTTTTCTCTATACGCGCCTATATCAATGAGGAAATAAGGAAGTGCATTGTACGAGGATACGTCGCAGTGCCTTAGGCTCGTTCACAGTGCCTTATGCTTGGGCAACAGTACTCCCATTTACAAAACAAACGTCAGATCGAAATTCACGTGCCGGGATCGATTCGTGTTATTCGCGGAAAGGCATGTGCGACGTGCAAGGAAGCCGCCGGAACAGAAATCGACGTGTAATTCTTGCCTGGGGCTACTACGCGTGTATACATATATACGCGCATCAGTTTGAATAGTTTTCACGTTCTTTTGGAATTACCGATGCTTTCCGCGTGTGCGTGTTTACAAAAGATATTCTTCATGCTAATCAAACGTGAAATGAAGCTATCGAAACCCGTCGAAATTAAACTAATTATCTTCGAACCTCTTGTGTCAATAAATTCTGATAGCAAAAGATAAATCTGTCGCCTTGTAGCAGATCGCTTGAAAATTATTTTACAAAATTATTGAATAATTTCCGCGTAGCAAACGAGAGAGTAGCAAACAGAGACGCAGCTGAGAAAATAAAAACTTTTTGGAAATAAAAAAAATCTTACGGTATCCTTGATTTTTACTTGGTTTGTCTACCGGGATATATGATAAATCATGCTTCGTTCACACGCGGGACCCACACTGCGGTCTCTGGCGTGAATTACGAGTGATATCAAATCGAATCGCTCGTAATATTATTTGATACGTGTTCCATTACGATACGAAGCCTCGGGATTCAAATTAGATTACCGGCCGGTTGGGCATCTTGGCGATCGTATGGTTATTCCTTAGGGTCTGTGTTATGGGATACAGCGAGAAGAGTGTAGTCCCAGAGAGAATATGGCTGGGGTTGCATCGTATCATGGGGGATATATATATATTACCATTGGGCCGTAAGGCCCCACAGCACGGTAGCCTCACGTATCCGCAATTTACTTCTGATTATTATGCTCTCTATACTTACGCGGCATATTCTTATCCTGCTGGTATCTTCTGCACGGCGCCCTTCGAGAATCGAACTTTCGATGTACGACAGAATCATTGGAAATATCTCTATCGGTCTGTACCAGTCATCGTTTACCGATCACCATTGGATTTCAGGAATTACAATCTCTAAGTAGATTCTTACGTAAGGGATATTAGAAAAAAATATATATTTCACCAGTCCACGTGAATTCTCATTATACCGATATATCGATTTTCTTTATTCCCGCCAATAATCGATAATAAAAATTAATAGAAACCTACGTGTGTGGGTTATAAAAAATTCTCAAGAGGTTCCTTGGGGGGAACTAAATTGCCGATTTTTTCGCGTAATCTATCGGACAGACAGAGAAAGACCACCAGTAGCTGATGCTTTCAGTTGCGCATTTCGCATTGGGTCGCCACTTGAGTTTCCGGCTCGAAAGAAAGAAGAAAAGCCTCTCGCGTCAAGCTGTTGTGACAGTTTGCTAAGCAAACAAAACGCCACCACCGCCGCCTAGGGCCTCCCAGGATTTTTTATTTTACGAGGTCGGCCCCCGCCGTTAAGAGACCTACCCTTGTTTCCAAACAAGTACCGATGGGACATCGTGTGCGAAGTGTCTCTTCTGGTTGGGATCCTGGTATCCCTTCAGGAACAAGGGCTCCGGTTACCAGCTTCTTACCCTTAAGTAAAATGAGCCCCTTTCGAGTGGTTTTGAGAGCTATTGTTCTGCGCGAAAATATGTGTTCCTAAATTCATCCTGTCTTTGCACGTGCATCCCTCGCGAGCGATAATTCAATTTGGTGAAAAAAAAAAAAATATTTTTAATAACATTGTTTAATGCAGAAATGATTTTTCAAATCCTATAAAATTTTTGCAACCACTTTTAAGTATTTTTTTTGACTTGAACAATTTTATCGAATCTTACGAAGAATCGTTTTCCAAGTACTGGTAACGAGCACGCTCGGTATCGTCCGTCGCGAATCATCCTGAAATTTACGCGGGTAGTTACGCATGCAGATGGGAACCACCTACTGTGCGTTTATACCGATCCGATCGGTCTGTGTACGCACGTTAAAATTAGCGAAGGGGATTTATCAAGCAGAATCGGGACGCGCACTCCTATTGCGGGGAATAATTCTCAATTAGCTGCAAATCGCGGGCTGCTAAGTCGTATTTATGTCGGCTGGCACGGGGCTCGGATTTATATTGGACCGAGCGGGGAGATTTATGCGACCGATCCGTCTCAGTTTGTCTGCCCGATCCCAGGCCCCATGTCCAATCATTGCTATTCCTTCTTCCATCTCGTACTCACCCCCTGTAACTACTACTGTTGCCGGGTAGCAACACACTGGACACACTTCCGTCTCCTTCACTCTGACACCCTGTCGAATCACTCCCACGTGACGATCGACTAACACGTCGGCACTCTTCGCCGTGGGGAATCATTGGCGACCCTTGACGACAAATAGAAATAAATTTCCAACAGATTATCCGGGGGGATCGGTTTCGCACAATCTAACCCTGAAATTAGGGTCGAAGCTATTCTGGATAGTTAAACGAATGTTTGCTAATAATTTATCTGTCACCCCTTCGGTCACGTTGCCCCGAATCATTTGGAATTGATTTGTCGAACATGGCCGACCGCCTTCGGAGTAGGAAATTTCTTATTGACAGAGATATTAATTTGACATTTGTGAAATTGCTTTTACAAAATTACATGTTCTCTTGTGATTAAGCTGGCTACGATATCGGTATAGGTAAGACGATTGAATTGAAAATAAAATATATTTAACAAGTTTAAAAGTGAAAATATTTTACTTCAAAATCACGTATCACACGTTATATGGATATAGATTGAAAATAATCAGATTTCATAATTTTTATATTTCATCGGTCTGCCTACGTGTTTACGAATATTTCCATCAAGTTCGACTGAAAAATATCCGTACTGCGGTCCGTGTGATAGATGAGTCGACGCAGCGTCCCAGGGACGTGCCGGAGAGGCGCAAATTGATTTTCGCGCAGCACGTAATTTTGGGCAGCGGCGTCCTCGAAACGGACCGAGTATCCGAAGTTAAAGGATACCGCAAACCCGGACGAAGTATAATACATCAAGAGAGACGTAGAATAGAGCCATAAAGCTTTACAACTCAGTCTCGCCATTGTTTCGTTCGAATTCGAAACTTCCGTTTAAGAAGCATCCTCCGGAGTCCTTAAGAGCCCGCAGTGGCTTCCCAGACACGACCAACGTCGTAAAAGGGCCCTCGTGCACGTTCGAGAAGTCGCCGTACTTACGAGCCACCTTGTATATGGTATATAAATACGAACGCCATTACGCCCACCCTTACGCCATAAATGACAACTTGTCAAGAGAAAAAGCACGAAAACAAAATTACAAAAACTTTATATATTTTTCATTAAAAACTTTACTTCATTTCACATTCGCCGAACCGAGCGGGAAAGAAAAAAACTGAATGTGGTTTCCTAACGTGGCTCTCCGCTGTTTTACATGCAAATCAAATGGGATAGGCATCTCTCGTTGCTTGCTCGCCCCGAACTTTACTGCGGTGCTAATTGCCGCCGGGAAAGAAAGGTGTTAACGAAAACAAAAGGTACGAATGACGCGGCTCGTGTGGCCTTTTCACTTCGAACCGCGATACACATAATATAATACGTCTTGCAACCCTGACGATCGAACGACTTCCGACTGTTTTCTTGATCGACCGATTACATGGACTCGACGTGGAACCGTTTCTTAAATTTATTTGTGAATTTATGACGGCATTGTAACACAGAAATGGGATCGCGCTTCCTCGAGAATTGTTCTGCGTTAAAATCGCCAGAAGTAGCTGTGTAGACTTTCTTTTGTGTCTGAGCATTGTGAATACGTTGACACAGCGGAAAATCGATATATTTACTCCGTGCCTCCTTAACAATGACGACCAATTCCTTTCCCTGAAAAGGACCTATATACCAGATTACATACGTCTATGCATACGTTTTTTTTTTACTGTAACGAAAGACGACCAAAAAAATTTTACTTTTTCATTCGCAAATGAACATTGATAATTAAGACTAGTCGATCTGCGTTTTTTCAACTCATTAACGCTAATTTCAAATATTTACCATAGCTCCCGTGGCGTCGGTCCCATTTGCCCAGAAGTGTCATTACCGACGCGACGTGGGTGTCGTTTTCCAACTTTTAAAAATCATTTAGATCGTATTAAAGATAATTTGAAAAAAAAAAGATCCACGGACAAGAACAAAAATATATTGGGTTGAAAATTAAGAAAATGGCCGAAAAGCATGGATGATGTGTTTTAGAATTTTATATCATGTGCGAGGTTTCGTAATGTGTGTATAGGACACGTCTCGTACACGCAAGCGTTAACACACCTGCCCAACATACATATGCATATATGGTATACTCATAGAAGTAGTAATATATAGAAGCAACCAGGCAGAGCGGCCGAGGAGGAAGACTGTAGGACTTAATCGATTCTAGAGTCATTAGCGCATTGGACATGATACCCTTGTTCGGTATGCAGGCCTCGGACGGCCATGTTTGTTCTAGATTAATGTCTCATAGACATGAACTGTATACATTTCACATCCTGTAATTAGACAGTTCAGGCACTGGCCGCGATGCATGAATCTCGTGCGCAACTAAATTGTTTAGATAATTTGATCTTTCGGCCATGTCGCGCCCTTCCTAGTGATAGAAAATAATGATAAGAGCCTAATGCAACATATTTCCGCAAAACGATATTTTCGTATGAAAACAAGCTTTAATATTATACGGAGTAAGAACGTACGAGCTACGGTGAGGATACGAGAGACGGTATAGTAAAACGTCATAACGTGAGAAAAATTATTGTGAACGGTGTATAGTTAAGTTTTTACCACGGAAAGGGCTCCAGGAGTTTTTTTTAATAGGGACCGAGACGAAATTTCGAAGAAGGGCTGCTGCGGCCCTTCACGCGATCCAATGGCTCCTGGCTCGCCTGAATATATATATATATTTTTTTTCGAATTTTCGTCCGCGTGTAATAACTGGAAGAATCTATTAATCACGAAGTTAACACGAAGCCGACAAAGGCTACCTGTGTAGGTACCTTCCTCTTGGCCTTTTAGGTAGAAAGACCCTTGCACATAGAGCCAGCCATGTTTCGTAGATGTACAGGACTATCCAGATGAAGCGCGCCAATCGGATTTGACAGCTGTCAGATGATTAATTTGGTTAAATGCGTCAGTTTGCGACGTCACCGAGAGAAAGGAGGGAGCTGGTTATTAGTTATTTAAATATCAATTTTCTGAAACAATCGAAAAGTCAAAATTTTAATAAAATGTTTTTTAATTCCCTGTACTCGCTGCGAGTGCGAGAAAGACGGACTTATGGGTACTTGATTGCGTAAGAGAGAGACAGACGTAACGGCGGTTCAAAATATAAATATTTTGCTTCTCTCAGATAGAATTGATGACGAGAGTCACTTTAAATATCGTTAACATTTACATAATTCGAAATATTTAAATGATTCGGTAATGCCGTTTAAACGTTACAAATGACGTCTAGTAAAAGTTATCGCATGACAGCTGTCAAATCTGACTATGGTGCGTTTAAATTGGAGAGTCCTGTATATTTCACAGGGAGCCAGTCGGCCATTCAGCTAACACGCTAAGACCATATAGAGAGTCAGGCAGCAGCCGAAATAAATAACGAACGATACATAAGTTTCCTAGATTATATACTAGAGTCTATATAAGCGTTATGCACGCCCGTCTATCTAGTGGCTTCATTATCCCAGAACAACCCTTACGCTTGGGTTACCCCTGCGCTGCAAGTCATCCGAGTGGCCGATTTTGAACGATCTTACATGAAAACCGCAAAAAAACAATCATTCGTAATCACCGTATAGGAATCTGATATCTATACGTATATCTAGGTGAGATAAATTTTTAAAAAATTCATAAACACCCTATTCCCATGTTATTCCAAGATTTCACGTGTCTAGAGGCAATCTGTGATGTGACGTTGCTAATTCGAACACGTGCTTAGAATTCAGTAAGACGTACAACTGTAAGCCAAGCGAAGAAAATCAGCAAGTGCAAATGAAGAAAAACAAAGAATGACAAATCTATCTTGGATGTATTCCAATAATTCTAGAGTCGCTGCACCTAGTTGTTTCGTGTATTTACACGATGCCCGACGGTCCTGTACAATTTTGCAATAGAAACGGATTAGATGCGAGTGAACGTTAACCCGTGATTAGGTATAGTCGTTAACCCATACTTGACACTCCGTTTACTATTAGACGACCGGGCGTTGACATACTTACGGTATTACTGGCACGCTGGCGTACATGGCAAAGGCCAAAGCTGATAACAGAAAAAGATGAAATTTTTTTACGTTAAAATAATTTGAGAAAAAATTTTTAAAAATAATTTCTGTCAAAAAATTGTTTATTACTTAAACCCCCGATGATTTTCGTGGTTTCGTTATATTCGCCAAGGGGTTAACGAGCCTTGCCCTCTTCCGTATTATAATAACGAGATATTGAACGAGCCTGGGTATCCGATTTCACCCTTAAAGTCTGTGGAACGCAAATGGGGGCACACACAATCCTCATTACAGATACTCGGTAACAAAACGGCGCCAATATTAATCCGATATGGCGTTCATGTTTAGCGAAGAATTTCCTTCGCGTGGGGTAGGTATATGCAATTTGAAAAAAAAAATTTGGTTTCTTCGTTAGGGGATGATCATTCAGTGTAAGGGTGGCCTATTATCGATCCTGACGTAGATATACCAGTGGGCTGTATAGGGTTGCTCTGGATAAGTTTAAACCTTCCTTGATAACACCCCACTTTTAGTTCACTCTCGGAAACAAACGAGCGCTTGCTCGCGAGAGCGCTGACGTGAAAATGAGCTTTTCTCCCCCAGAGTCATGGTTACAGGGGCGAAGAGGGGTGAGGAGTCGAGGACCAACAGGGAAAGGCTCGCTACCGCGTGAAATCGGGCGGAAAATGGGAAAGCCAGCGACCTGGTGACAAATGGTTGATTCCACGGGAGTTCATCCCCATCCGCCCTCCTTACTTCCTGGCACTTTGCACCCAGCATCTGGAGTGATTCGCGCTAGCGATACGTGTCTCTATATAACTTTACATTATATACACTTGTAAAGGTACATCAAGCTATGTCCAAGCACTGATGCACTTATGCACCTTGGTATCGTTCAACACCAACTACCTTACTTACCTAGCGACACGGGCTCATGAGAACTTGGGTCGACTTGACGAACTCTAGAAAAGGAGACTCTAGGTATCCCAATCGATCCTCTAGACTATTTAAAAGCTCTGATACGTCCATTCAATTATTTCTTAAGACAGGAATCGACGGTTCTTTTTTTTCCGGAATCTTAAAGACTGTATATATAATCCTTGGCTATGTTCACGGGGTGAGTTAATGCTTTAAAAAGCGTCATCATCGCTATCGCTTCCCAAGTGAAAAGAGAAGAATTGCTTTCTGGGTGGTATAATAGGTACCGCTCTCGAAGAAAGAAGGAAGAAGAGCGAGAGAGAGAGAGAGAGAGAGAGAGAGAGAGAGAGAAGGAGGAATGTCACTATCCGTGAGAAGATTCAGGAAGTATCGCAAAAGGATGGTAACGAAAGAGGGGGATATATCGACATAGCGCGAATTTTATTAACCGAAGGTGTCGACTGTATCCACGGAGATCGTAAATCGGTCCATTTATTTTATAGGCGTTCGCCATTGTTGTGCCCCCGTCGTTCCACACCCTGGTCCCATGAACGCCAGGGGTAGCTTATGGGGAATCCACAAGGCTCGACCGCACATTCGTCCTTGGCGAGTGCAGCACAGTTTATCACACACGTGAACCTAGACCAAGGTTCGCCGAGTCTCTACGCGAGCGGTAAAACGGAAAATTGCTGAATTCCCGGAGAATAATTAAACGGATACCACTCCCCCGTTACATTTTCTGTTAGCATCCCCCTCTTCCCGCTTATATCACCCTACTCTCCCGCTTCGTTCATCCCTACTTACCCGCAGTGGCACCAGACTCCCCCAAATTCACTCTTCGCTGGCTCCACACCCACCCGGACTCTCTCGCCGTGCGAAGTTATGCGCGACGCGAATCGCGCACAGGTGACGATTAATGTTCCCGCTTGAATCCATCCTCCAGCATCCCTGGTACATGGATCAGAACTTAGGAGAGGACGGGGACGGGGATGCAGACAATAAGCTAGGATAATCGCATGAAACGATTTGCTCTCTTCACGGCCGATTAACTCCGCAATCTGTTGACTAAGAGGGTGACGCTGAAACAACGGGAGGACTGGCGTGTTTCAGTCACCAGCGACTAGCCGCCAGTCACCGCAGTCAGCCAGTCTCCCGTGACACTTCCATGAAGTAACTTTAACGCTGGGGAAGTACTTGGACGCTCTTGAAATAATTCATTCGAATTTTCAGTTCGTTATTACCCAGAATATATGATCGAAGCACCTATCGAATATAATGATAATGATACTGAGCTTGCACATTCGCCAAATGCCGTACGTGGTCCGATCGCTTTTACGATGTTAAAAAAAAAAAGGTTAGCCCCAAAGTTTCCGACGTGGCCATTTTCCTTTTTCGGGAGAAAAAACAGAAGGGTCCTGTTGTACAAACAGGGGTTCTGCTTCGAATCACTGATAGGTTAGTCGAACGGGCGGTGCGTTTGAGGACTTATCTTAATTTCGGGTCTCGGCTCTTTCCACCCATAGGCTCGAGAAGACCAGCTATTAGCCTATTCGCCGTGGGCGAGCGCCATTGACGCGTCTAATTTAGAAGTCAATTTAGATAGGAGTGAGCCGTCACGCTCGCAAGTCCTTCCGATCGGTTATTCTACCATTATATTGCACTTACGATTCCGAGCGACAGTAGTACAGTGGACGGACCCGTGTTCACTGGTGGCCAAAGTCCTATATAGCAATAAGAGAGCCGTACGCAGGAAGTTGACGACGAAAGTAAACCAAATGAGAGAGTTTAAGGAGAATTTTATTATTATTATTATTATTTATCTCACCTAAAATCGATAATATCTCGAGGCGATCGGCAAAACTCGGTCGCTCTCGGTCATTACCTAATTACACGTGTCTCATTGACGTCCCGTTGCCCAGCCCTGTCATCGATTTAATCCCAACCCGAAAGAGGTCATTACCCAAATGAGCAGAGAACGCACGAATCCGTACGAGCATCGCTATTACGCTAAGTCCCAGCAGTCCAGCGCCAGACCAGAAAGTTATTAAGCTACTGCAAAGAGCGCCGTCGCGTTTACTAGCGGTACACGGAGAAATTAAAAGAACGAAAGAAACAAACGAATTTCGGAATGAGACTGACGCTCCTATCTACGGCAGAAGCCACGAGAACGCAGGACAAATTGGAGTCTCCTCCACTGTGTTTACATAGTGGATATGCTGTACGCGTGCGCTGACGCCACGCAGGATACTTCCAAACGTTTCAACTAACATTCCACGAAAGCTATGTGAAACGAGCTTCTGGTGGATGCTGGGCCCTGGACCATTTGTCCGCGACGAAGGATTTGTGCGCCCGTGCTACGACTACGACGTGAAAGCATTTTCAGCGGTCGGTTCGTGAGTGCTGCTGGCGTCGTTTGGGGCTGTTTTGAAGTAGAGGGTATATGGAGAAAAAAGAGCGTGAAAAAATATTAATAATTAATCCTATATCAAATAATCGTCATTGCACACATGCTACGACGATCTTGAAGCCTAAGAGTCTTCGGGCTCTTGGATGCGGACACCTGCTAACGATGACCATTCAATTTCTCCACAGAACCCGGGATACCTAAAGTGATCTGTCAAAAATGTTATATGTAATTTGTATTTATTGATTATTGGACACTCGTCAGAAATTTATGGGTTTGATCGTGAAATTGTTGGAGTTCGGATGATAGTGAATTACCAGTAGTACCGATAAACGAGGGGAATCTTATTTAGGGGATTTTGTTCCATTCTGCTGTATAATTCGGATAGCTTAATGACTCGCAGCGCTGTTGGCAGGGTCGAAAATTCAATTATGGGGTTCTGGCTGGGACTTAATCTAGTGGAAAGATTCGTGAAGTCTCGTGAAAACGAAATCGTTCCGTTACGCCTTACAGGTGGTAGCTATACATATGTATCATTGCTATATGTCGTTTTCACGTAGCACGTGCTATCGTTTACGCGAGCCGTGATCAATTGATTGGTTCTGGCATCTTCTTATTACGATTACGCAAGTATAGATCAGCACCGTGCATCATGACTGCAATGATTTTAGGTACAATGTTAAGTCATTAAGAAAATTTTGAAAAAAATATACAATGCTGATCAATCCATTACTGTCAAACAGTCAAGATAATAATTTAGATCCAGCAGTCACTTGTATTCTCGAAAAAATAAAAATATACAAATTTAACTGATTTTTCAGTAATCTCAAAAATGGTTCGTTTCTCAAATTTCTTAAGTGACCCAAAGAAAATACTCAGGATTCAAGGTGGTCAAAAACGCGGTGTCGTTTCCAGCATGATTACGCCGCTCGACGAATAAAACTGAGAGAGTATATCCAAGAAGGAAAAAAAAAAGGACAGACTGGTACGACCGATTAGGCAGTCGTTTACCGGGAGGATAAAGTAAGAAGAAGATGCAGAGGGGAAGGAGAGACGAGGGTAGAAGAAGGAGGGGAAAAAAAGTTAAAAGAAAACAAAGTAACCGAAGAAAGGAGCCGGCCAGGGCCGTAACCAGTGAAAGAAAGAAATGGGTATCTTCCAGCGAGTGGTACCAGAGAGAGGGAGAAGGACGAGGAAAGAGAAAAGTGTCGGAGAATAAAGAAGCGATCGGATAAAAAAGAACCATCGGGATATATCGGTAGCGCTCGACCTTTGTCGCCGCGTCACTGGGGCGGAAAAATAAACGAATCAAAATTGAATTTAACTAATGCCTGTTGGTACAGCTGTCTTTCTATCGGGCTTAACGTGGACCTGGCTTATATGTTGATTCTATCACTTATCGGACTACACTACACTATACTACGTATACATATACCCATATGGACCTTACTATACAATACTGTAAAAGTAATCAAACTAAAATTTTGGATTCGCTATAGATTAGAATTTTTGTTAATTTTTTCCATAAAAATTTTGTTTTCTTTATACATATCGCAATTTTATGTCAGGCTTTCATCCAATTTCTTATCGTTCACGCTAATCAAATATTTGTTATCACTAAATGCATGTAGGACTAGGAAAAAGTTCGGCTTGATTTTCAAGTAAAATAGTCGACGAATATACGTTCACGAAAATTCCATAAATGGAATCGCGTTCGAAGACGAGAAACATCGGCGGGCGACATTAACGAGGCCGGCATAATTATTATCAGCAATTAAGTCCTGTATATACACAGGTTGAATTTGCTGCGGAAAAATTCACCTGGACTAATTAAGCCGCGGCTTCGCGATAGTCCTTTTCAGGATGGTCGCTTCTTTCGTTTTCAAAGAGTTTAAGATAAATAGGACTGCACGAGGTGAGCAGGACTGGCGATTGTGGAAAGAAGGTAAAGAGGGAAAAGAAGCCAGTCGGTGGGACAAGGCAGAAGACAAGAGAGAGGGAGATGGCCGATCGACAACAATCGAACAGGAAATTAAAAACCGGAGCGCCGATCGTCTACAGCTTTTTTTTACTTAGGACACCGCCTCAATGGATTCTCGATGCTCCATTTTTTAGCCACCCCTTCCACCCCTCCCATCCCCTCTCCCCCCCCCTAACCCCTCACCCCGTTAGCCGCTACGCACTCACAACGTTGTCCTTTTTCCTTCGTTTTCCCCTTTTTCCACGGTGCTTAACACGCTTTAAGCCTCTACCGATGCCCCGTCGAGAAACTGCTGCTTGACAACATGATTACGCCTTGGTGTTCGCACTCACGATATACAGATATATCTGTAATCAACAGTGAAAACTCGCCCGTTATCAATATCGTAATGAAATCGCTTACCCAAATAAAATCTAGAAGCCGATACACTTTTGGAAATCAAATCAATGTTATTAAGAATTTTCTACACTGGATTTGTTGAAGAATCGACATGTTTTGAATGAAAATAAAAATAACTGTATACGCCAGTAAGATAAAAAAAAGAAACTAGGTATCTTCCGTACAATACAAAAAGTGGTTACGGTCTTCACGAGTTACTTAAGTATTCTCGAAAATTAATTGGAGCGGTAATTAAGTGAGTCCCCAATTAAAAGATCATCATTTGTACGACGTTCCGGTAACGAAAGATTTTTTGTCATTTTTTTCTTTTCCTATGGTTTACCGTTACAGTCTTGCGCCTTTGATATTATTGTGTTACGTGTATATGTATATATATATATATATATATATATATATATATATATATATGTTCAGTCAGACGTGTCCTATTGCAGCCACAAGGGAGTCTTTGTAACAGAATATTTGAGAACGCAATTACTAGCAGAAACGCGAATACGTTTTACGTGTTAAACAGTTTTCGTACTTTACGCCGTGAACGTAGTCAACGACACGGAGCTTCCCCCGTGCCCGAAAAGTCGTTTGGTTGCTGAGAGTTTGCTCGGAGCGTTTCGTTGCCACCGTATAGCAGCGGAGCAATTACGTCTTTCGACCGAAGGCATTTGTCCCGGCGTTCTTAAATTAAAACACGAAGACAGCCGACTACCGAAACGCAAGCGACTTTGAGTTATTCGTGCTCGAGATCGTATACGGCCTTTTAATTGCGGACGAGTGGCGATGCGAAAAAGTTTAAGAGGCATTTGGTGTGTATGACACGGAACGTGTTTATATGTGTGGCTGCAATTTTTTATATTTGTCAATCTAACTAATTAGATGACCTCGCGATTCGATGTCGCTCTTACGTTTGTTCTGTTAAACAGTCTGTGAGAAGTCACGATTAAACGATTGCGGTATTGAGTGGTTACGTAAGTATCGTATTTTAAAACGGTACAGCCGCTTACTGTGGATTTCGTATAGTTGATCTTTTTTTATATGGGTAATCGATTTTTATTATATATATATATTTTTTAGTGAAATCAACAGTCTCACTTGTGTCTAGAAGAAATTTCGTGATATTATTACTATAGCTTGTAACGTCATTTTCAAAATTGCCACACGCTCTCGACCGCTCGACGCTTTCAATTAAAATGTGTTAAGAGACGTTTCAAAATAGTCGAAGAAAACTACTTGATTTCTAATCAATCGAATGTAACTTCGACCACGTGTCCAAATATCTCGCTGCACGTATTTGGCGTAACTTTGAGCCACGAGAATTCGTGAAAGAAACGAAAAGCGTGAAACAACGTTAACCAGTCGATAAAGTAGGACAGACAGGTGTTCTCTCGTGGTGTCAGAGTGTTGTCGGAGTCAGTAAAAATTGATAATAAAAAGAATGGCAAAAAATACTCATCTTCCGAAAATCGCAAGAAAACCACGAGAATAAAAAAAAGCATTCTGAAATAATTTCACAATACATTGTGTATAAAGGATACCACAGAGAAGGTCTCGAAAAACACGAGTCTTTAGTGGAAAAACAAAAAAATAACCATCAAAGTGACAGGTGTTCAGATGATTCAATCGAGAGTATCAATTTTCTGGATCGACTGTTTTATGTAATTAATACATCACGTGGGCAGGCATTTCGGTCGGGGCTTCCCCTTTCTATGGACGAATCGGATCGAGCGCCGCTCTATCATTTGTCTAGTCGCCGGCAGCGCCACCGCCCTTTTGTATTCGTTCGCGTGAAACTTCCAGTGCCCTTTTTATACTTTCACTATTACGCCCTTTCGCCCGTGAACCATCCCCAGTAACCATCCCCTACCTTGACGGTTTAAGTTTCGGCTCGTAGCTTTACCACTGCTGCCGTCTGGTGGGGGAAAAAAAAAAAGAAATATATCTAGTCCCACTCACTTCAATTCGAACCGTTCCACGGGGCACACTAAATTAATTCGAGCGAATCGAATCGCGCAGCGATTGTCCTTTTGTCTAGCGCGTGTTACCCTTCTGTTCGTCGGAGGAAGCCGGAAGCCGAGTGGAAAATTTCTGTTTGTTCTGTAACCCGCGTCGTTAGGTATTTACCAATGCCATGTCCTTTTTTCTTTGTTTATGGAAACCCGATGGCACATCGATCGCGTCCGACGTTTTGGGAAAATTTTATGATTCGATTGACGGTACAGAATTTATGTAATAGCTAGAATAAAGTCATATATAAATATATAATAAAAATGATGGGAGCGAATTAACGATAGATTTTTGCACGTGACAGACTCGAAACGTAGAAAGTAGTATTCTGATGAAAATTATATGTACAAAAAATGTTTCCTGGTAGAAAATATGAAAATTTCGAAAATCTGTACCCAAGGGAATAATACGAGGACAGTAGAGCGAGGCGGATGAAACGTCGATGGTTTCTAATTGCAGAAGGAACGAGAATTCCGTAGAATTATATGTGGATGCTAGAAAATTCCTTTTTTTTTTTAGAAAAATCCTACTTATCGCCTCATTTTTGGCGCCATTACTAACGCGTCCACGCGCTCGAGAGATTTACAGAATCTGTCTTAAGATCCCCCGGGGAATCGACATGTTGTCTTACACCCTGGCACTCTCGTAAAAACGCGTTTAGCCATGGGCTACGGGGGTGGCGTTGTTGGTGCTAGAGATGCCGATGGAAAGAAGTACAGAAAAAAAAAGAAGAAGAAAAACGGTTAGTGGATTCTAATTGCAGAAGTGACGACGCCATAACTAATGACCGGGAGACGACGTCCTGTCAGTCGTCGCGACGCTGCAGTCTCCCTCTACGAGGTGCGGACGTAGGCTTGCACTGGAAATTAAATACTTTCAAGAAAGTTGAGAATATTACGGGCGAGGACTGACTTTTCCTTCGTTTTACGTGCGATTTTGAGAATTTCGAATCCCTCGGGTGTGATTTGGATTTTGGAAAATTTTTCAAAAATAGGTAACACGATTCCGTCCTTTTTCTCAGGCAGCTATGGTTCCCAGTATAGTATTGTATTTCAAAAAAAAAGGAGGCACACAGCCACACAGTGAAAGGATTAAGGCGAAATTGTATTTAATTAGTTTCCAAGTATCTTTTTCCTGATAATTACAGTAATCAGGGGCACGTGGGCAGTAGACTCTTCCAAAGGGTTTTAAAGTGTGAGCCAGAGGCAGAGAGTGCGGCTTCGCGCCGGAAATAGACGGCAAAAGACACTAAAGGGATGAGCGGGGAATGGCGAACAGGAACGCAGTGGTGGCAGCGGTAGAAAAAACACGGGAGAAGAAAATCGGGGCTAATAGGATCACAGGGCCGCCTCAAACGGTCCATGATACCGCTTTCCTTCCTGGCTCAATGAGCGGGACAGAAAGTGTACACATAGAAAAAGAAAGAGAATAAAGCGAAATCGGCTCTCGATAGGAAGAAGCAAGAGAGAGAATTCGGAAGAAGGACCAGGGCCGTTCCTCGTTCTGGTTCGCGGGTCCATTAAGAATTAAACGCTCCAAGTAGCCTGAGAACGGATTCTGGAAATAAGGTGAAATCGTGCGTTCACAAATGTTACCGTGTCAAGTAATCGTAGGAATATATATAATGACTATGAAAATCCCAGACCTGTGCATCCGAGACGTTGACTATCGAGTGAAATAAATGGAAAACGAAATTCCTTGGGAGACGCGACGCCCTATATATAACGACACGAACAAACTAGAGGAACGTGTCTGGAATGAAGAAATTTAAATGGAGTCAAGCTGAGCCGCAGAGATCGTTTATGGGTTATGCTGCGAGATTCTGGAATAAAGTCAAAGGATGAAAAAAGGAAGTGACGTAAAGTCGAGTCGAGTGCAGGAAAGCCAACTGTTCGCGTCTTCATCAAGACGTCGGACCACCCATCAGGACAATATGGTTTCATCAGCCGCTAATATCACTGCTTCGAGTGGTTCAACACCTCGGAACGCCAGGTGGGACATTAGAGGCGCCGCAGGAAGCCCTAATGAAGACAAATCTCACCGAAAATGGCGGCCGAATCTATTTCCTGCCACGGCAACCGAATTAATTTGACAGCCGTTTTTCTCTTCGGCAGAACGATAAGATCTCTCGCGTCGACGTAGATTTCGTAGCGCTCGACAATTCGAACGGGAACTCGAGTAAGATAATAATAACATACGCATGCATATAGATATTAAACGAAAACCTGGCTGTCCTTAATAACGTCGAATATGAACGCAAAAACTGACCCCTCGCATATTTCACTGTACTTAATTAACCTGCTGTTTGCATATATATATTTTTTGTATTTCCATCTATTCGAGTAGAGTCGGTTATTACACTTTCTACGCCAGAGAATAAACAAATGGACAATGTCCCGTAAGAAAAAGTTTGGGCGACCGGAATGGTTACCGGTAATGATAATGATATCGGAGGTGAGGTTGGCACGGAAGAATGAGTCGAAGGAAATTGTTTTGTAAAAGTGACTGTTTTTAATTGAAATTTAAAGATTAAGAGAAAGATTAAGCAGGAGTATATATATATATATAGCAAAGTGGAAAGTCAAGAGAAGAAGGTAGAGCGCATCTGCGGGCCGGCAAAAATCAAACTATAAATCTTTAAGTGGAGGGGGACAGGATCTTCTCTCCCCCTGTCCTGTACCCCTGGGCCTAAACGACTAAATAAGTGTTCCAATTTCAAAATTACCCGCTAAACGATTTGTGGGCTGGCAGAAAATGTATCGTTGACATGTGGCCAAAGCCCTGAGGGTCGCAGGATGAGCCTCTTCTTGGGACCCGGGAAACCGAGGTGGGTACAAAACGGGAGACAAATGACTGTCGTCCGACGGAAGACACTTTCAAATTGCCCGGTCACTAGTTTTATTTTTTTTCTCTTAAATCCTCTTTTCTCGTCGTTAACAAATTTTTCAAATTTCTCAGCCATCCCGCCAGCTCGCGCTTGCGCTACCCAGCAATTCCCATTAGAATACTTGCAGCGTGTAGAACATGGACTGAAATTGTTTGATATTTTTTTGGGGGAAATTCCATCTGTCTTTTATTTAATGAAATTTTCAGACGCGAATCGCATTCTTGGTTTTAATTTTTTTATAAATCAATATCGGTATCACGTATTCGCGATTTTTCAAATCCCTTTTTCGATCCCTTTTTTGCAAAGCAGATAACGTCGAACTCGCTTGACTTTTCATAAAGATTTGGAATCGTCAAGAATTTTCATATGTAAAATCGGATATTACGTACCTCCGTGTCACACGAATCGAAGCCAGTACACACGACTGTTGTTAAACGATGACTCATCCAAATCCGAATTCAATTTCTTGTATATCAATTGTCTTTTGCGGTTTCGGGAAATCTCCAGCCCGGTTTGAATAAGTTAATTGGCCGACGTTTTGTCTTTTTGCTGGTATTCCTCGGGCACCGGCGGCGGCTTAAAGGCTATTTACAGTTTGCCCGTTAAATTCAGTTAACAAGAAATTGTTACCAAATAATCTATTAGGTGAAAGATCGTTTCAAGATCGTCGCGGCCTTTAACTCGGGTTTCCGTTCACCTCGAGCGGTTTCTGTCCGAGCGGAACCAAGATGGCCGCCGGACCCGTCACCTTATTACCCTTCTTACCCTACCACGTTCTTCATTGCACTCCCAGTATCTTTCTCCGTCGCTCTCACTCCTTAAACCGTCCAACCCTCCTTTACCCTCCGCGCCATTTCTTATCCCTCTTCTTCCTCCTATCCATCCTATATACCAGCACGCCTATTTCTCCTTCACACTACATAACGTTACGCTCCTTTCGCGCATTTTCCCCTCGTTGCGTATCGCATCGATTCCCCACATTGAATACGGGTTAATAGCTAAAATTATTACAGAGAAGATACGCTTAATTCAGTTTTCATAGGGAAATGAAAAAAGAGCCTATAAAAGCCCCGTATCAGGTTTTCTTATTAACAGTTACGATTCTCTCATAACGGACGTATACGAGGTGTCCAAGTTATGCCAAAGATAGTTGCCGTGACGAGAGTCCCGTGGCAAGGCTTCGATATCTGTCAGAGTAGGTGGAGTAGGCGACGTGGAAAAAGTGGAGGTTAAGGAAGAGGAGGGAGGATAGAAGAGTAAACCGAGCGAGTCGTGGTGGCCGAAGAGGAAGGAGTAGCTTGATGGTGGCGACGACGGTGATGCTGATGGTGTAGGTGGCTCGGAGGTGACTCGGAGGTGACTCGGAGGTGCCGGAGGAGGTTAGTCCGCGTTGCGAAAGGGCAGCGGCGAATCCGCGAACATCAAACGAATTAAATCTCCGCGGAGAGTCGACCGCAGAAACTAATATCTCAGCGCCTCTCTCCGACCGCCCGTTTGTACGTCTGTGGATCTCTCGAGTCTTCGAGTCCCACAAGACTAACTCTGGCTTGTGCACGTCGGTTACTGTCTCCCTGTTACTCATTCGCTCTCAGTCGCTGCCTACTAATAGACGCCGGCAAAATGGATGTTCCTACAGGCATCCGGCGATTATTCGTCGATCTGCTAAATGCTCGGGAGAGGAAGGAGAAATTAAGGGCTGAAAACAAAATTTATAAGATAACTCGAATGAGTATATTTATATTTATTGCGTACCGGTTATTGTGTTTATACAACGAGACTTTTCCACGGGACTTTTAATGGGGATGATTTATTTTTTTATATCGGACTTTTTTTTTATTGATTTATTATTTTTTTTATATGAAACTTGTATAGTCACACCACACCTCCGCATTGCAGTTGGGATTTTTTTTTTCGTGGAAATGGCTCCTAATCTTTCGTAGGGACTGTACCGTAGGTTGCGCAGGTGTGACCGATGGCGGCGGCCTTTGATCCGCAAGCCGCTCCGGCTACTTTGTCCGCGAGATCTTGCGCCTCTCTCACGATTATTTCACCGAGCTTCGATCTTACGTGAAAAATCGTTATTACCATTTTTCAAGGTGATTTCGCGCCACGACCAACGCGACCAGAGTCCCTCGGATCGGAGCTACCGATCGCGAGATATCGTACGTCGAAGGGACTGCTGTATTCCTTGCGAAGGTCGGAATTTCATGTGGTGTCCGGAACGAATGCGTAATACGACTTTTATGGAGAAATTCTTTTGGGACCCAAGCGCGATGTGTGCATCTGATTTGTGGCTCGCGGCTCCACCGATGCGTATATCGTCCAGTTCTTCGTTTACTACGCTGTCCGCTCTTCTTCCCTTTCATTTAGTCTTCCGACACGCGAAGCAGTCGGATGCAGAAGGCGTGGTCAGCTACGCGGACATTTTTCAATGACACCATATATATATTTACTAATGGGTTATTCGTTAGCGATAGATACAGGTTAATTGCCACTTGAACTTTTTTTCTTTTATTTCTTTTTTTTTCACCAAGCCGCCATTCCTTCCAATAAGACGCTCGTCGATAAATAGCGAAAGGGACTCCGATGATTAATGGCACGACTTTTCCACTGTGTTTCAGAACAAGCCAACCATCTGAACCTGTTCAATAATCGACAGCAGCCCAAGAAGAAGCGCAAGAGTCGGACGGCCTTCACGAACCAGCAGATTTTCGAGCTCGAGAAGCGGTTTTTGTATCAGAAATACTTGAGTCCCGCCGATCGGGATGAAATTGCTGCTCAGCTTGGTCTCAGCAACGCCCAGGTCATCACCTGGTTTCAGAATCGACGAGCGAAGCTCAAGCGAGACATGGAGGAACTGAAGAAAGATGTACAAACTGTTAATCCTCTGTTGGTTGCGCAGCATCACAAGACTTTTCTCGAGAATGTACAGGACTTGGGTATCCTCAAGAAGAGGCCACTGCCCAATTCGATGGACGATAAAGCATAGGCAATCGGGACTTTTCGAAAACGCGACGAATATCGTTGAAGCATATTAAAACGTCATTCCCGACGAGCGAAGGATACTCATTTGATAAATTTTAACCCGAGACTCGAGGTACCAGATTTCTCGTGCGTTTATGGTCTTTGCAAATTCTTGAGTAAGTCGCAAAAAATAAAGTGGGCGGTCGAAATGTTTGCGATTACAAAAAAATATATATAAAAGCCCTGAATTCGATTTCGTAACCCAAATTTTTGTCATTCCTGTCGATTCGAAGTGACGACGAAAAATCGATTCGGATTTGCGAATCGAGATTATCTAATGTTAAATCGATCGGTAACTATGAAACCATAGTAGACTGCTACACCGGGAGCAGCGTGCTGTATTATAATGTATTTATTATATAAAGAAAGTTCGCGCCGGGCGAATAAGATCGAAGTTAATAAATTATTAATAAATATAGCCGATAACTTATAAACCTCGCCACGATCGGCTAACGAAATCTGTAAATATCTTGTACATAGAAAATATTGTCCTCGATGATCTTTTTTTTTTCCTCCCCGTTATTAAAAGCATAAGCATTAGGCACAACTATATAGGTTAGTATTATAAACAATAGATGGGACACTGCAATATACCTAATTGTCGGTTTTAGAATGGTTTACGATTTTTTTTTCTAAGACGCGAAGAATCGCAGCGATGCGCGCCGTAAGCGAGCAGCGACCCAGGCGACGCCTGACGCGATGCATAAGAAAAGCGAAAAATTGAAGAACAAAGTAAAAAAGATAAAAACAATATCAAGAACAATGAAGGAGTATATGTACAGAAAAAGAACTTGGTACAGTGTATAGCGAACTTTAAATAAACGGAGATATGCTTAAGAAGTTACGAGATGATGATATTCGTATTCTTTTTATTCCCGCGCATTCCTCAGCATATTTCTTTTACTTTTACCTAATTTATACATTTTTTACTCTATGCTTCGAGTGCCGGACTATAGGTTTTTTTTTTAACCTGGCAACCAAACCAGGGTGAAATAACCAGCTACGCAATGGACGACTGTCTTTATTAGGGTTAGTCGACATTTGCCTTACAAACAACGACTGACGTCGGACAAATAAAATAATTCTCCGAGAATAGCGGCAAAACCGTAGCTTACCTTCCGAGAAAGCTTTTTGAAGTCGTTCGCGATGTTTACCTGACGACATAATTTATTAAGATGAAGTTCGCTCTGTGAGCTATTCATTGCTGGTCCATTCGGAAGTAGTCTGGCACTCGTCATAACCGACTAGTACCTGACATAACAGAGCAGACAGCCGTATATTGCTGGGTGCAGTAAATTGGAACACCGTGTATACACTCAAATATGTATATGTGTTTGTATATATATATCGATATATCAAGTATAGACTGTCAGAGATAACTTTGATTTTAAGAAGAAAAAATTTTTTATCCCTTTTCTCTTGATATCAATTACGCTAACGTTCACGCATTATCTGGATATTTCGGTAACGAATAATTTCTTTGCGGTTAAGCCTTAAAGCTTAAACGTATTCATTATTGCCATTGGTCGATAATTCGCAAAGAATTTTTTAATGGGCACTCGACCGAAGAACGTCCAGAAACAGCGAGTGAATGATTCGAAGGGAAATGTATATGTAGGAGATATGGGAATTCAAAAACCATGTTTTAATAAAATTTTTGGTGGTACGATTGATTATGAAGAGTTTTAAAAAAAATAGTGATGGATTAATACAAATAAATTGATCTGACTCATAACGACCAAGGAATGACTCAAATCCAATTATTTAAGAAACTCGTAAAACTTACGAAATCGTAGAAAATCCAGCTATGTAATTATATCTCGCAATCATTGAAATGGACCAATTGGTTATCGAAGTGATTAGAAATTACCTTTACTCTCGGATAATTTAAACTTGCAGTCTACGAGGACGATCAATCTCTCGACGAAGCAATCGTAATTGGCGACTTCCTGCACGAAATGCACCGTTATCGTTCATCCTCGAGTTTACCTAATAGTTCCAAGCCCATTAAACTCACGCGGCTAAGTATTGCCAATAATTTTTTATTCTCTTAAATCTCGCCGGACAAGTCACTTAACGTCATATCATTAAATCAGGTCGTTCTATTAATCGTCGATCGACGTGTATCTCGTTCGATTTCATGGTTACCGCAATACAACATTATAAATATATCATTACGTTAATGAACCATGTCAATTGCATGCCAGGTAATTACAATTCGCAAATTACAGATACGATCCAAAACCAGACATGGACGTATCAATCATACAGAAACCACTACTGTATCTATAATAATAAAAGTGCATAAGAGAATAATCAAAAAAATATTTGAATCGATTCATAAATCAAATTAATTAATAACACAAAATCCATTTAAATATTCAACCAATAATTGAATCAATCTTTCGTAAAGCCCGCGTTATTCATAATATTTGCACAGACTCGCGCGTGGCTCGTATCTTTCCCTATCAGGTTTCGGGACCATATATGAAGCAGTAAGCAAGGTAGCCCGCACCGCCCTGTAATTCAGGCGCCGCTACATCCAAATAAAGAATTCATAATGGCGATGATGACCACCGCCAATTTTCTCGATATATCCGATACACCAATAACTCAAAGCGATCCCATCTCTTGGCGTGCGATCGTTTATTATCCACAGTACATAGCATACATATATACGCATATACGCTAAATATATCTAGAAAAGCTACGAGCCAGGATTTTCCGCAATTGGAAAAACCTTGGATTTCATCCACGCAAAAGGTAAGTCATAGTAACGATCAATAAATTGCCGATCGATACCATGTATAGATGGGATCGTTTAAACGAATGTATAAACTGTTATATTGATGACTAATCGAAAACGCCGAAGGACTCATAATTTCAAGGATACCGGTATGGTTAATTAATCGGGACTCGTTTTTCTTCTTTGCTTTATTTAATCGAGCGAAATATAAGGTACATACGTAACAATACAGTAGACGCGATGTAACAGTTTAGCTAGGTGGAATGGTAACGTTTTAACCCTCCGAACCTACCGGACCACCCTGTAATGTTTTCCCGTAGCATTTTAGGGGCTGCCGTCATTTCACAGTTGGCTGACTTAGATTTAAGGGTGTCGAGCCCTAAGTCGGCCCTTCGTCACCTAGATACACACCGCAGGATTATGTGAAAACAGTTGAAAATACCATAAAGCCAAGGGGTGGCCGTGATGAGATTCGTTTTATAGCGTTGTCGCGATTATTATTATTTTATATAATCGGTTAAAAAAGAATCCAAGCTCTTATACCTGTACACGGTAATAATTGTTAGAAACCAAGAAAACAGAGCGGTTTCAATCAACAATGACTTAAGGTACCTATAGCTTGTTACATGACGGCTAATAGGATCTAATGATCTACCATCATAGAAACGTTAAGCGTCCACGCCTCTGTCTAGAATAATAAAAGATCACTGCAAACCAGCATCGTTGCTCCGTGCATTCTCCCGATACTCGTGTAACGCTGAAACAAGGCTACTCGAAGGTATCGTTTTCATAGTATCGACACGCCCACGTGATTCGGAGTCATTTACTCGTTGACTCGCTTAACCCGCAGCCAGTCATGCGTCAGTCACCGGAGGTCTCGAGCAGATCCATAATTCTGACGTGAACACGCGAGAAACGGGTTTCCCCGCATAGATAATTAGACGTGGAGATCAGCCCTCGCCTCATCAGGGTACCTTGTTAATATGATATCTCGTAGAGGTAGCTTTCGTTTTATTTCATCCTTTTCTCAGGCCCGATTCCACCTGGATGATCCAGGGATATATCTGAGGTCTTCTAGGATCCTGCTAAAAACGATCAATAGATCGGACGGATCGAAGAGTTAAAAGCGCTAAGAAACGCCACCAGAGGCGCTAGTCGTACTAGGACGAACATCAGACCGGATCGGAGAGCGTCGATGCTTATGGATGGCTACTGATCTCGATCATCGTTGATCCTCGATCAGGACCAGGTATCTCTTCGACCAGGTAGGAAGATGAGTAAAAAAAAGAATTCGAGTTATTCCGTGACAGAATTCCGCTGATTGCCCTTGATAAATTCGCAAAAATTCAAATTATCTGCGAATGCCAATGGGACAGCTGGCGATGAACCTGTCCCCGAAGGCGATTGGTCAGGACCAATCAGCCCTGGTCCTTTGGTCCGTTCCTGCTCTAATGACACCTAGAGGCTAAAAAGCCATGATATACAAGAGCCGTGCGCTAACGAAGTCTGCCGTATCCACACGAGCTTGCTGTCTACTGATACATACGAAATCTGTATATGTAAATCGAGAGTGTGCGAGTGTTTGAGATATACATATATATAGGTTAATTCGTAGCGATGACGTAACGTTAGAACGGGTCCTCGCTAGGTTAATGGTAAGGAGGCCCCGGACCAGGACTGGCCCTTGCCAGCGGCTTCGGGCTCCTGATTACAGACCTCAGGATTCATCTACACTCTCGCTCTCAGCTCCGAGTATCCCACGAGGACGACGATGCTTAGTAACATACTCAGAATGCCAGGAGGTACTATACGACATCAAGGAAAGGTGTTATAACACAAGCATGGAGGTGGTCCCCGGCATTCCAGTTTCTCAAGAAATTTATCGATGACGTTTTACTAGACGTCCGAGGCACTACTGCCTTCCTTTTTGTGTCTAATGATTTCCATTTTAAATTTCTATCTCGGGATATACGTTCGGGATCCTCGTAACCGATCGGTCCCTGTGTTTTTGTTGGGCTGAGAAGCGTTTGGGACTTGTCTGATTAGAGTCGTGTTACGAGGGTGATTTGCCACGCGAATATACCGACGCGCCGTCATTCCGTAAATACGAGAGAAAATCGACGCAGACATTCGTAATGAGAAAATGATTAATTTCATCTTAACGGGAAGAGACTGCCGTATCGCTGCTCCTTCTCCGAGGAAGATATCCGAAGAGAGGAGATGTATTGTCGCTCTGCTTATTCTCTCTCTTATGAGAAAAAAATATAGGGGGACCAGTAAGAGACGGCAATTTCCAGTCGAGCGAACAATGCCACATACGTAGCTCTTTCTTGGTTGGCCAGGATTTAGGTTGGGGTTTAGGTTAGGTTAGGCGCGGCAACCTCGACTAGGTGCATGGCATGGCGTGTGTGTCGGCTCAGGCAGATTAGAGGCCGCAGGATAATTAAGTAGCGCCTTCGAATAACGCCCAGCTACAACACAACGATCCGATCTCCCTGTTCAGGATTTCCCTCCGAAAGGTTCACTCGTGTTCCTCTGCTCGCGGTCTCTGGCCACTTCACTCGCCATCAGCATCACCGACGGTGGATCGTCTTATTTTAAATTTTAAGACAAAATCCCATGGAGTACAAAGAAGGTGTTTTATAATTAAACTTTTTTTAAGAATGAAACATTTTTTAGCCAATTTCAATGATTTTTGTCACCTTTCATTATTTTCTATTGTGCATCGCTCGATTCACACTGTGTCGCCAGAGATTAGATTGGTACAGGGATTACGGATGAAGTAGGGCAAACTCCCAGTGGGTTCGGATTATTAGTGAGCTGGTAGTCATAGAAAGGTGTGATTCTGACGTGGCGGACGCTTCTTCTCCGCAGGTGAGATCACGAGAGCGAAGGAGACGCGAGGATGAACGAGGGAGTTAAAGGGAGATGCGGATAGAGGCGAGAGAGCAGAGTGGTCCAGAGTGAAGATGAGAGGAATGGAGAGAAAGAGAATGCTCGAGAGGGAAGGTGGATCCACGGGGTGGGAGAAGATCAAACGAGCCGACAAGCCACGGGGTGGTCTCTACCCGCACTCCTTCTACTCTTTCTTCTTCAACGCTGCCTACCAGCCTCACCTATATTATTCATATTTCCACGCTCATGCTCCTGACTATGTTGCTCGACCTACCCTCATCTCTTACTGTACTCTCGGATCCTTCTCGTGGCCACTTTGTACTCTCTCTACCGTGAAGTACTTTGACCAAGTGGTGCTTGGCTTTACTGCTTTGACATTAACCCTTTATTTTTTGCGAAAAAGAGCACCAAATTACGGAAAAGTGTGTCAGAGATATTTTCTTGTAAAAAATTATAAATTTAAAAAATTAATCGTCTCATATTATTATTATTATACCCAATACAGTACCGATTCGGAGGGATGTCATGGAAGGGTTCGAGTATTTTGAGTTCATTTTATAAGGATTTTTTTTCAGATTTAAATATTTTCTTGAAACTTTCTCGTGATAGGGTGAAACGAGTGATTGGAGAAGTAGGGATCGTAACGGCGGTATCCTTTGTACATTATTTCGTTAAATTCACGGGAAAACAAAAAGCCCCTCTTTTCAACGTCACTGGCGTCTTCGTGAAATTCGATAATTGAATTAGTTCTCCACCGCGGGTCAAGTCTGGGCCCTTTGGCCCGTCAACGGCAATCGACCGTAGGCAGACGCAAGGACGACAGGATAGCGGTGGGAGGATCCTCAGTTAAAAAAAGGATACCCAGGAAAATTAGGAATGCGCCATGATTCTTAGGATCAAACCCGATCGCGTGGACATGTACGCGAAGATATATTTTATTGGTTTTAATACTCTATATTATTTCGCCGTTTCTATCGATACCATTCATATAGAGATCTCGTTGTCATAATCGTTCAGTTATTCGTTTGATCAATTTCTATTTCCCCCTGTTAATGTATAATTGAAGCATATCGTATTAGCTTCCATTAGTATCTTTTTTTCCAGTCTGGCTGCCCCGAGTAAAGCGTCAACAAAACGAAGGGATCGACCATTCATATAGAAATAAGGCGCGTGCAAGGATGACAGATATCCCGGCAGAAGGCAGTACCCAGCTACACCCACGCCTTTTGGTATCATCGATGACGACGTCATTTTAATAAAATCGCCGCAAATCATAAGATGCACCAGGTCACGGGGATGATTTTAGTTGCAAATCGCGAAGCGCCGCGAGACCCGACAAAGGCCTCAAAAGAGCCGCTTCTAGCGGCGTCTTATACAGCCATCCTGGTTCCGTCTCACTTTCGAACGCAGTGTCTCTCGTTTCTCCGCACCTTCGCCATTATCATACAAACATCGTTGATGACGGTGATGCCGGAAAAATGTTGCGGCTTCGAAGCGTGCCATTATCTTGGCTAAACGTTCCCTCGTCTTCGGCTGCCTTGGACGGGACCGGCAATGAGAAAGGATGAACTTATCTGTTGGGCCTACAGGAGTATATATAGATAAATGTCGTGTATCGTTCAGATAATTTTTCTTTCTTTATACCTCAAAGCGAAAAAAGGGGGAGAGGATGGGGGATGCCTCGTAAAGTTTGTGGCGCTAAAAAAAATTTTGAGTTTGAAAAACGATGAAGGAAGATTCGATGCCATTCCAATAGAAATGAAATAGAAGGGGACCCAGTGGTTGCCTATCTTAGAAGCAGTACAAGAAGAAGAATGGACCAGGTGGTAAGAAATTAGTAGTCCCCTCGGCTCTTGAGGGGCCTTAGAGTCCCTAATAGCCTTGCTGGTCGGTATCGACTATGCCGTTCCCCCGTTGCATTACCCTGGGCATCTATAGCTCAATTTGCCGACACCTCGCTAAGTATAGGTTGGGTGGGTGGTCTTTCCTGGGACCACTAGGGCCCACAAGGAGTGGGCCCGACCGAGGATGATAGGTGAGAGTTTACCTCGTATATCTACCATCCATGAGACAATGGGCATCGAGATGGTCCCGGTACCCTCGAAGAGAACATCGTCACACCCACAAGTCGCACATGAGGCCCAAATTTATCGCGACTAGATATCCGACCCACGTGGCAGACCCAGCCTTCCCCTCGCGAAAAAGGGACCCTTTCATCTTCATTCCCAAATTGAGAAATCGCGTTAAGATCCTAATTCGAAAAAAAAATTTTTTAATTAAAAATGCAATTTATCCTCTTTACCCAGCACGGAGAAAGCATGCTCTCATAGATCTCACACCGGGCCCACTTTATTTAACGAGCTGGGCCCCTTGGGGCATCAGACTCACACGAGCGTATCCCTACGTCGCGATTCCACCAGCAGTTCACCTCCCACCTATTCGCTACTTACGAATACCAACCTAAAGATGGCAATTCTTAGTTTCTTGGAATATCACCAAGAAATTTAATTTTTTTCCCCACTCTTGTTTTCTTTAACAAAAAAATTTCTTTCTTCCAATTTCAAAGAAATACCCAACCAAAAGTCCTTCCACGATTTCGCGGCTCGTTCGCCGAATTACGTATACTCGAACCTGATTGAGTTCTATTCTACGCAGGACGCGCGGAAAGGATCGTTAGTAACGTTTTGCACGGTCCCGTGTCGAGGGCTTTCTAATTTGCCAAGTCCTCGCAGAAGCCCCCGAACGTCTTTCTCTCTTCTATCGGAGAACGCGCCACCGTGATATCGTTCCTGTACAATGAGCAATCCCAGCCGGAGCCTCGTGCACGCAAAGGAGAAACAACGGGAGGCCGTGTCAAAAGCGATCGTGCAATTTGGCGGATATCGAGGCTCCTTGCGTATGAAAGCTTCCCAGGCCCAACCTTCTGCCATCTGGGTAGACGTCACCAATGATTACACGTCAACCCGAATTTCGCCACGGAAACGGATATTCCGGAATACCTGGCTGCTGTCTTATATCACGCACGTGAACCTACGTACGTACAACTGCGAATGTCATTTCCAAGTGAATCCGACAAAGAAAAGTCAAAATTGTCAAGCATTGTAAATTGACCGAACAATGAAGCAGTTAAAAAAAATCTATACCACAGTCAGTAATTATTCGGCCTAAACGTTATATTTAAAATTGCACAATAGAAATTTTTTTTTCAAAATTACTGCAGAGCGTTACGCGTATAGACGTAGAAAACGTCAAATGGAAATTGTATCGATAGAAAATTTTACCTGTCATATTCAAAGTGATATGGCTATTGACTGACTGTCTGTCATTGTGACAACTCAGCTATCCTATATGTGTACCTGCTTTGCTACTGTATATGGAAGTACAGGGCTACCAGTCTGGCATGTCGCTAACCGAGGGTTAAGGAGCATCGAACATCGTAGCGACGTGTCGTTCGATAGCATCGTTCGTGACAGCGAATTAGGGTTGCCGTCGACGAGAAATGGTGCTGGGGTTCGCTGCCACTCGTTGTCGCTGTCGACCGAGGTTGCGTTTTGACACGCAAACTTTTGCGACTACGACGCGCAGTGCCGTACCTATCACTCTCTGACATGGTGCATCTATATTTTTGTAAAGAGAGGCTGAAAATAACAAGGATAAAGAAAATAGTGAATGCAAAAAAAAATTATCAGGAAGTTGACAAATCCACGAGTGGCTATTGATTCTTGACGTTTTTACTGAAAAAAATTCAATTCAATAATGACACGTTAATCGAGGTACCTTCCGATTAATATATTTTGTATCGATTTCCTCGTTACGCTATGCCTGGCAGAGATCGAAAATCACAAGAGACGTATCGTCGACCGCTTGGAATTTCATCGCAAGAAATATGGGAAGTGTTGCTCTAGGTAGTACGCAGGTACCTGGATATACTAGTACGATGATGGAAGTACCAGGGAAATTTGTCTTTTTGCGTCAACTGACTCGCTCGACTAGATTAGCTGGACAGAAAGAGACATTTAGAAAAGCTTCGGCCGAGTGCAATGACTCTTTTTTTTTTTTAACGCAGGAAATCGATAATGAGCGAAATTGTAAAAGAACACGTGTACGTTTATCTATACGTTTGTCATCGTTATAAATCTTAATGCGTGTTATAAAGTTTAATAAAAAATACATTAGATTAATGTTGATCGCAAAAATTAATATTCGGCCTAATTAAATTCTTATTCTCGTGACGATTGATAAATTCGAAAGAATTATGTAAGACTTCGTGAGAGGGAATAAAAAATTTTTTTTTACAAATTCTCATTGAATTTTACAAATTTCGCGTTAAATTGTCACCGCGCGCGTGTCATTCTCAAAACAGTACGGAAGATCGCTAATTAATTCGAGCACTTAATCCCGATCATATTTCTCTGTTTTAATCGATACGCGCGCGCAATATTTCCGGTGCACGAAGCGGTGCGGCCCTGTGTGACTCGTGTAATTGGCTCCCAACTGGACTTCAAAGGGCGCCGCTCTCCTTCATCCTCGCCGCCATATGCCTAACAGAGAGGATAGCGTGATCGGTATAACGGGTGCGAGAAGGAGAAAACTAGTTGAAATTATACCCGCCATGCGCGAGCCACGAGAGAGATGGAAGTACGTTCATTGAGTAGGTGCGAGTGAGACGACCAATGTGGAACGATGACGCCGAGTCTTCGAGAAAGATACTCCTAGTCGCTTTGCCATTGGTTAGTACGAGATCGGCAGTAAGGATCGGTTACTGGTGTTTCAACATGCTCAGATAGCGTTCGATACGAAGGTTCCTTGTCTCTTCGTATTAGCCGCTTGATTTTACATTAATCTTCGGCAGAACGCTTGAAACTCGTACAGAAGCCACACAGCCGAATTTACAGATTCCAATATATTGGCTACTCAAAGAGATCGAAGTGGTTCGATATGTTGCAGTCAACGATCGCACGATAAACATACGGTATAATTACCGAAAATATATTTTTTCTCTCCATATATCACCCTACATGGCTATGACCTTGGTATATTTCGGAGATAGGGGAATCCATGTATTATTGAAGAAATTAAAAAAAAAGAGAGAGAAAAAAACAATAGGAAATAAAAGGAAAGAAAAAGGTTTCGTATAAAGATTCGTTTGAAAGTATAGTTCGACAACGGCTTAACACCCGAGGACACGGGTCGTTTAGGCGGCTCCTTTCTTCGATCATTAAGCCTGCGCGCCGAGGGTCCTGAAGGCAGAGGACCTGATCCTGGCTAGTAAGGACCCCGCGGCACTTTTACATTAGCTCGCCCCCACGTGTCTTCTGTTATGCGCTTTTTTTCGTTCCCGAGTATATTTTGACACAAACGGTTTGGTTGTTTGCCCATTGGGATAAGCAGAAAGTGTTGTCGCCGTCTGTCGGCGTCGATACGCGCCGCGAAGCGTCGCGAAACGACGCTCCACCGGCCTCAAAGGACGCCGTCCGTCCGCGCATAAGTGCAACGCTATTAATTGGCTAGTGCACGGCGAACCAAAAGAGACCCACCCGAGCAGGCGTCCCGACGCTCTTCGATCCATCATTCCTGAATGCGCTCGTCGCGACGCTACTCGACGCTCCGCCAAGGAGACGCCGGAAAGACTTCAGTCCTCTATCGGGACGCCTACGCATTACTTTTTCTATACCGGTTAATCGGCTATCGACCCACGCTCGTCTGTCGTCGATTGTGGGTACTCCACTTCAAAGGATTTTTCAAGGACCCAACCTTGTGTGTTTGGTCAGTGTCACTTAGCCATTAGATACTATGACTGTGCTCAGAGACACGCGGTCTAACTGGTCCCATAACGATTCTAATTCCTAAAACATACATGGACGAACCTACACAAAACGACCCGAAATTTATTTGATGTAGTTCGCTGCGGCCGATATGGTAAAGAATGAAATTTTCAATGATCGATATACCTATATCGTACTTTGATAATCTTTTGATGACGATATGGGTAATGGCATCGATCGGTATATCATCCTGTTGCGGATGGGCAATCGGTATGGATATAAAGTAGGAAAGATCGCGTGTTTGGTGTTTCTCAACACGGTTGCACGGATCCATCTCAATCAGTCGAAAATCCGAAGGGGAACCGATAGATCAAGGTAACACCTTTCTCGATCCGACCGATCTAAGCGATCCAGAGATCGGCCAGCGTCCGGTTTCTCTTTGTTTGTCTCTCTCTCTTCCCGATAGAATCCCTTCTTACTCTCGCGCGCTAACAGCCACTTGGCCGGTCCAGAGGAACGAAGATGGAGGATGCTGGATCGGTATGGTGAATTGGTGAGTGAACCACGTGTATATGAGAGTTCGTGGATAAGATGGATAGGCAGAAGGAGGGAGGTCGATCGGAGGATAAGGAGAGCCTGGAGGAGCGTTATCTTTGATGGAGAGGACTTGGAACCTCTATTAGGCTTCGGAACACTACCGGTGCTCTAGGCCAGGGACGCATTTCCATTCCTGACTTCACGTAAGCCCGAGCGAATTGAATGAACAGCTATTTTGTTTTTTTAATAGGAATCGCTATAGCGTGTCTTGCCTTCTATAATGAGTAAGCACACCGGGCAATTAACGTATCGATCAATTAGAAATTCGTACGGGAGGAAAAGTCGAACCGCACCTTTTTCAAAATTGAACACTCATCTTACAGCTGCCATAACAAACGTGAAACCCTAAAACAATTAATTTCTGTATCGTATCAATTTGACTGATTGAAATGGCTTTTGTCGCATTTATCACCTAGTAGAATTACTTATTTTTTTTAAAACAATTTACACGATAATAAAATATATTATTGATAAGGTATCAATATTTCATATCAAACGGATCTAGGTCCAGTCTGATCTTAAAATTTATTTTCTACTCTCGCACCCGGCAATATCTTTGGCTTATTTCTAAAATTCCGAAAGCACCTCCTTCAGCTCTCTTCCTCTTTATAGGGTAAAAAGAAAAGTTTGATTCATCGAGGCTAATTCGTGCTTTGTATACAGGCACCTGCGTATATCTACTAACGTAAAATTATTAAGGAGGCTGTCTATTAGGTCCAGTTATTTCATGGCGGTCCCACGTATCTATTTTGGGCCTCCCTTTTGTAATTGTATATCTTCATCCCGACCCACAGGTCCATCGTAAGAAGCAGTGCTTATTCCTTAACAAATTTTTTCAATTTTTTAAGGGCCTCCTCGTGAGGATTTCGACCACGAATGCCCCTTGGAGGCTGCTACGTACTTATCTTACCTCGATCCTGCAAGCTTTTTATTTTATTACTATATCATCCTATAAAGCCCACCAACCCCAGTGCATGTTACCGCTTTTATTACGTGCCGCTGTCGGCGTCCTTTGATTCAATTAACCGTTTTCAAGGTTTTCTTACCTTCGAGCGTTGCGGCCATCTTAGCGGTCCCCGGGTGACGTAGACAGAACCAACCGAGAAGGAAATTCGGAAGCGGATGATTTCACACCCGATCGTAAAGCGCCTCACGGTATTATCTTTTCCGTTTTATTCTACGAACGCTGAACTTCTCCGATCGGGATAATCGGCCGGAATTAAGGAGACATTGTACTAAGCGGCCGTCTCTCGACAAAATTAAAAGCCGCTTTGGCTTTTCACGTTTTCACTCGAATCATCCTCCGTTCTTCACGACTGATTTCCTACGACCATACCTCGTGACTTTTTACTATGAAACCACCGTGGGTTCCTTCGCGACTCCTTTTGACTCATTCGACAATCCATTAAACCAATGGGACAACTTAGGACTTGACCGTTTTCTCCTTTTCACTCTCGCGCTCCTCGCTAACGATTTTTCGCTTTTCTTACGGAACAAGGGGAGAGTGAAGAAACAATATAAAAAATAAAAGACACCGCGAACTACCTACGAATCGCCGGATCGACAAAGACGCCGTCCTCCTTCGGATCGGACTCTTCAATAAAAGATAATTGAAGATCCGAGTTTACATGGGACACGGGTAAGGTCCTCGACTACCAGACGAGACGCCTTTGGGACTTCGGCTTAAAAATCCATAAAACTGTAAACCAGATGAAAATCTTGGCGGGTTTTTCGTGAGGATGAAACAAAAAAAATGGGCAACAACCTAGACGGCGTCGACGGGTCGTTATTTTTGAAGACAGGGCAAAATACCAAGAGACGTGTCTTTTCGGGACTGTTTTTTTTTTACTCTCAACTTTATTACCAAACTTGTGGATAATTAGGCTAAAAATAGGACATTTTTCGAATGGATTTTAACGTTGCTACTTATTGTTTAAAATTCACAGGAAACTAGAATTCTTCCACGAGAGTATCCCTTAGGATTACGAAATTTAATTATGGAACGGGGTAATTTAATGTTTCCTCATAAATATGGTACATGGAATATATATATATATATACTTGATTATGGTTAATTTCAAAAAATTATAAACTTTATGCAAATCGAACTATCGCTACGTGCACTAAGTGCTTCGTCTGCTTACTCTGTCAATTAAGTGTCCACTGATGATGCTTTCACGTCATTCTGTTTCGCAATGCAGCCAAGAACGGCCAAGTGTTTAAATCGGTTAGATCGTTAAGCGCATTAACGCATTCACTGCCCGCATGTTCAACATAACGTTTACTACGTATCAACTGCAACGTTTACCGGGGATCTACATGGCAATTGACCAGTAGGTTAGGTCCCGGCAGATTCCGCGAGCTCTCACGGCTTAGGCTGGTGAAAAAAAATTAATTCACATAAACTTTCATGGTGAACGTGGCAAGTCACGTCGATTACGATATGGGGTTATAAGGAAGAATCAGAAAGCGAGTGATTAGCGCTTGCGAGAAACTTTTTTTTCTTCATTAAAAAAAATCGAAATCGATTAGAACAAAGCATTCAGCGTATATAGCAATAGAGAAAATAATAAAAATAAAAATTCGTATTATTTTAAATAAGATTTTCCCGCCAAATAAAATTTAAAAAAACTCCACATACGCGTTAACGGCAATTTCTATGGTGAAATTTTTTTGTTAATGCGCTTCCGCCGGTATGAAATAAATAAAGAGTAAACGGATCGACAGCTGGCAAAACAATGAAAGAATTATTATTTTTTATTTTCTCCAGCAAAAGACAGCAATGTAACACGCGGCGTGCCGTGTGTCAGGATTATTAACGACTCAAGGGAATTTGTTACATCCAGCAGGCCATTTTTAATTACACACACGTAATAACACGTAGCGTTAACAATGGGCCGGGAGCCATTATCTGCACTGTCTTTGCTGCTTCAGAGTACTAATCGTCTCGCGATCGCTCGTTGCAAGGTAAATAGCTTTATACTCTGGCAATTTCGTAAAGGACGAAGCTGCAGGTCTCCGGTGGATCGTAGAACGCTGTAAGAGAAGGTAGAGAAGGCCGTTGCGTTCGAGAACAGGACGAGGTGGTTAAGGCAGTGTATGCATGTATGTACTGGGCAGACACGAATGCCGATGGAGAAGGTTTCCGGCCGGACACAACCGTCGGGAGCAAAGGATGGCGACGTAAAGAGAACGCGCGGCCGACTGTACCAGGGGATCATGATTAATCAATTAGTGATCCGGGACCTTTTTAAAAATCGATGCTGCCGGCAAAAAGCAGAGGCAAAGGAGCCGACGCAATGACGCGGCGGAACGCATCGCCGGGACTGTCAACCGTTTTGAAAAAAATTTCACCGCCGCGAACTTGCCGCCCTTGTGGCCAATCACGTGGCCCTTCGACGCCGCTGCGATTGTTTGCCCGGGAGATGCGAACGGACAACGAATTTTTCGCCAGCCGGTAAATTCTATTAGACCGGCACAAAAGGGACGATTCCGCGCGCTCAAATCAGCTGTGCTTTTTGCAAAAAAGCACGATGATATCGAACGGCTTTACAGTAGCCTATAAAAAATATCCCCTCCGATCGCCACCGATCATTCTGTGTCTGACTTGGGTCGTAGTGTTTTGCCTATGGTCATTGTGGCTTTGGGAATAATATCGGATCGTGTAGTTAAATGATTTTTGAAAATTGCCACAAAAAGTTAGGGACTTACGTAATTTTTTATGGGTATTGCGGTAATATTTCAATTTTTGGTCAGATTTTCACGCGAATCATCTTTTACAGAGAATCTAAGGGGAAAAAAAGAATTTTCTGATCGATCGATCAAAGTACAATGAAACCGTGCTAAGCAAACTGAAGGGACAGAAAATTTCAGTTTTGTTGTATTTTCATTTGACGTACGTAAATCCGAATAGATGTTACTCTTTATTTGGAGTATAGTCCAGGGGCTTGAATAAGCGCTTTTCTACCACCTCGGGGAGTTCTTACGAGAGTGATTGTATGATCAATATATCGGGTTAGGATCAATTATCACAGGAGAGATTAGGCGTATAAACATCGTGTGATAGATAGCGCCAATATCCCTTTAATGATAAAATCGCCAGTTACCTCAAGGAGTTGGTTGTTCGACAGAGTGAAAGGTGAGTCCCTGTACTGTTCGCGAAATATTATCATTTTTTTTTTTCCTTATCTCTCGAACGAATAATTGTTCTCGCCTTTTGCAAGATCCTTTGCCAGCCTTCTCAGAGAGCCTTTCGAACGTTGCTCACGGCGTCCTCGTACATTTTGTGAGGTGGACAGGGCAGCGGCTGTTCTCACAGAAAATCTCAATCATCTCCGGCTGGTTTCTTTTGTACGGGACGTTCTAAAGCCGGTCTGCCATTGGTCGAGGGGCGTTCAAAGAGCGCCGCCATGACTCGCAAAGCGGCCGTCTTTTGTTTGTGAAACAATGGAGCGCGAGGGCCCTCACTTAGCGCGCCAGCGAAATGACAAAATCTTGAGATATTTAATCTATTAGGAAAATTAACGGGTCGCGGTGCCTGCAGTCTCGATCCTTCTGGAAGGTGCGAAGATCTTATACGGATAAAGCGATTAGTTTAAGATCCTTCCGATGATAAGGGGAAAATCCTAATTAAAGAATTACTCCTGCTACTCACCTGCAATTATCCTCCCATTGAATTTCCTCTTTCCGAGACTGATAACAGGGTAACGCTTTAATTTTACAAAATTTTCTCCGGGTATCGTATACCTAGAATCCTTTAAAGATCTTCAAGATTTATCCTAGGGTTAAATTAAAAAATTAGTCATTTTCCTGTCGTGTCACTTATCTATCATAATATCTATGCCAGTGGTATTTAGTAAAATTCAACAATAGTCTGTAATAGTGGTAAACTTCATTTTTTTTTTACTTACAGAGTGAATTTAGATGTTGAAAAAATCATTCGACGAAATTCAGTTGGACTAAGCAATATTTTTATCGACTTGAGTGCCTCTTGCTGTTTTGGTTAGGTTAGGTACAAATGACGTCTCAACGTATTTCCTCGAGTGGAGGTTAATGATGATCTCAAAATACTTTAGTATTATGTTCGTATGGTATGCCTATAGAAAATAACGTTTGCCTTCTTACTTTCAGAAGAACTCGATGAATTACACTGAGGTTAATAACGAAGAATCGAGCATCACCATGTTAAATATCGCGACAATCAGCACTCAGTCAGGCGTACGTAATTAGTAGGTAGAATACATCATTACACGAGACGTCATTGGATGCGCGGCTTTTAACTCTGGAACGATAGCTTCGGGAAAAAGTTCTCCCGCGGTGGCCCAATTACCAGTCCGAGAGATAATTATTCGATTATTCACACTCGCTCGCTCGAAAATAATAAAAAGAACTAGGAGTGAAAAAACGGGGATTTATGGCCCATTAGGAGTCGTCTTCAGGCACAGAGTTCAAGTTGAGCACACCAGCGCCATCTGGCAGCAGTTTTTAGTCGAGCGTCGGGCTAAGTCGGAATAGTACCGACGCGACTCTCGATGGGTAAACAACCTGCATTGATGCTGCGGTGCTCGATTACGTTGCAAGGTTTTGGTCTGTTTTACCACAAAAAGCGAAAGGTTGATAATCGTCTAGGGAAAAGTGGTCGATGGAAAACAGTTGCATCGGTAGAGCCTCTAGTTTGTGAATATTAGTTTGATAAAAGACCACGAGAATCGACTTTGAGTGCCAAGAGTCGGAGAAGAACGGTTTTCATTGTTTTTAATTACAAATAGAAAGTTCGAGTGTATGAGTTCAGTGGTTCTCTTGGTATAAAAGACATTAAAGTTCGCGAAGGACCACGAATTTCCTGAGGAATGAAGATTATCGTCTATCCATCTATGAAGGTAAGACATTATATTAATTACGAAATATTCTTGGTACATCTTTGATGTTCGTTTCGTTAATTTTTCCTCGAGTAGAGCAGTGCTTCTGTATAATTGAATTAAATTATTTTGTTAACGGATAGAAATGATAACATTCATTTATATTTTTGTTTTCACTAACATTATTATATACGTAACCTTGGCAATGTTTTGCACGGTCAGAAGTTAACAAGATAATTCCCAGTAAATTGGCGAAATCACGAGAGTAAAAAGTAGTCGAGTAAATTCGAGAGAGTGTATAAGAAAGCAGCCATCTGTCAGCTCGGTCGTACACGAGCAATCTCATAAAATCAAATAGTTTAGGCTCAACAGCTTAACACCCAATATAACCGCGGCAATAAAGAGGCCGAAGATCGAGACGCAAACTCGAGGCCCGTTCAACGACCGTTTCGAAACGAAAACGAAACGTTAACGTAAACTGAAAAACAATCGCTACAGCGCCCTGTCACTCGGCTGACGAGTTGGCTTAGGCGCAACCCGTTTCAGCCAGTCATCTGTTTCCACGTGATCGTTTATTTTTCCAAAATGGCCGCTAAAACACTGTGCTCCCGCGGGCCCTCGGGGTAATTTGAAGCCTATTTATAGGCGCCTACTGCCTAGCAAGAAAACGTTTAACGAAATAGCTTTATCCTCCGTATATATATATAGGTAAGCCTACCGATCAGAAATTTCAAACGAAATGGCGGCATGCTCAAAATCATATCCAGTCTGTACTACTGTATACAGTATTGTTGAACAAGTATGCACTTGGACAGTGCTCAAGAGAAGTCGTATTGTTTTTTTTTTTGTTTACCAAGCACATTTAATCATTACCCTATAAAGATTTAATGACTGATTCGGCTGGTATTACTAATCGCGGTCTAAATTTTTATAACGTCACTCGCTCTCTATGGGATCTCGAAATACTTGCCATCATATATCACGCCGGGAACACGTTCCTGTATTCCATAGAGTGTCTTGCGTATCAGTCAAGTACCACTTCATATTTATTTCGGACAAAAAACATCTCCTAAACGGCTGGCTAAGTGACCTTTTAACCAAGGATACTTAAAGGCGCGCTTCTATATAACCTGCCGATGCACTTATTCATTTTTGAATTTTTCCTACTTGTTTTTCCTTTCATTTTTATTTCTATGCTCCTTCCTTCGTACCGTTCGTCGGTTTCTTTGTACTGAAAACGTTCGACTCCGAGTAGACGTGTAAAAAGGCGAAAACGGAGTTTCTGAAATTTGCCGAAGAAGGTTGGAGCGCGGGGCGACCCTGCATGAAGCGCCGGTTGATTGCCTGCTAGTTCGCCAATTTTCCTCCACGTCGCCGCTTCGCCGCGAAAAATCGCTAAATTGCTTCTTTGAGACGATGGTCCGGAAGACGCCGGAAACGAGGGAAAAACGTTTTCTTAGTGGCTGTATCGGTAATTTCCTCTATACGGGTGTTTCAGCATGGACGATACACTTTATATATGGATATAACAAATTCCTTTGCTGTACTTAGTACAAAAATTATTTTAACACGATTTACCAAAACTATTTATCAACATTTTTTATGGGATTTTCAAAATTTACATTTTTAGAGTGGGGGTAAAGTCGCATCACAAATATTTGAAAGTGATTATTTAATCGTCTTACGAGTGCTCTGGTAAAAGGGTGGAAAGGTAGAAAATTGAATTTTCCCGAAGAGTAAATTACCGGGTGAAAACTAGCGGAGAAGAGCAATTTGAAAATTTTATTCAGAAATTCCGTTTCGACGCCCTTAGGAGTCCTCAGCGTTGTCGTCCTCTACTAACCCCCTCATCCACCCTATCGCAGCCGAATTGCTGGTTCGAAGTTTAAGATTTTCTCTCGCCACTCTTATTCCACTGTGCACGTGGTACTCACTGCTCCTACTGTCTCCTTCTTTCTTTTTCTTATCTGTTCTAACTTTCTATGCAGCTACTTTCTGACTTCTGACGCGCGTTTCAATTGGGATGGTTGCCAGGGTGACCGGAGCCGCGTGGCACGGACTATTGAAGAGGTTAAAGGGGGAATCCAGATTCCGTTTTCACGAAAACACCTTACAGCCTTAGACCTCTTCCTTACGAAAAAAATTGAATTTTAATCGATAAAAAAATTTTTTCAAAAAATTAACAAAACAATTTTAACACCCTCTTTAGCAATTTCTAACGCAAACGCATCTATCGGCTGGGCTGTCCTACTTTTGCACGCCTGCCTCCCCCTCGCACACTGTCCTGATTACACGACTAACCGATTAGCTAAATTTAGCCTGCAGTTTATTGCATCACCGTGCCTAAGATTGTTTGCTGAAGGTACTACCGCAAAAATGACCAAGTGGAGCGTCGAGAGATGAAAACCAAGGCCCGATCCCACTAAGTGCGCTACGGATCTATTATCATTGTGTAATCGTTGGATTTTCAAAAATTTCTCACCTTTTCCAATTTTTCACCCAAATAATCATACGCCCGTACATCCATAGTCCGATACACATACACTATATATCTGTATACACAGATGAATTAGACTTACAAATGAACCTACTGAAATTATCCTGACGACCGTAAGAGGCGTCGCTACCCTCTCGGTTGGAAAAATGCCCGATTTTTATTCCATTCTGAAATGGCTCGTGCGAAATCGGTAATAGTTCCAGCATGAATAACTTGAGTCGTTCCCGACGGCGTCCACACTCGTTCATAGAAACCAGCATGTATTGTACTCTCGGTATACATCAAAATTATAATCGATTTTTTCCACCCTCCAAAAAAAAACCACAATGAACATATCGAACAACGAGTCTTTAAAATTCAAAATTTGAATTACGCGCCACTTTCCTCCAATGGTGATACCAAATTTTTGCACTGTAACGCATCGTACCTACTTTTCTCAATGGAATAACAAATTACGTCGCTCGGGTCACTCACGTTTTTATTTCGTACTCCGAGCATTATCCGTCCCGATCGTAGGACTATGTAAAACCCGCGGTGCCGTCCCCTTTGAAAAGTGAAGGAAGAGGGTTGTCAAGGGCCAGGAGGGAGAGGACGAAGAAGTCCCGGTGGTACGGGGCGCCATTAACGGCTAATGAAAATTAGCTTTCGTCGGCTGATTGAGCGTCAAATCGTTCCTCTCTTGTTTCGCAGCGAGAAGTCCGTCACCGGTATCGTTAAAACCCGAGACTCGTTTTCGCTTCCCGAGATCAACGATTTTCCACCAAGCCTCTCGGCTTGGTGGAAAATTCACTATCAACTTTTCTTTGACCCCGTATAAGCCCCTCGTTAATTATCATCGGTTCCACCCTTAATTGCAATGTGGCCAGGATTTAAACTTCTTTTCCTCACTTTCTTATCCCGTACCGCAAATCGCAACGTGTACTTAATATTAATTAGCGGAAATCGCGATCGCTCGAAATTGTATATCGATGCGCGATAAATATTTTTTCTTTTCTTCTCCAACCTCTTCCGTCGTATCTTGACGTATTATTAATAACGAGGCAAATCCACGTAAAACCGCAAGTCATCAAGCCCGGTTTCAGGCACTAATAACATTACTTGCAGGACGGCACAGTGCTCGTTTCAGTAGAAGAGCATTATGGCTTTTGAATGTTTAGAGATTGTTATAAACAAAACGTTAATGGACTGCAGAAGCGTCTATAAAAGTGTATCTTTCCGTTGGGTTTCGGTGGAGAGGAGAAAAGAGGGGTGGGAGGGCGTGGTGGAGGAGTGGGGGGTGGGGGATTTGGGAGAGGGGGGTTGACGGGGATGAGAATAAAAAAGAAGGAAAACTCCAAAGAATTAAAGCTGCTCCACTCGTCTCGTCGTTTCGTAGAAACAGATCATGAGGATCGTCCAGGACAACCATATGATACATAGTGGTCTTAACGACGGTTTACAATGCAGCGATATATATATACCCGTGGGATATAATCGACTATACCCACCGTGAATAGCAAGTTGGTGGTGTAGGAGTTGGTACGATGTTGATGATCGTATAAAATGTTGAAAGTTATGTAAACTCCTTACTTACCGCGAGTCTCCCTCTGCTTCTAATAGAGCAAGGTACGTCGAGTGTGTGCCGTGGGTGGAGAGTCGAAAAGTTTTTTGATGATTTGCTGCGATTATAATTTTTTTTTCAGATCCTAATTGAAACGCATCGGGTTCGCGACAACGAGACTGCAATTGGAATTCACAAGAACAGCGCGTCGTTCCGCGTACGTGCTGTTTGTACTCCGTACGAGAGTTAATGGATGACAGAAGCATGGTAATGTAACTCTTTTGTTTACAACAGATGAGTGTCAGATCTTGGTCCTTTTTTTTGCCTCCCTATCTTGCCTTTTTCTTCCTCTCTCTCTTTTTTTTTTTCTTTCCCTTGAGTTACGGCCGAGTCTGCTCATCTTCGCGTCTGAATAAACATATCTGATGTCTGCTTAGCCCACCCAGACTGAACTATTAAAACGCTTATGGGAAAAAATCGGTCCTTCGCGGCAAATCCTGATTTTTGGGCGGCGCGAGGAAAAAAAAAAGGGAAAGACGTCGTTGAATACGGTCATTCCCCCTTCCAGGTCGTAGATCGCGACCCCTATTTTTTTTAAGTGTCGACGTTTCGTCATTGGATCGACTCGAGTCAAAAGTCCTTGGTTTATGAGACTTTTGAGTTATGGCCTGGGTGCCACTGTAAATCATTGTGATACTCTTCATGGTTTCACGGTGGGTTTTTGACTTTTGCGTGTCAGCCTGTTACTGCTTTGACGGACTTATGCAAATCCTTCGTTTTTCTTATTACCTTGTTTTCTCAATGTAACTAGTTGGTCGTCGACGTATCGTTATGCTGGGATATAATATGATTTATGGGAACTGCCTTGTGTTTCAGGTTGGGATATGGGCTTATATTATGTCAGGTTTTCTTTTTATCCTTTCAAGACGTACTTCTCTCCACGTCACAATCTATACATTTATTTACACGCTAATATACACGATTCTTTCTAGGCGTCTATAATAAATACACTGGCCGATAATTTTCTTGCTCTTCTTTCGTCGAGATTTATAAACTTTCCATGAATTATAGGTATCTAAACTTATCAGTATCATCATGGCTATAGTTATATGGATCGATTTTGAGGACGCTTGTGCTATCTGCCGTTGATTATACGAGACGCGTCGTAGTATTGAAGGATTTTTTTTTTTAAAGAATTTTAAGTAACATTCTCGGAGGGACCCCTGGGTCTCTTTGGACCCCTTCATTCGATTGACAAAAAAAATATTGTTTAAATTCATGAAAATCACCCTTGATCGCGTAAACGACGTAGAGTAATCGTCATTATTATTTTTGTTTAATTATTTCGTATTCTTTGGTTTTTTTTTCTTCTCATATTTGGTGCAAAAATCTACGTCCTTCCGGTCGACAATCTATACAAGTAGCTTCCGACAAAGAATCGATTTGAGACTTGTCCGAGCTTACTTCTCCCCGTCTATTTTCGAAATTTGCGTCTCCCTCGGCCTCGCCCCGAGTTCCGGTTCCGCGCTCTGAACCTGAATTTGACTCGAGTGCATGGGCGGACACAGCAGCGGATGATAGGGCAGACAATAATAAGGAAACCCACTTAGAGCCTTGTTAACCGGATGAATTTGGGGGTTCGACATTTGTCCCGGAAGTTGTCCGGTACCCGGAAGCGGTATCCCTCGCAAATGTTCATCAGGATGTACCAGCACTCGCACAGCCACGCGTCTGGCAGTGCCCGAATTCACCAGAGCGCCCAATTCCTGCTGCTGACGTCTCTTAGTTTTGTATCTGAAAGCACGAAAATCAATTTCGTTTGAATTACGTGACAAATTCAGCGGCATCGAGATTCAAGAAAATAAAAAATTCCATAATACGTACCGTCGATTTTGAAACCAAATTTTCACCTGCGTCTCCGTCAGTTTCAGTCCTCGCGCCAGATCGGCTCTTTCCGGTCCCGAGAGATATTTTTGGGCCGCAAATCGTCTCTCCAGCTCGTAAACCTGGGCGTGCGAAAATGCCGCGCGGCTTCTTTTCTTTCGTCCCTGCAAGCTCTGACCGTGCGACTGCGACTCAAAAATGTCCTCCTCCATGTCGTCTGCGAACAGAATGCCCGGGAGTAACGTCAAAAGACATCAAAAGCCTTAAAGCCCGCGCCCGATCGTTCCCGTACGACTTTTAATGAACCGCGGACGGTTTCCGGTTCCACGGAATTTCGAAACTACGTCTGTCGTTTGTCCTATGAGTTTCTCACACAAAGCACAGCCGATGTCCCCTGTAACCTCTGTGGTTATACGTCCTACCACGATATTTAATCTCGGTATGCGGATTAGCCATGGGGTGACGGAGGTGGGGGGCTGTTCGGCCGGCACGGTTGGCTGCTCTACAGACAAACAGTCGGGTAGACGAACGCAGGAAGAAACGCAGCCCAAGCACAGAGAGAAGACTCGTTGGCTTTTGATGTCTCGTTCAAACATTAACACGTGCCTTCGCTACTCCATTTTGTTTACGCGATATATACTACTCCTCGATCCTAGAAGAAACTTCCTAACTGGCAGTAGGTATATAGACTCGTCGGAGACTTTCTTTTGTTTAGGTATCCTTAATAACCGTCCTGAAAGCTCTTAACGCACGTACATTACTCATTGCTAACCTGATCTCATTGGTGCAAGCTCATGGCAAATATTGATCTTATTAGGACTCATGAATTTGTCACTTTTTCAAATGCATTTAAAATCGCGCGGGCAGTCATTTCATTGGATTATTATTATCACGTCTAACGCGTGTTCGAAGTTTCGAAGGAATCTGAGACTCCCTGGGGATTTAGCGGGGAATCTATATTTGATCACTTTCGACGTCAAGTTTATGTCATCTCGGACGCTTAATGGCGTCGGACCCCTACGGGCTTTGCAAACATTCTACACGGTGTCTATATCGAGAGTACACCGAGAGCAAGTAGGGTCATGATAGTCAATTCTAATTGCCGTATGTATTAAGAACTTCTGTCGTTGTATGTCCGAATGTAAATTGAATTTTTTTCTTACGATATTTCTTATTGCAAATTCACTGTCGCGGACTTACCACCTGGCGCCAAATGCTTTCGTCTGGTATTCGTAAACGTTGCTTAATGACTTTTCAATGGAACTTTATTATCCTACGTCTTAAACGTATCCTGGTCACCATTAGCGTATTAAGTAACATTAAGCGAGGCTACTGTGAATGGAGCTTTAGTAATTTTCTGAGTGCACCTTTGAATCGGTGCCAGGCTGTACCCAGCACCAACGCGAAAACCCTATTGCAGCGCTCGACTCTAATATACGTTATAGGGTAATACGCTTATAACGTGTAAACGTACTGTAGGTAAAAACGCATTAGTTAATTGCGGCTTCGACGTCGCTCGCGGCGCGCTTACCTAACAGGAAATTGTATCACGATGCCGCACGCCTTTTAATCGGCTCTTAACGATTCCGACTGAAAGAGTAGATTAGTATGGTGACTGTTTTACTTTTAGTATTCTTTCACTGCCTGACGATTTTTATTGTTAATCATACTTGTTACCCAAATACTATAGTATTTGTGTATATATATATATATATATGACTACAGTCATTGCTTCAGTTATCATTTTTTCACGTGCCAGCGACTGGCAGTGCTACAGATTTATTGTATCTGTATATATGTCTACGCGTTAGTGTATTACGTGCAGTCTGCAAACATCATGAAAGCTGTTAAATCATGATTGATTCTGTACTCCGGAAAGTACCCGAGGGGGGGTCGAATGCTGTTTGCTCGAGATGGAAGAGAGAACCCTCTCCGACAATGTAATTCTATACTTGTCCCCAGTAGTTTTAGTAGGGTTTGTACGCGTCTAGGAAAAGCCATGAAAGTTGTTAAAAAAAAGGTAGAGCAATACAGCGAAGAGACGTATAGAGGGACGGTTGAATTTTTTTTCACAAGGATTTTCAATTTTGGAGGATCATGTAAGCGAACGGTCGGCGAGATTTTTTTTCGGAATATTTTGTAAAATCAAGGTATAGCCCGTTTTCGTGGTTCTGAGTCGTACCGGGTCTCGCGCGACACCTCGGGAGTAGTGGATATTTCATTCGAAGACAGACAGGAACAGTGTGGGGCAACTTTTGAGACCAAGTGCAAGAAGTTGAGTAGCGGGCACTTGTGACGTCTGCTCGGTCGAGAGCCACTTATGGTACTAAAATTACATTCAATTACGTTATCTGCTCCGGGTTTAACTTTAAAAACTCCTTGAAAAGCTTGTCTGTTATGCTGGAAGCGATTGGCAATCGCATTGGGATCTCTTAAATTCTTACGGATATTCGGGAATGCCCAATTGCCACTCAGTTGCAGCGCATAATCACGTGGTTGTTTTTGAGTTGTTGCCGCGACTGTCACTCGGCTGTCACTTACCAAGGTATTTGTTTTTGCTCATGTCCAGAGCCTCGTCTTGTTGCCTCTGAGCGGTTTCCCGTGCTTCTCTCGCGCCTTGGTAAGCCGCTATGTTGCCCAGAGTCTCCAGGTGCTTGAAGCTACTTTGACCCAGGTGCTGCTGAAGGCTGCCAAAGTTCGTGAGGTTGGCTTGGGCCAAGTTTCTTCTCAGGATGTCCAACTCTCGGGCCATGTTCAGTTCCGGCGATGGCAGCCGCGAGTAACGGCTCAAATGATGCTCCTGGTCCATTGACGATTCCACGAAATTTCTCTCGTACTCGGAACGCTGATGCTTCTTCGGGGAATCGGAAATTCTTTGTGGCTCTTCCGGTTCGCAGTTTCGCTTCTCCACTTCCGTCTGCGGGCTCGTACGACTCAAAATGTCGGCGATGCTGAACGGCGTCGGTTGTGACGGTTGTGACGGCTTCGGGGAGTCTGACACTTCTTTCTTTCGCGTCTCATCCATTGTCTCTTTTGATCGCGATTTATTTGACTTTTCCTCAGGTGGATTCTGGGAAACGATAACGTGCATTGTCTGATTACGAGACTCGTTTTTTGCGTTACGGGAGTATATGATTTTATTTTATTTTATTTTTTTTTTCTTAATCAACGACACAAATCAATTTAAAATCAATAAGATTTGTCAGTGTCTTATCAGTGACCGTAATCTTTGTATTTACCTTAAGGCTGTTATTTTGGGTTTTCCGGGTAATAAAAACGTCTCTTTTACACGATCGGCAGGATCATTTCATGAAAAACTTCGATATCTGCCACAGCACACGATTAACATTGTTGATCCTTACGAAATCCCATTGCACAGTTAAACTTCGTTAACTTTACACGCATCACTTAACGGGCAATCGTTCCGCCTCACCGCAGTCGCGTAATCGTGAAATATCTCGAACCGCAAGATTTCACGAGCACTAAATTTCTCAGTAAACCAAGTAAAAATTGGTTCATTCGCCTGAGCGTCTAACCCCAAGAAAAAGGCCTGCACCCCGCTCTCGACCAAGAGTCTATTAATTGTCATTTGAGGATCACGAGGAACGCGCACACCCTTCTGGCCGAGTGTGCTTTGGCCAAGTGTGCTTGTCCCGCTTAGGAACTTATTTTTCAAATTAAGTCCGCCACTCTGCCTCCAATCCCGATCGACTCTTCACTCTCTCTCCCTCTTTCTCTCTCTCTCTCTCTCTCTCTCTCTCTCTCTCTCTCTCTCTTCTCTCTCTCTGGTGCTTCCTCGCTCCACTTGTCCCTCCCTCTCTCTCTCTCTCTCTCCTACGGCTCTCTCTCATATATTAACTCCCACTCTTCCCGTACCATCGAACGCAAACCCACGCGCTCGTTTCTTCAGCAGTAAAGAGGGTGACTCGCTCTCTCTCACCTCCACTCGCTCCTGCGTCATAGCTCTGTCCCACTCGTACACGTTACGAGGTAGGTGGAGCTCCAGACTCGTCCCGTTCCTCTCTAACTCATGAGTCCCATCATCGAAACGCTTTCGTTCCTACGCAGGCCTCGCCCTGCTACCAATCAACTGCTCTCACGAACGGTAGCTTCGCCAGTCGACCAATCCACGCGGCAGCTGCCACTCAAAGAATCCGCGGACCGACTTGAGCGCGTGACTAGCTTGCCACTCAGGGAGTGGGACTTTTCGCGAGGGCTTTTAAGGCTGAGTATTCACTGAGTGACGACGCGCGACCCGGAAATGGTACACGTGATGGTTCGTTTTTTAAGACTTTGGGGTACAGGATCAATAATCGTTACACAGATGGATTTTTACCTGCTTTCTACCTCTCGTAGGTGGCGATTGAACATTGAGCAAGAGCTTCGGAAAATTGTTGTTCCATTTTGAAAAAAAATTAATTTTTTTTTAATTTTCTTCCTCGCTTGCCTGATAACGAATTAGGTTATTTTTTTTTGTTTTTAATATGGAATTTAACGAGGGTTTATCTACTCGTGAGAAATGCTGACACTTGTATGTCTTTCTCTTATTCATGTAGAGCCTTATAGGACTGTCTCTCTCGCACTCGTAGCCAGTATAGGGAACTGCAATAATTCTACCGAATGATTCTTCTTTTCTAATAAATAACATTCCCAATGGAATCTGATCATGAAAAATTATGCAATAGATATTGTCGCTCAATTTATTATTGAACGATGATGCTATAAAAACTTAATTAATATCGTATTATCACGCATGTACACGTGAGCCATTTGAAAAATTTATTTTTCTTTTACGAACACGGAAATATAATTGGAACGTATCGGTAACATTCTTGTCAGATAACGTCGCGTTTCTCGGTCGATGGACGTTGATAGAACATTTGACGATGACAGGAATAAGAAACAGATAATCGATTTAGACGCCAGCACGGAATCCCAATGTAAACCATCAACTTCCGTTACGAATATACATTCCTGATGTATTTCCTATGCTTACGAACGAGGCAATTGCGAATCCTTTGTAAATAATATATTCATCGCGAGAAATAATTTGAGTGAAATAATTATTATAAAAAATTGGCAATCTTCACAAATCTTCATTTCTACTCGGACGGCTATGGCGTCTGTGGGAATGCACGTAACTACCCACAGCTATTCTTACGACTAAAATCAAAAAGTCGTACTCTGTGAATTGCGCCTAATGATTTTTCAAAGTTACTACACATCTACAACCTTGTCTTCTATAGCCATACCTAGTTGATTACTCTCTCGCTCTCCCTCTCCACTCTCTCTCTCTCTCTCTCTCTCTCTCTCTCTCTCTCTCTCTCTCTCTCTCTCTCTCTCTCTCTCTCTCTCT